>OU015618.1:26069073-26656573 GCA_907165235.1 Zeuzera pyrina
GAGATATTTCAGATCAAAGTGGTCAGTACGACAAAACGCTAATTTCATATGTAAGGACCCAATAATATTAGATTCTCTTTGTATTTTTCCTATGTCTTAAGACATCATTTCAGGGTATAGACCGCCATTTTCTCTATTTTTATATTAGGGATGTGTTTTACAAGTGCAATTGGAGCCGTTTGTGACTCCAAGTAAATTGCTTCAGTTTTGTGCGCTTCCATAGCTTCTAAGCGTTATTATGTACTAAGATAGGTTTCATATTATTATTAATACATTAGTATTTTTTGCCTGGTTACTTAATATGTGTATACAATTAAGTTACTATCCTATACATTACACATATACCTACCAGTTTACAGTAATTACAAATGCTGTCATTTTATTTGAATTTTATGATATAGCAGTATGAAAATAAATCCCTGGTACGTATCTGTGTGACTGTACGACCTCTAATCTCAAGAATCACTAAGCGGATTTGGTTGCTGTTTTCACTATAATGAATCAGCCTTCTTCTAAGAAGTTTCATTTGTGTTAAAAATTGTTGCCCATCATTTATTCGACTTGATCATTAACGGTATAAGTGAACCAAGTCGGCGAAAAAGCGTGCCTTCAGAGCGTTCAATAGGATTGTAGTGTATCGTTGTAAAAACTAAATTGTTCCGGGTTGATGGCTATTTTAAATAACGTTCTAACATTTTTAAAAAACTTGTGAAATAGAAAATCTACCGTCTATCATAACGCAACCATACTGGCGCAATATTTATATAAAAGACGTTTTAAGTAGAAATAACGGGAAATTAGACAATGCATAGTGTGAGCCGTAATTAACAGCTTTATTTATGGTAATCAACCTTCTGAACACCCTCTATTATACTTCTTGAACTATCATTATATGTCAGTCATTAATGCGGTACCGAAACAGCAAGACATTTATCACAATAAACATAAAAAGTAGTCTTTAAACGAAGAAGCGTTAAGGTACAATTTTGTACGTCTAACATTACAGTCAGTGTACTACTTTTGCGGTCCTCTCCTATCGTTTCCATTTTACTGAGAATGTAGAAACAAAAACACGAGCTTTAGAAATTCAGAAAAAGAAATGTCCACAAATGCTATTGTTAGACCAAAACATTGCCCATAATATAATTATACAAGAAACATCAAAAGATTCATTTGACAACCGTGACCGTAAGATGCAATTCAACAAAAAAAAATCACCATAGAATTTTAAAACAACGGGAATAACATAATAGTTGCAATAGAAACTGAGGAATGTGTCTTTTCTTTCATAATGCGTCTCTATTGTTGTACAGATGTCGTAAAAATTAACTTTAGTACCATCGGCGAGAGCTTTTATCGTAAAAGATACTTACACAGCATCCGTGTCCTTTAAAGTTTCAAAGCATCTTTCGCATCGACTAAAATTAACTTTATTGTATCTATTTACGGTCGGATATTGCTTATCGATAGTTCATTAGTTAAGTGTGATGAAGTCAAAGTCGGAGTCTTTGTCTAAACAATTACAGCGTGTATTGTAACAGGCATTCATTTGTGTTCCTTGTTCTATTGATACGCGTTTTTGTGTTGGGTGTCCGAACCACATCATAAATCAGACGTTACCAGCTTTGGAACTTTGCTTTTCCATCATTAAATACTTATTATACGCGAATTTAGACTTTGCGATCAAGAGAATAATTTTTCTTATTAGCAACAACAACCGAATGTTTAAATTGGTATGAGACACCGTTTGCGCGCGCGCTGCCAAATGATGTTCTTTACTATTGACGTTTCTATTCAACTATATGCGGAGTTGATGTTTTTATAAACGATAAATTTTCAATTGTCGATCGCTATTATGAATTGGCGCATCAGTATTACAAGACAACGTTATTGATGCTATTGATTCTCAAATCTATTGCTTTCAGTTTGAAGACAGTATGATTTTCGTAACTGTAGAACTCAACTTTGATAATGGCACAATCATGCAACTGTGCATGGTATTTTTAATTCTCAATGAGTTGATTTGGGTTTACGTAGAAAGTAATGGGTATATTTCTGAGAGGTTTGACGTTAGCGATAGAAGTAAATTGGCCATTGAATCTTAAGTCGTGACCACTCAGATACCAAAACAGTGGTAATCATACGGTTACGCGTGTAATGATAGGTATTCATGTATTTGTTGGAATTCAACGTATTGTGAAGGCTTCTTTTGAAAAAACTGTAAAGTCATATTACGATGGTAATCAAAAGCATTTAGTTAGTATTCAATGTTATTGAGGTTTATAGAACTGCGATCAAAGCATTTCAGACGAGAATTTGTGATCATTATTACTTCGTTTTTCAAAGACTTTCCAAATATTATGATTGTTAAAGTTCTTAGGAAATAATACAGTAACAATTAGACAGTTATTTATCGCCTACTTTTATAACGTGTTGTATAATACTTTAATTTTAATAATTTAACTGCAAAGGAAACTTTTTATGACCTAATCGTGGACTCTGTTTGGCTTCTAAAGGGTATATCCCTTATTGTATCCAAAAGTTTACAGTAACAACAGTCGAATTTGTTACATTAAACTGCTATTACGTAGTCTAAGTAATACATTGTTATTTATTGAATAACAGAAGAAGTCTCAAACATTTTCAACATAATTAAGGTTGTTGAAAAATTTTGCAAAAACTGGTAATTATTTGCTTGTTATGCAATTTACGCAACATTCACACAAAATACGCTTTCCTTAAATGATTCCTGTAACCCCTCTTTGTTATCAACACTCTTGAAGGAACAGTTTTTGTTCGTTAATTTCCCAACTTTTCTTTTTTATTTGTTTGTTTTCTTTAAACAAGTATCACATAATAAGGTTGGTGTTACAATTTGTTTATTCGAATTCGGCGAATATTTCAGATGCTGAATTATTGAACTGAAATTTCATTGAAAAACTAATTATAGATATCTTATATTTACCTAACTCAAAGTATCAACTCGTTTTCTCTAAATAGAACAAAACAATGTAGCAATCCGCTTTCATCTGTGAGTCTAAACTCTAGGTTCCCAAACTCATTTTGTCTACTGAGTCGAGAGTTCATGCAGTCGTTGTCTAAGATGCCTCCTAGCTAAATGAAATTACAAATCACCCCCCAGGCCTCTACATAACGCTCCCATTTTTTTTCTGGGTCTCTTACCGCTCCCCTTTAGGCCTGCAGCGCCCACAGGGGGGCGTTATCGCCCACTTTGGAAATGGGTGGCTCTAAACCATAAACGAATATTACAAAGATATATAGTTTGTAAGTTTGGATATAGGAGGTAATCTCCAATACTACTCTAAAAATTATTTCACCATGATTCAGAATGGACCTTCAGAGCGGACATAAGCTATATATTATCGTGTTAAATTCCACGTGGGTAAAACCGTGGGGCTAGTTCTGCCGCAGTTGCGTTGTTTATAAATTCTAAACTTCCGAGTTGATTTTAATGTGGTTTCCAACATCAATTAATATATAAAACGAAGAAGGTTTATAAAAACAAAACATTTATATTTAGTCTATAGAAGTAGAGAAATTCTAATATTTCGTAATCAAGTCCACTGGCGAAGCCGTATCGTGTCGTTAGTTGCGTAGAAATAGTGCTTTCGATAATCTCAGCACAATCTAAATACTGGATGCGGTCGTACCAGAGTGCTAATGTTGGAAAAGACCACTGAGAAGCTACGTCGCATGGCTACGATGTCTCACACCTGTCATAAGAGGCGACGAAAGACCCATGGGGCCATGGCTGATCAGAGTGGGGTTTGGTCGTCCATTCATGTGACGCTGAAAAGGACTACAGTACTTAAAGTGCGGACCTCATGCCGTCATAGCATTGCAAGGATGCTGAGGAGATGATTTTTGCTCCCCCAAGTCTTGTTTCAACACAACATCAGGGGTTCCGGTGCGTTCTGCTCAAAATCCTGAAGCGCCTCCATGCAATCCAGTCTCACCGCTAGGCAGATCGGTATCTTTGTTTACAGAAGTAAAGAAGAAGAAAAAGTGACACTTGACTGAGTTTCTTGTCGGTTCTTCTCAGTGTCCAGGATTTTTTCGAACTAAACGAAAGTAGATTCGATGTTCAAAAACACCTTGTATTTGGATTTACTTGAATAAATTGATTTGACTTAGACTGACAACCGTAAAATATAACAGGAATAAAAAGGAAGTAGGAATAAAAAGAAGATTGACGCAGTCTGAAAATATAACAAGAATGAAAAGCACGTGGTGAATTTACTGGGGACGAGATTTCCGAGAACATTTCCGAGAATTTACTAAATTTTCTCCATTTCGAGTATTTAAAGAACACATACACATGTTAAGCAATTGGTCACTCGTTTGATATTATGATTTAATGGCATCCGTATTGACTGTGAAGATATGTTAAACTCGTGGTTAAGACCATCGCTTAATTACATATATTCGTAATGTCACGCGTTCTCCATTCGTGATGGACAGGGCATCTAGATGCAACAAAATCCACTTTAGTAGGTACCCTTTCTAACCATGTCTTTTAGTGGTCCGTTGGCATAATACCAGTGCATCTGTTTTGAAAATCGATGTAAGTTCCATTTCCATCAAATTAATTTAAGACACAAATTTCTCAGATCGTCTTGGTGCTACTGGCTGCTCACCCCTGCTACTTCATTCGTTGTGTGACATCTATAATACAAACTTAGAGATTTTTTGGGTTCTGGAGTTTTTTTTAAACTTATTTTCCAAAACTTTTTCTCGGAAAAATCTGGAAAAACCTTTGTGAATAAGGCAATGAGAATAAGGTATGAAATGGAGGTGAAGTTTTTTTTAACATAACAAATGATAGTACAGAATATTATTCATGTAGGTATGTATGTATGACAAATCATACATCAAATAATTTTATGTTTGTTTAAAGCGCAAACGCTTTAAACAAACATAAAATTATTTGAGTGAGAAAGAGCTCAGTTTTCAAGCCCTTTATTTTATGTCAGACCTAACAGATAACTTTAGAGTGGAGTATAATAAATGCAGTAGAAATGCGATCTCTTAGAAATATGTGTGGTGTCACCTTTGCGGAAAATAAGCAATGAAGCGATACGCAGTATGACAGGGTTGCACGACAGTGTTATCGTAAAATTGAAGAAAAGAATCCTTTGATGGTTTGGGCTCATAGAAAGAGTAATGAAAGACTGACGAAGAAAATCTACAGAGCAAAAGTGAGTAGTAAAATAAGCCAAGAAAGACCAAGGCTGACTTATGAAGATCAAATAGCCAGAGTGTTAGCCGACGTTAATGTCTAAAGCACTCGCATACCTATGAGAAAATGTGTGAGAAGAATGATGAGATTTGAGGAAGCGAAAGAAGTATGTATGTTCCGCGACGCTTGGCGCTCCGCCCTCTCAGACTACCCCGTTAGGGATACAGCGTGAAGATATGTATGTATGTAATTTAAAAAAAAACATAAATTTCTCAGTTAAGACCATCTAAGATGAAGAGTAGAAGGAAGTATGCCATTACTCCAGTCACAGTAAAATCAACATTTACAAAGATAATAAGCTAGCCAATCTCCTAATTCAAATGAAAAAATGGCTGTCAACTGACTGGCGTGATGTACAGCTTTATAAAAACAATAATTTTATGATGACAGCTAGTTAGTTACAACTACGTTAACAATTATTAACTTTGATAACAAACACTGGTTTGTTTGAAGGTTCCTAAATTAAATTCCTTATGTGTGGTAGAGCCATGCTGCATTACAGCACGAATTGGATTGGCTCGCTCGGTGAAGCACCCGTAACCCGTAATTCCCCGGACGTTGCGGGTGTCCGTGGGCGGCGGTGATCACTTTCCATCAGGTGACTCGCTTGCTCGTTTGCCCCTTCTGCCATAAAGAAAAAAAAAATTGATGTAAATTACTATAAGTCTGAGATGTATAGAGCGTACTTATAGTTACCTTAGACTTTCCTTTACGCGCACTTTGCTGAGTTCCTGCTTAGCTTAAACTTATCTGTCGAATTCATAGTCGTAAACGAGCTAAGTAAATGCTCAGCAAAAGCTTAGCTTATGGGAAACTTTGTCTATGATCTGACGTTCTGTGTTAAGGAAGCTAATGAAGTGATGGTCCTATTATAAATCACAAACTATGCACCGATCACCTATTAACCATTAGAAAGAAATAATAAATTCAAATTGTTCAGCATTTCATACTGTGAAATGATTTTCTGCAATTATTACATAACCATAAACTAAAATCGTAAACCATACACCAAATCCGTAGCCTAAAACGGAACGCGCTGTTGTCAAACGCAGACCACAGAGAGTACTATCCGTAAGCTTACTTTTTTCTACTGTCTTTTTAGTCGGTCAAAACTTAAGTTTTTCGTAAGTCACCGATATTGATTACTTAGTCTTTGCTAACCTTAAGCTTATCGCGAAGTCGTACTTAACGGACTGTAAATTCGATTTTCGTCTAAGTTCAACTTTACTGCAAAGGTACCTAAGCCTGAGTAAAAGGCAAAGTACTCTATGAATCTCAGCCTAAGACCTAAGATTATTTTATTACATGAAGAGAAATTGCTCCCTCTGATATAAAAAAAAAATTATTAAAATAAATTAAACCACCTTCAAAAAAAACACTGAAAAGTATAAAATAACTATCCGTTACTAATCAAAACTCAAATACAATTAAAATAACTTTATAAATACGATACACATACCTATATAATTAAATTTGACAGTTACTGAAGTCGGTGCCAAGCCCACCAAACTAATAGACTTTATGTTGTTGCACATTGATTTGGCACCGACTTCAATAACTGATAAATTTAATTATATAGGTATGTGTATTGTATTTATAAAGTTATTTTAATTGTACTTGAGTTTTGATTAATAAAGGATAGTTATTTTATACTTTTCAGTGTATTTTTGAAGGCGGTCTAATTTTTTTTAATAAAAAATTATTATTTCTCCCTTTTGAGTGGTCTTGACCTAAATAAATATCTAGGGCGTCTGCAATTAACTTCATTCTAATTCCGGAGCGCAACGATATACAAGAGAATCGTCAATATAAATAAAGGTTATAACCAGGTTGTGTTATCTAGTGTATCTTCGAATTCCAAGCTCCAATATCGGTGAAATTTAAATGGAACTATAAGTATAAGTATTACCTACCCAACGAAAAAAGAATTTTCGAAATCGGTTCATAAATGACGGAGTTATGTGGTAACAAACATACAAAAAAATACAAAAAAAAAACAACAACATACAGACGAATTGAGAACCTCCCTCTTTTTTGAAGTCGGTTAAAAAGAGGTTTGTTATAAGTTTGACGTCATTATCTATATATGTTTGTTGCATCGTAGCTCTTGAAGGGATTAACGGATTTGCATACTTTTTTTCGTTTAAACTATGCAGTAGTTGAAGTTTTAGAGATCGTTTCAAACTATAATGTTTGTAACTAGAATGCTTCCATTTATGTATAATGTAAATTGTTCTTTATGATTGTGTCAGGAGCTTATTATTTTTTTTTAATTCTCAAACCAAAGCCAAGACTTTAATACACATAATGTAATTTACTTTCTATAAATGTGGTTATATAATCAATTTACCTACCATATTGAAGTCATGTATAACCATTACCTGCCCACTAAGTTTATTTCACCCCTTCTAATTTCTTCCTGAACGCCCTTAAGACTAATCGCTTCAACTTCTGAAGGCGCTCATTTGCCTTTTGAAGAGTTTTTGTTTGTCACACTCCAGTCATCCCTCGTCTAGTCTCTGCATCGCCATTTGACACCGAAGTAGCCATTATTTCGTAAGCAATTAGTACCAAATTCCTATAAGCATTCCCTTCATCATCGATGCGAAGATAAGCTAACAAATTCAAAAGTTTCGTGTTTAATTACAAGTTCAAGTCTCGGATGTCTGTCTCAACTCAGTCGGATAATCAGGGACTTTGCCAATTAGTTCATGGTAATTTAGTACAAATTTAATGAGATCATGTCCTTTACAAATTCTTGTATCATTGAAATTGAAAGGATCTCTGTCGAAATAAATGTTACAAAAACAATATGATGTTCCTAATTGTGAAAATAGAGGAATTATAGTTTTGAATTTAAACACGATTATGCAAATTGAGGCTCAATGTTATGAAGTAGACTAGACTAATGACTAATGATGATAGATGTCTCACAATCAGACTAGCGGATTCTCTCGGACGTGACTATTAAGCTTCTAATAACGAACGTGTATTGGGAAAAAGTCAAGATTGAATAGTATAGGGAAAGAAATATTATTTGCATCGGATACAATTTCGTCTGATTCCTATCTTCAAACAACTGAAATACATACGCTTCATATTGGTTTGAAAATGTCATTTGACGCGTTTATTTACTTCATCTCTAAAATTTTTAACAGTCTTCAAAACAGGAGGAAGTTTTTTATTCGTCTGTATATACATAAATATGTATATTTTTTATGTATCTTCGGGTATAGCTTCTTGGTTATGAACGCATTTTCACATCTTGAACGATCAGTTCTTAAAGGAACGCTCAGTTTAGGGATATGAGTTTCCTAATTATGCCTTATTTGCGCAGATTGTTTGTATAAAACCTGTTATGTTGGAAAAGTTGAGCACTGGTTCCTATAGTACTTACGAGTATGTATATAATCATTCTATCTATAACTAATATTTTCTAATATACTGTCTGCCTATATTTGCTTAAAATTGGTTACACGATCGATATAAAAATATTTTAAGCCTCCAATAACTGTTGGGAACCATTAGTAAAAATAATAATAAAAAATTATGATTGATTTTTAATTTTAATTAAGTTTCTTGCTGGTTCTTTTCAGTGTAGGTTTTTTCGAAATCTCGCTCGATAAATTTGGTTCTAAATGTCTCATTTACTGTAATGAGGTTTATTTGGAAAAAAATATTTTCACAATAATATTTTACGATAGGTAGCTTATTTAATAATCATTTTAACAAATTAAAAATGTATTAACATTGATCTTACATAACCAGTAAACTGTACGCACTGTTGAATTTAAAAAGCCTATTGTAAATAATTCTAATTAGTTCTAAAATATATTTCCTCAGCACTTTCACGGTCTCACAAACACGCGATTCCTTTAAACACCTCAAAAGAACAAATTATACAGGATGCTACTACAAAGGTGCACTGCTCTCACCTTTATATTACACGAGTACGTCACACCTGCTCTAAAAGTGCCTTATTACCAGCTTTTCGCGTAGTGCAGCTTATCAAGCGCAGTGGGTAGGAAGGCGGGGTTTTAGAAAAAAAACATCAAAGGAGGCCGGGAATGTTTTCAGACGGGGTTTCGCCTTTTTTCAATGGCAATTAGTTGGCGTTGCCGCAAACGCCAACTCTCGCGCCTTGTGCAATTATGGCGTCGAGTAGTTGGATTGTAGTGAGTTCTGACAATTTCGGAGAAGGTAATTCGTAAAGATAATTAAAGTATTAAAGATAAAGAATAAGTGATCAGTGAACTCATTAGCAAATCGCCATATTAGCTACAATTATTAAAACGAATACCACTATATTTATAATTATCCCCCAAAGTAAACGTTCCATTATCAAAAACACAGGTCACTGAATACCCAATAAGAACACATTATTCAATAGATTCATTGTGGCACATGTCGCTGAAAAGTCGTAGTTGAACATTTTAGCGAATGTACATGAAAAGCATCGTCGTGATAAATAATTCTTCTATCACTGTATTTTAAAATGAAAAGATTGAAGATAATAATTGAAAAAAGTTTGAAATTAATTAAATTATCTCACAACAGTAACATACTGTAGTTTCTATATCTTGTAGTAAAACTAATGAATATTAAAAATTGAAAAAAAAAAACTGATATTAAAAGTAAAATATAGGTGCTTAATTAAATTGCGCACGAAGTTTTCGCTTTGTGTCAAATTTTAATTTTAATTCTAGATTTTTTTAATGGATACTACAAATTAAAAATAAAAAGCAGTTTCACTAAATTTCATACTTTTGCCAATTACCGAAATAAAAAATACATAAATTCAAGAGATAAAGTAAGTAGGTACATATCAGCTTTTTACAGTCTGCATAATTGCGCCTCGTGGTATCGCCCGCGATAAATTTTATAATTTTCCGGTATGCAAAGTAGCTTACATTGCTCTATGTAAAGGCTTCTACTTTCCAATGAAAATTCAGCCGAAATTGGTTTATCCGTTTCAGAGATTAGCCGTGACAAACAGACAGACGAAACGTTTTTAAAAAGCGTAATTGGGTTTTTGTTATGTACAAATTACCGTACGCGAAAGCGATGTACACCGGTTTGTCCCCGCTGGTATGAGCAGAGTGCAGTTCGGCGTTGGGGACCGCCACCTAAAACGCTGTGAACCTCGCGGCGGGAAGTGAAGGAAGGGAAATTTGAGAAAATTTCCAAATTATTTTGAAAAGAAGTACGTAAGTACCGAAGTGGTCCGGAACCATGCATGAATGAATGAGTAAAGTATTTTCGAAAGAAAACCACCTGCTAACAAATAAAAAAGATCTTCTGCAGCGATGGACTGAATACTATGGAGAACTATGTAAGAGTGGCGACTCCGTCTCTCATACTGAGAGCGATTCTAAAGGAATGCCACACTCGGGTGCGAAGACTGGAGGATGCCATTAGTATGAAAAAGATTGAAAAAGTGATAGGAAGTCTAAAATGTGGAAAGGCTGCGGGAAATGATGAGGTGACTGCTGAGATGATCAAGTGTGGTGTTCCCAGGGTCTGGGATACCTGTTGTACACTATGCAATCTTTGTTAGCAGAAGGGGAAGGTCTCATTATAGGGAAAGGTTTTCATTTAGACTGTGCGTGCTATAGGGCCATCAGCTTGGTCAGCTTAGCAAGTGAATTCTGTGCTAAGGTATTGACTGAACGTATGAAAGATGTTTCTTAAAGATGTCACAAAATATAAACGCGACATAGACCCGCAATTAAATATTATAAGATGTGTACAAGGCGTGAAAGTTTAAAAACATTAAGCACAAGGTAGTTTCAGGAACGGTAGAGGTTGTATGGATCAGATTTTCTCGCTTCGCGTTGTCGTGAGGAAGTTTCTGGCGATAGATCAGAAAGTTTTCTGCGCTTTCGTGGATCTTGAAAAAGCAATCGATAAAGTAGTGAAAAAGAAAGTGTGGAGTTTCTGCCTGAATATGGCGTGGAGAGCCCTTAACTGCAGGCTGCGAGGTCATTATATCGAAGCCACAGAGCCTGTGTAAGGATAGACGGTGACATGTCACCCTGGTTCGAAGTCTGTCCAGACGTCAGACAGGGCTGCGAGATGTCTGCCTGGCTATTCGTGCGGTATTTGGACAGTTGCCTCCATACATTGAAACATTGTATGAGAGGTATGATATGTGATGATACCATCATCAGAAGCAGAGTCACACATTAGTCACGCGCATGAAAGAAGAATGGGAAATGAAAAGATCGAATGTGAACAAAACTAAGGTTCTGGTGTTTGAAAAGGAAGCAGTACAGACGAAATATGAGATTTGGGTACATGGAAAATGTCTTGAACAAGTGAATAAAATTGTGTATCTAGCAAGTGCGTTATCGAGGGATGGAAGATGTGAGTTGGATGTGGAGATACGGGTAGCAGCTGGCAATAAAGTGAACGGTGCTCTATCCGCATTAGTAGGCAGTGTGAAAATATATATCACTGCCAAAATGGCAATCCACAGTGCGGTATTGGTGCCAACTTTATGGTACGGTAGTGAGGCCTGGATATGCCCGAAATCGAGTGAAAGTATGATAAATACAGTAGAAATGCGATCTCTTAGAAATATGTGTGGTGTCACCCTTGCGGATAGGATGAGCTATGAAAAGATACGCAGTATGACAGCGTTGCACGACAGTGTTATTATAAAAATGAAGAAAGGAATGCTAGGATTGTACGAGCACATAGAAGACTGACGAAGAAAATCTACAGAGTGAAAG
This sequence comes from Zeuzera pyrina, assembly GCA_907165235.1. Taxonomy (NCBI): domain Eukaryota; kingdom Metazoa; phylum Arthropoda; class Insecta; order Lepidoptera; family Cossidae; genus Zeuzera; species Zeuzera pyrina. The sequence goes on from OU015618.1 coordinate 26,081,068, forward strand.
CAAGTGGTAAAAGAAGCCAAGGAAGACCAAGGCTGACTTATGAATATCAAATACCCAGAGTGTTAGCCGATGGAAATATCAAAAGCACTCACATACCTAGGCGAAAATGTGTGGGAAGAATGATGAGATTTGAAAAAGTGAAAGAAGTATGTAAGAACCGCGACGCTTGGCGCTCCGTCCTCTATGACTACCATGTTGGGGATACAGCGTGAAGATATGTATGTATGTATGTATAAATGACCATATAAGCTTAAGAAAAAGCCTTAATTTTAAAATCACAGACGGTCACTTCAATTTTATTTATATGTATACATATATATTATGTAGGTACGTCTCACTGTTAGCACATGTGCTGTGCCTCGGAGTCGCATAGATGGACGAGAGAAGCTAACCATTTCCCCATGTTTTCGAAATTTATTGGACACAGAACAGAAACGAAAGAAAACTACGAGCCCTCCCTGAGCGAGTCAGAGCAACACTTACTTGGCCAATTTCTACAATATCAACTAAAATAAAAATATTTCTGTGCAATAATTGTGTTGATCGCATATATTTTGACTAACTGCTGTCCATAAATCACCGACAAAAATTACTCGGAAAACATAGTTACGTAATAATATTACAATTGTTTTGAACAGTGATATTATGGACATGACGCAAAATTCCCGGGATGTCCCTGGAATCGCCATCTTAGTAACTGATGTAAATACATTACTAGGATTCCAAACGAGTACGATTCTAATGCTGATATAATAATAAGTGATATAATAATAATAAAGTTATATCTACGAAATCTTTCTTCATAAAATATATGTCACATCTATAAAAACGAATGTTAGGAAATTGGTTACGAAAACAAGTAAATAAAACAATCATTACGATTCTTGTGGTCTATATTTTTTCAAAATTTAACAACTTTTACTAAACAATCGGTTAAAAAAAACCTTAAGTAAACTCAATTAGTATAGAATTTTAAGTCACATCCATACTTTTAATAGTAATAACAACCAGGATTCTGATTACTGGTTATAAAAATATAATATCAATCTCTTCAACATATTTAAGTTAACGTTTAACGATATTTCAATATTTTTCCTTACTTTTTTTTTTGAGTTTGCTTGAGACCACGGCCGATGCAACTCGGTCGAAACGTCAAGCCAGAATAAAAAGGTAATCGCGTTAAATTTCCCGTTTTATATATATTCTACTTTACGAAGCACATTGAGTTGTCCAATGGACACTTGTTATTTTCGGAGGTTTATTTCAGTTTTACAACAATTCCTAAATGGGATAGTACGTTGCATAGCACGGATTTATAAATAGGTATGTAAATGATTACCTATCCTCTTTTGTTATTAAGATAAAAATGAAATTAAAAAAATAAATTTAGCAAACTATTGGGCCATTACAGAAAATTATTAATCAACCTGATCAACCCAATTACAGTTTATTAAAGGCCACTGAAAAGATGTTCGTAGACAATCATGCCCAGACTATATTTTTATGCCTGATGAAACAGTTTATGTGTACATATTTCTTAGTAAGAAAATATTATTTTCAGATCGGTATTTAGCAGATACTAGTTTCTTTCAGAAAAAGATGTTTTTTCGTCACCAGAAAGTAAAGTACAGTTTAAATTTAAATAAAGAAGTAAGATCATCAAATTTGAACTGTGCTCACTACATTTCCAACATCCAGGTCCACAAGAGGGTGTCTTAACTAAAAAATATTATTGATATTAAGCCGAGGCCGTTTTAATTAAGTATTTTAAGTTCGTTTAATATTTTCAGTTCCACGGCTAGTGCTAATATTCGCTTGGCTAAACCATACTTTGACATTGGCTACAGTTAATTTATTATGATTTTAATTAGTAGTTTATCCTTTCTATCCTCTAATTATGGATTTTAATTTATTTAAACTTATTTAACACGTATATGGCGAATAGTACTGTACAGCAAACGGTCACCTAGTAGATGGGTGATTTCGTGTGGCTATAAAGATCTGAACAAAGGGCACAAAGCTGTGTTATGTGTATGTTGAAAGTGTTTAAGCCAGAGACTAAAGGAGGTTTGAAAGTTTGACTGTAAGTTGGAGTCGCTTCTTGATAGACTGAGGCAGCAGTGCCAAATAAGCCGAGGACGAGACCCTATTTAGCGTTGACACCTGTGCAATAGTGAGGCGATGCAGTGCGAGAGTGAATATTTAATTTTATGGATAAAATAAAGAGGTCACGTCGGTCCACCCAGTAGCTGAGATCTTTGAAGGTTTCGTAATAAAAAGTTAATAAATTTTGTATGTTTTCTTAGTTTTTTAACTCCCGATGCAAAAGAAGGGGTGTTATAAGTTTGACCTGTCTGTGTGTCTGTGTATCTATGTGTCTGTGTGTCTGTCTGTGGCATCGTAGCTTCTAAACGAATGGATTGATTATGATGCGGTTTTTTTTGTTTGAAAGCAGGTTTTCTAGCAGTGGTTGTTAGACATGTTTTATCAAAATCGGTTTAGCCGTTTGAAGAATATCAGCTATTTTTTAGGTTTTTAAAGGGACGCGAGCATCTTCTATCAGTCTAATCAATGCGAAATTTAGTACACTGTGACTTTAATAATGTCACAACAACATAGTAACCTTGACCACATGCTGCAGCATCATCTGAAGTCAACAGGATATCCAACTCCTCGCCACTTACAGTAGAGGTATCATGTTTAAGCTCATTGAAATGGTCTCTATGAATAGGTTATAAATAGATAGATAGATGGTGATCAGGGACTGATCATGGATCAGACAACTATTGTCAGAATACTCAGATTTCGGCGAGTCACGATCTCGCAATTCATCGTCGCAATTTTATGTATCGTCCCGGAAAGTATTTGCATGAATGTGGGGATAGAGTGAAGATCGTAGTGTTTAAAAAGCATTATGTAAAACTTAAATTAAAAATTTTAAAAATCTCCGACTCAAAAAAACCTCCAAAAAGTAAAAAATAATATGTTATACTAAACTTCATTATACAACTCAAAACAATTTTATAACGATTTTTTTTAATATCGTGTCAGTTCGCACTATAATTTGTTTATGTGCTGTTTTTATGCTTGTATTATGAAAAATATAAATGATTAGTGCAATAAATAATTCTGTTTTTCTGTTTTCATATGTATACTACATACTTCGTTTTGTGGGTGTGGTTAAAGTTGTGTGTGCGATTGTACATAATTAAGTATTAAAACACTCATATTGTGATACTATCAGGGAACTCTCCTTCGCTTCGCTTGGCTCGTTTCATAAGCTCGGACTTGTGTTTTAATACCCCTTTTTATACGACAGTTGCATGAACAACTATTATGTCACCTCTATATCTCTTTTAATAAAAAATAAATCAGAACTTTGTAAAAATGTAGCCTATTTCCTTCCCCAGGGTTCAAAATATGTCTCCATTTTAAATTTCATTAAAATCGGGAAAGCGATTTAGTCGTGAAACTTTTGCATTTGTACTATTAGAGACGATTATTACATACGATTTCAATTAAATGCTATCTTTGTGTAATCTAAACGTTTTGATGTACCTAGGAGTATACAATACAGCCCGGTCTTTAACACTGAGGGCGTTGACTTAAGCAGAGGTCACGTAAGTCTATGGAGTCCTTACAACAACTCAACTCAACCAATTGTTATTACGTAATAAAATTATTACAAATGAATAATAGGTTAATTAACTGTTCTTGAAAGTAATTATTTTAAACATTAATTTCAAATAACGAAACACGATTGTAAAAAAAATTTCATTTTCATTAGGAAATGTAAAAGAGTCATTGATTTTTAAGTTTTTGGTAAGACAAACTGGAAAAATTACTGTATCGGACTATGACCTCAGAGACTTTTAGTTTTATTTTTCATTGCTAGGAGTGACAGAGATAGAATTGATCACCACTATCTGAGTTGAAAAGCTAGTAACTCCTATATTTTTCAATGAAATTTAAATGTTTTTCTTCAGATGTGATTACGATTTAAATCTATCTTCGGTAGTTTAAGAAACAGTTGAGTTTAAAATACTGGCCTTCTTTAAATATGTATGTATGTATGTGCTTTTATTTTATAATTCTATTTTTAAATTTTCTTATATAAGATTTTTTGTTTTTAAACTTGTCATCATTACATTTTTAGTTTTTGGTTCTATAAAACATTTTGCAATAGGATTTTGTTTGATTTTATTTCTTTTTATAAGTATTAATGAACATAAGTTGAATAGGCTATTAAATCTACCGATCGATTATTTTTTTATTCATTTAATATTTATGAAAAACTATGCAATATTTTCATTACTTAACATAGAACAATCGTCTCTTATGTAAGGATATCTAAAATTTTAATTTTAATAGTTATGAAATACAGTATAAGTGATAATTAGTGATGTGATATCAGCGCAAATCGGCGCTCGTCGGCAATCAGTGTCTCCGCGGGGCGTCCCACGTGGCTACCGACACGACACCTAGGGATGGACGCACTGGCGCGGGAAAATCGACTATTGTATATTGACAAAACGGTGTCAAACAAAATAAAACTTTGAAACGCTCATTGTAAAGATAAGTTTCCTTTATCATTTAAGATAAGTCTGTAGAACATGATGTATGCATACACAACAGAATTTTCCACTAATTATGACACTAATAACAGACTAGAACCCCTGCTGAGCGATCATTTTAGTTGCAAGAACATTAAACTTCCATATCAAATAACTCCTACCATATTAAGTATTTTTATTAAAGCAAATCTAAATTAGATTTACTAGTTTCATTGTCAGAAAATTAAATAGCACTAGTCTTAATAATTAGGTAGCTTTCAATCCATTGTGCCGTATGAAAGGAGCTCAAACATTTCTGCAAGTAACGCACCTAATAAACTAACTGATTACTATTTTCCTCTTCATAAAAGGGAACACAATATAAAATAATCTTTCAGAATAGAGGGGCGCGCTAAAGAATGCTATTCACCGTGTAATAAAAGCTATCAGTCTCAAGCCTGCCGATACAACAGAAGCAATCGAGATAATTCTCATTACACACATTTCACTATTCGATGTTGTCGGTCGATTCTAAAACACTATTATGCATAACCGCGGGAGGTCTCGATTGTGGCATTCGGCGTCTTTGTTGCACATCACTACCGAGTGAACGGATCCCGCCAAAATTCAAATGTCATCGTTCCAATTCGAAATTCAATTACGTGTAATTAATGCGGACGGACCCGGTGGCGGACTGGAACTGTTACCGATTTGAAAACAATGGTTACCAACGCGTCGTCGGCGGCTCAAAAGAGCATATAATGCAATTCACGCCTGTTTTTTTGTTTCTATTTTTTTCAAAAGAGAAACTGCTCGGTGATAGCCGAAAGTGATAAATGGTCTACAAAAGCATTTTTGCAACCGTTTTGTTTTGTTACAATATCTCAATCAAAACATCTTTTTTCGAGTGAAACTTGACAACTTATGCGCTTTTTATAATTTATTTGTATCACAATCAGTCGAAATCGGGACAACAGTAGCTAAAATTAATTTATTCAGCGAACTGCTCAATAACTAGAACAGAGACATAATGCAACAGAAGTTTAGTCGCGTCTCCGAAACAATGTATCATTGTGTGGAACAGGTATTGGATCGCTGTAGGTAGCCGGAACAGGTATGTTCATATGTTCATAATTAGAAACACGTGGGCGGAATATTATCATATTTTTAACGTGTAACAATAAGGAGGTGTGGCGATTGAGCATCCGTTTTACAATAGTGAGGTGTTAAGAGCATTGTTTAAAAAGCTTTCTGTCATTCTTTAAGCACGTATTAGGAGAATTGCATTATGTAGTGTCCGCTGTGTTATTGTGACGTCTCGTCTCCACACAGATAGCGTTGGATACATTTAAGTAATTATACTCATAGGTGGAATTTTGGTGATAACGCGTATATTATTTTTAAGTGTTTTGTACCAGAATTGGAATAAGGTGCATTTATATGCTCAATCCAGTGTCCGTTTGTCTGTCGCAGCCATTTTTTTCAAAAAGTATTTGATTGAGTATTTAAAAATAATCATTAACAATGAATAATAAGTAGTACATTGAAGGATTAGGTTTGCGTATCGAAAATCTAAAGATACGGGAAATTAACGCGATTACTTTCGCTTGACGTTTCGACCGAGTTGCATCGGCCGTGGTCTCAAGTAAACTGTCGCAGCAAGCTTCACTCCGTGTCCAAGGCATCTACCCCCGATATTTGTAAATAATTATTAGAGTTCCTACACACAACATTCACGGTGTCCACACACTTAACCGGATGTGAAAAATGAAGTTTTGTCATTTGAATCGCAGGATTCCACGTTATTCATAAATTGTATCCGTTTTCCCAATTGAAATTTTTGTGTCTCTTGATTTCAATCGCTTCACGCACGACGCTTAGATAAAAGTGGCGAACGGTGAAAGTCCTTAATCGCGTTAATTTCCCGTGTTTTTAAATAGTTTATAATGCAACGCGAAACTTTAATAGTTTATAATGATCAACTTCGTTTATCAATTTCTGACATTAATCGACTATAAAATTATTTTTCAATAAATTTTTTACAAACAGATTGCCTTATTTTATAACACTGATTTATTACACTAAACTGATTTATCTAAAAAGCTTCAAAAATTTACTATTTTGATCAACTGAATTGAAACTAACTGTGCCTACAAATTCAAAACATTTTCTATTCGACAATTTCAAAGATATAGTGAACTAAAATATGATAGTATTTTGTTAACAGCTGTGCGAGTACCAAGTCGTATTATATTAGCAGTTAATTAATTTATAATTCCCGTGAAATTATATATTTTACCGTGGCACCCACTAATTATAGGTGGAATAACACATCAGATGAACAGGAACTATCAAATGCGGTGAAAATCGCCATGTCATTTACCGCAGGTGGAAGAGGACGATATATTTTTTCCCAAGTTTTAAGCATTAGCAACTTAATTGACACAAAGGTCTGCATATGAGTGGCCCTTTGGCGTGGTGGTAAGCACATCTACCCTCCAAGCCCAGGATCCCGAGTCAGAATTTATAACGAATCCATAACGAATTGTCGTTACGACGAAGAACGAGTCACACGAATTTCATGATATTTAGAGACATCCCTCCCCTGTCCTTGTCACAGGTGGTCACATGTGTGTGTCATCCTCACAATTTGAAACAAAAATAGCCGTGCACATTACAGTTTTTCCTTTGTTCCTCGAGCAGTGCGTTTTAGGTTTTAGAAGTCGTCACGTCAAGGTTTAGTGGCTAGAAAATTTGAATTGGCTGGTCAATAAGCTGCCCGTTTCCTTGTCTCATTCGTGAAATAATTTTTTATTATTTATAAGTCTCTTACCAAATACAGATCTGAAAATTCAAGCTTATGCTTTTATTTAGGGAGCTTAAATATAAGGTAAAAGAAAATTACAAATTCAAAAACTTGGACCAAGAAACAAATGGACGGAGCGTGTCTGTCTTTTGTTGACCGACTTTCTGGAGTTTTACTAATGTGCGTGATTAGGGAAGGGTCACAGTATAAAAATATACAGCTGAATATGACACGATTCTATTTTTTTTAATTTTATATTCACACTGCGTGTCTGTTCCATTGCTTATTCTGTCTGCAAGGGTAACACCGCTATTTGATATTAGTAACCAAAACACTTAAGATTTACGAGTATTTTGCAAATAATTATGTTAGCTACGATAAAATTAAATAGTAAGTTAGATATTTAAAGCAATGGAACACCCCAAACTTTACTTAAATTATAGAATAATGGATTAACATTAATATTTAATATCAATTAATAAATAATTAATTTGTATTCGAGCACTTCGTGCTGCAGTCGTGAAGGTAAAAAGCAATAGAGAGACGTGAAGCGCTCGAGTTTTGACTTATATAATCTCGAGCGGTAGTGCGGAACAAGCCGTCAGTCGTTCTTTTCTATGACGTCACGAACACCGTCGCGCTCTTCTAGAGGGCACCAGTTTTCCCCTTTATCTTTATTCGTCGGTGTTGTTAATAATTATTTCAGTAATGTACGTAAAATCGGTCATGAGCTGACATGAATTACACTGACAGTGCGAGGTTGTCATACTTACTATAGCTAACTGTTTTACTCGTGGTTACGCTCAATGACATAGAAAGAGACACGAAATTCGTTTGACACACGACAATAAGAGCGGCAACTTATTATGGCTCCGTCCATTATGGTTCTTCGTCCGAGTTCAAAAATGTATAATATGTAAGTCACCTTCTATAACACGTTTTCGAAGAATGCTTAAAAACTGCTGTATTCCTATTCTACCTCTACGAAATATAACTCGGAAGAATCCTAGGAAAATAATACCTAAACATTGAAAATAATAAGATTGAAGAAATATAAGGTAGATTAAAGAAATACGTTCACTTTGTTTTGTGGTTAGCAGGTAGTAACAGTAACTGATATGAAGCACTAATCTCGTAAGTCGTCTTTCACTTGATTGGCTTATAATTATTAAAATGAATGCGATAAATAATTATTTCAATTTTGAATCCAGTTGTTTTGGAGATAGAAAAGTGCAATGGTTGAGTCTAGTTGGAATGCCGAATTTGCTTCCACTTTGATTTTTATACGTATATTTTAATGATGACGAAGTAGATTAATAAATTGCGATACAGTTTCGGGTAAAATCAACTGTGGCAGACTGACAAATTGACGCGTGAGTGACTGTATCTTTATCGATACAATTTTTTGAGGTGCGAAACAGGAATCAGGTTATTATAATTTTACAATAGCTTAGATATTTACATTGAGGGATCTAAGAACGAAGAAATTTGTACGTTTTTTCTCAATTACACAATCAATAATCAATCAATAAAGACAAGGTATATTATTTGTTTAAAAATGATTAAATTGAACAACAGAAACATTGTAAATATAATTAAATGCACTTACCGATTTAAAACGACTTCTAAAAATTTATTGAATAACCTGTTATTTAAAGAAGTGAGGTAGCTACAATCAAACAAATCACATGCCACTGTTGGTTCTGTAACAATGTGACCAATGTCAAAGAATAATTAGCAAGTCATACAGTTAGGCATAGAAACTAATTTGGTGCGCCGAATTCGTTTTAAGCTCGCAATAATAACTTATAGTTAAGAGCATGTTTAAACAGACTTTGTAGCGTTTGGTGACCTGGTTCTCAGACTGAGAGTTAGATATTTGGGTACATACAACATAGACAATTTGTCTTAAAATCCACAGATGTAGAAATATTACGGAAAATAAAATACCGGAAAAGAAATCCTGAAGAGACTTCGTTTTGCACAAAAATTCAGTTTGATCTCAGAAATTCTTCAAAATTTCGAAATTACTTTCACAGTTAAACACATTTAACAATTAAAAGTAATTTCAATATCTCAAATGGCCTTAACCAGTTTTTTAATTCGCAAAATACTTTTCTAGCCAATTACAATTATGTACGAAAACAAATTCTGAGACTTTTCCGTGCTAAAACATCATCAAGCCAAATTGCAAAAATCTATTTTATAACTGCTACTGTAGATAGAGATCGAAGATAGAACGAATTCGTTTGTATTGGACTGCATGGGCAGGCTCTCAGTAGTCAGTCAGGCTGCTCCACATCGCCTTTCGCCATGCGCTCCGTGTTGTCATAAGTATATTAAATAACTGTCTGTACATTATTTAACAATGGTAAGTATGCTTGCAACTTGCGAACACGAGCCATAGCGGTGTGTGGATTTTTTATGGCATCGGTGCAGAAGCAATTTAATGTACTTAAAAGTCTCGTCTATACCTGTTTACTAATCTATGCCAAAGTATAAAACCTCTAATTTAAACTGAAGCCTTACTTGGACTAAATTGAACAAAAAAGTCAAACGTACTTTGAAACAAAAACTGATTTCGAACAAGAAGCCTTAACGGAGGTAACTTTCTGAAGTTTTGCAGTTTTTTTTTTATTTTTCGCTAACTTTTTTCCTGACGATAGATTTGTTGCGCAGAAAAACATTTGAGGCGATACTAAAGTTTTTGAGGCACTCTGGTTAGAAAAAGAAAGTTTTGATTATTTAGTTCAGAACGAATACATTATATTACGTAAATGTTAATAACGTACACTGCTTGTTCTCTTTCATGTTGATTAAAAATGTCTGCATTATTTTGTTTCTACGCATAAGATAATATTATGTTCTGAGTTTTGGTTCTATATTTCATTAATTACTAATTCTAAAATTATGACTAACGACAATACGGTAATTAACATTTTTCAAGTTGCCAAAATTATTAAATGAAACTTTCGTTACGAAATTCGTTTCAGTCTTGATTTTACAAATGTCATATACAACTACAAAAAAATAGTTGTTGCCTCCGTTTATTATTATTTTGTACAATTACATAAAAAAATTAATATTTTACATTTATTTAATTTCGCGTCAGAAATCCGTTTTTTTTTATACATTTTGGTAGTCTTTTATTAAGAAGTTAATATTTTGCTCTCGTAAAATCGAAAAAATCTCACAAAATTTTGCCGTAACTGACTTTTCTACTACCCTTCGTCACAACCTTCCCATCAGTCCCAAGATTATGCGTTTCATATCACGTATGCGCAGCAAAAAAAAATGACACGGGATCGCGATTTTGATTGACAGAGACGACGCCTCTATTGAAATCGTAACATGCGAACAATAGACGAGTTCATAGGTCGAATGTTTGTGCCGACCTTACATTATGAACTTCTATAGCAACTGTCACCGTTCATGGAAACAATACCTCTTATTGTACACTTCCTTATATTTAATTCTGATGCAGTTTTTTTGGCCGGACTTGTGACAATGCGTCTTTAAGATGTGCAGTGTATCGACTGAAGTAAACTGTTTATAATTCAAATCATTATAACTCAATGTTTTTCGGGTGGAAATATTAGACTCTCGTTTGTGTAATACTTTGTGTTTGTACTACGTTTGCGTGTTTGTGTAATACTATACATATGCCTGTGCTTTCCACTTTCAGTTGAATTTAAAAAACAAACTTCTCTAAATTGGCTGGAAGTTTCGGTTTTACTTGGCCTCTTCCAGCTCGGTTTATGACAGCCGTATTATTTAGAAACATAATGTGAGGTCACATAATTACTGTGATATCTAGAGATTATTAACAGTAAAAGATTATTACAGCGAATTCAACTGTTATTGATAATATCCACTTACAAATTATGGTGAACTGCTAATAAAATTAGAAATATTAGCACTACTTACAGATCTAAGTAGAGAAACAGAAGAAATTAAATAATTATTTTTTCAACCATTTATATAGTATGTTAGATATCTATATATACTCAAACAATTAAAAAGAAAATTAGCGCGATGAAACTATTATTTATTTTTTAGTTCTAAATAGAACTCTTAGGTTTTAATAGAGTCTAAAATTAGCGAAATATAGGAAAGGACAAAAATTAAATAATTATTATTGCATCATTAAATGAGTACTTACAATCTGTTAAATTAGTAGCAAAACAAAAAAGCCGCAACATAAAGGGATTATATGTTTTGTACAAATACGTACACGAAAAACGGGAGAGCCAGATGTACCAATAAAAATTGTTACACACAAATACAGCCGGCCAACGGTCATATTTCCCTATTCCTGGGAATGTAACGAGGCTATAAATTTAGCCCGTTATCATCCAAATATTAAATCATTACGGCACATAAATCTACAGTAATAGGAGTGACCCACAAATTTGCATCTAAACTCCACTCAAACTCACATTAGCCCGTGTAGACCACCCTTTATGAACTAATAATGTGTACCACAAAAAAAGCTTTGCATATAAATCTCCTAATTACGTCGATTCAAATGCACTAATCTCGACTAGCGTATTCTTACATTTACATAGACGCCACATTTTTTTTACTATTGAGCATGATTTAGGGGGACCGGAATTTTGAACTAGGATGACGTAGACGATCGCCCTCGAAAGATGAGAGAAAATAAGATCTACCCGGTATAATCGACAAAAAAGTACAATGCAGTCCAAAAAAAAACAGAAAACATGATAACAGAAAATAATTACATATAAAAGTAAAAAAACTGTTTTTCTCACAGCTGTATTACTCGTTTATTTTTAAAAACGAAAATTAAAAATATAATTACTGAAGTTTTGCTACATTATTTTAATATCGAAAACTCATATTTATCAAAACTTCTAAAGAATACAAGCTATTTCAATTTTTACGCAAAAAGAATTTTTATTTCTTTTCATTTTTCACAACACTTATAAGTGATAAAAAAAATATTTATTTTTAATATTTTTGTCACGATGTAGAAACTTTACTATTCAACTGTACATTTGAAATTACTACTTAAAAAAAACTAACTGCTCGTGACACGCAATAAAATGGATTTAAGCAATTGAAGTTCCCTGCATTGTGATACACGAACAATGTACTCAGTTGTGCTCCGGTCATCTCACCATTCAAACTTGAATTTATTACATTAAATATAAATTAACATATTATTACAGAGGTGAGACTGACGTTTTGTACTCTTGTGCTTGTCCAAAGATTTATATAATGTAAACATGAGCGCGTGAGACACTGAGCAATCTTCTTCATGTAGTTTTTTTTAAATGTTAGGGTTAGGGAAGTCCTAACGAAGTATTGTTGTTCTATGAGTAATGTACAGTAATTTTTTAAACTCAACTAGATAAGCGGTTGATGACACTGCATTTGCACTCAATCTAGTCATTCTTTCACAATTATTTTGAGATTTGTTCTCCTAAAGAATACATTTGAAAGTAACGCAAGGGGTTCCAAGTCTCTATCAAAAATAAATCAAAGTTGTATTTGCACAATTAATGCACAACATTGTAAGAGAAAAGTTAAGGGTTCTTAGATTGTGACTGCACTATCAGTTGTCATTACAACCACAAAAGCACAAAATAAAATTTACAAGTTTTTCGTAAAACAAAGCTTGCTTAATTTTTATGTAAAATAAAAGATGTCTGATAAAAAACAGTTATGATAATTAATAACAAAAAAGTACATACATACGTTAATATTTACAAACTTAAAACTACACATTATCTTAAATAATAGACTTTCTCAAAGTTGCCACTTAGAAAGCTGTCATTGCTTAAGGTACTCAGCAGACTGGCAGCATTACCTCTTTGAATAGCCAAACTGATTCGTTGGCGGAAGAATTAATTAATTAATTAATTAATTATAACGATAATTATTTGCCTTTTTGGTCATTACTTTTTTTTATTTGCGATACTTTTGAAAATGAAGTTGGGGATAATTCATCATTGATAAGTACTTTTGAAAACTTATTTCAAAAAGTAACACGTTAAACATTTTTGAATTCGTGGGTTAAAGACTTTCATTTGATAACCCATGCAACTCCAAAAAAAAATTTTAGTCTGTGTTCCTAAGAAACTAACCTCTATAGTTAAAACAACTTTTGAAGTCCACGTCAGTGTTTAGACTGTACATACATAACTGGACCGAATTTCAGCTGTTTATGTTAAAAACGGCTGCGACTTTAAGACGGATATCGAGGTGAATCCATGTTTTCATTGGGAATATATGAGCATTCTGGAATTTATTCAAAGGTAAGTTATGAGAGGAATATCACAAAAATTTCGTGAAATCCTCGATACAAGACTTCAGTCATAGATACAATCGATGACTCTCTATAATTTAAATGTGGAGGACGATACACTAGCAGTTCAAAATTAATATGTGAGACAAGGCTTTGACTCTGTATAGTATATATGAATACTATAACTTCGACCAATTATCTGATTGGCTAGGCAGTCTAAGTTCAGTGTTTATTGTTAGAAAATATAAATGATGTCATCAGCTTGAAGGCGCGCCCAAATTCGAAAAATTTCAAACACTTCGTTGTGTGTCAGTGGAAGAACTTTTTAGAAATAAATATCAATGATGGATGCCCTCTTTACTAATGTCTATTCCGACTTAAGAAGTCATAATTGCTAAAGATTTAAAGTACGTAACAAGAATAGCTTTTGGGTGAAATGCTGGAAAATAATCTGGGAGATTCTTCCCTTGAATACTTCTCATAATAAGGCCCACATTCGTTTAGGCGCCAAAAATTTCCTGAATGGGAAATATTTGCACAATTTCCTCTGTTTTGCACTGTGTCAAAAATGTCTTTAATGGGCAACTTCTGCGGTTTCCTCTGTTTTGATCAATCAGAGATTACGAATTTTTGGCGTTGATCTGTAAACGGCTCTCACAGTTAGCTAAGCATCGCTCCGCGTGTATGGTGTTGCTTCTCACATCTACATCTTCTTTTTAAATAAAATCACTATGTAGATTAACTACATAGTGGGTTTGAAATCCACGTAGACGAAGTCGCATGCAAAAACAAGTATATTATATTTTCAAAGACGAATAGGAATAGCAATGTGGGTACGCCAGTTCTTTATAGCAATCTCTTAGCGACTTCCAGAAACTACAACTGATCATAAATAATTCGTACATATTCGTACATATACCTACCTAATACAAACACTCCTATCCAAACGTTTCTATTTGTACTTAATACCTAGAAATGTTTGGTCATCTCGACCATTATAACTTGCTACACAAGTAACTACCTTTTACCCCCTTTGATATCTAGAAAAATATAGTTGAAAGGGAGAGAGGAAGGTCATGTGAATATGGTTGAGAGGTGTATTTGTCTTTAGGTTTAGACCGGAGTGTTGTATCTGAGACAGGAAATTAGGTTTCGACAGTTGAATGTATCATGTATCTGTTGGACGGTTCTGTGCTGTATAGATTCAGTCTCGATGGAGATTAACATACACAATATTTGTTAAAAATTATTACCCACACATAGCTTCACCATTTCTTCTTCAGGATGCAAAATCCATGTATATTAATAAAATCTCCCTCTAACACCATTTAAAGGTTCCGTGGGTACCTTAAAAGGAAAAACGAAACCATTGTGAGATCGTTCATGTATTAGTCTGTCGGTCGGTCTGTTACAGTTCATTTTCTCAGAAATTTCGTAATGTACAATCTTTGTCTTATTAACCTGCAGTACCTGGGCGACCGAGCTTTGCTGGGTGTCTTTTAGGTTTGATTGCATATAAACAAAAGAACAAAAAAAAAATTTTGATCACATTGCAGGATTCGAACCCGCGCTCTTTGGCGTGGTAGACCTACACTCTAGCCACAGCGCTATTGAGAATTTTATAATTTTGCACTCTGTTGCAAAATTACCAATCATGTTTCGCTTACCAATCATATTATTCTCGGGCAAGTTTTGCAACATGGAGAAAACGAATTTTTCCTGAACTGAGACCTATCTAGATTGATTTTTCGTCACCGTAAACTGCTACATTGTAAATGTACAAATACCGCTTGTATTATAGTATATTATGCGCTAGTTAATATTTTAAATTATTCACAGAGAATCAAAAAATCAAATTGAGTGTTCAATTTAATTTATTAACCTAGTTAATTTTTTCGTACTTTGATAAACTGTTCATTAGTTTTTGTTTGTTACGTGGATAAATAATTAAAAAAAAACTCGACTTGTCCATTCCCTCTGCTTTACCTCTGATACTACTAGATATAGAATTTAAAAAATTTTTACATAATGTAAAGCTTCAGTTAAAAGTTACAGGAAAAGTATAACTAAAGTCCTAGGTCTGCCGAAATCAAATTAAGAAATTTACCCATTTTTAATATTGTACGGAACCCCCTTACGTGCGTCGAACTAGCGTTCGTCCTATTTTTTATAGATAAGGCTTACAGATGGGAAAGCAGAACCAGGTAGCAACAGGTTGTTAGCTCGTCACCTACATAAACTTTATACGAGTCTTTAAATCATGATGGAAGCCAGAAGATTATTATAGTATATTGTATATTGACTACAGCCCTACCTATCGGATTCTGACAAAGAGATGTATCATCGTCTTTACAAAATAAATGCGTTATAGGTATATTATGTGAATATGACCTCAATCGGTCAAGTCATTCAGAAGTTACATGACAACTAACATACACCAATGAATATATGTATTTATTTATAACTACATATATTCAGAAATAGATATATTCTAAGCTAGCTTATACCTTTTTCAAGTCACAATTTTTTTACACTATTTATTAAAAATAACGCTTTACATATGTCAAAATGTGTAAAAATTAATGTAAAAATAATGTGTAAATATGTAAAAATTAAATTATATTCTATTGGTGCATTCATGCATAATTATGACCATACACAATATGATCCACATTCGCCTCATCGTCTTTCGTTGCATAAATCGGTTGGCACACGGTGTTTTCGGAGTTGGACGTGTAGCAGATTAGGTACCGTTCAATAAATGGACCATAGACTACGGCGAGGTTGAATTCGAATACATCCGATTCCTCTGAATTCAAAATTCGAATCTAGTGATAGAACGCCTATGGGCTAATCTGCGAACGTGAAATGTTCTAGAATGATGTAAGTATCAATAATGTTACATAATGCGAACTGAAAATACTAAATTATTTTCATAACACTGTACTAAGTATTAATACAATTACTATTGAAACCGATAATAATAGAAAAGTGATTAAACAGCATTGCTAAATTTAATAATTAACTGAACAGACTAATTACGTAAAAGATTTTGTGAATTTAAAACTTAAGTTAAAATAATTTTATATAAATGATAATGCTATTGCTTGCTATTTATTCCACGTGAAATTAATATTACACATTTGATATTTAATGACTTTTTATTGCCCCTATGCAACGCTTTTCACATCCCGTTTAACCCCTTTTGGAAATCCCACGTATGTTATGTCATAAGTCATTAGTTACCGATCCTTGTTCATAATTTCAGTAATTTTGACTCAACATTAATAAATTTATCACTGTGATGATATTTCTCATGTTTTGTTGATCATAACTTTTTATTAAAATTACGAAAGAATAAAACTAGGAGTAAAAAAACATGCAAAATTGTAAATATGCAATAATTTTAACGTTAAAATAATTAATGGAAATATTAGTAGTACATTATTAAGATAATTTCGATAATTACTTACATACAACCCCATTAAAGATACAGCGTGACAACATGTCTATGTATGTTAGTAACTTTTATACACAGACGTAGCTTTATTACACTTTTATACATTGTAGAAAGGTTTTATTTAGGCAGGTATGTACACGGAAAGATTCTACAATTTTATTTATTACATAATTCAGTAATAATCTTTATCACACATAAATCGTAAGCACCGAACCCACTACCCGTTAGAGAGCACTCGACTCAACGAGGCAGTTTATTTGCCATGCATTGTATACTAGTCGGACAATTAATTCACCAATAAAATTAAACAGCGCCTCTGAAAAGGGGCTTGGATTATCCCCTTGGAAAGTGATTACTAATAATTTGAGAGTTACTACCATCATTGTAATTGTTAAGCCATTATTTATTATAAATCCATGTCATAAATGGTTATATACATTAACGCCATTAAAATTTACATTAAATAAATATCAAGATTTAAAAATAATTATAAAATAACGAAATGTTTACCTCATACAATAATTAAGACAAAAAATTTAAACAATAAAAAATAAATAAAACTTTTTATAAAAACTAGAAAAAATAATCTATTTGTCACTTAACAGTCAACCGTCATTTCGTTCGTTAGTAAAACTCACTCACCGTTCTCTTTCTCTAATTTATGTACTTGTCTATCACACATCTATCGAAACGAAATTAAGCACACATACACAACTTAACCAAAACAAGTGAGACTGGAAAATAATATGGAATTACTATATCAAGAAATTATTTTAAGCCTAAGTTATTTAGTAAAGAACTTAGTTATCAAAATGAATAAATACATATTTTATAATCATTTCATAATTTACATGCGCAGTTTTTCTACTGATAATAAAAAATTAAACGTTTAAAACTGCAGCTTGAAACCGTGTAAATCCACTCGAAGTATAATCCCCAATCACCCCACGACATCCCATGACACCCCATGGAGATTTTTACTCGTAAACCTAACGAACCTCGCACCATATTGTTTGTGTAACCATAGCTTAAGTTACCATAAATAATGGAAGTTGATGGGTTTGTCTGTGCCCCTTTTATTATCTAACATATTGTTTTCCAAAGACACATTTGCAGTTTTATCGCTTTGTTTAGTGTCCATTAACTTGCACATATAGTGCAAATGAACCGTTTTTTATTTTTCAGTCAATTAAATCAATTAAATGTTTTATACTTTGTCAGGAATCTGGGCTAAGTTTATTGTGTGATACCCGTATCCTATCCTACCCAGTCGGTAGTTTGGGGTAACACAATTGATGTGGTTATCTAGAGATGTCCCTTATATCAATAATTAAGATCGCAAGTCGATAATATTAAGTCCTTATGCTTCTCGTAAATTTTTGCACATAATAATGATTCGTAATTGGAAAATTATATTGTAGTAGAACTTCATACCGACCTTAAAATTATCCCACAAGAAAATTAAATCGCTTCCATTCCTCCAAGTAAATCACAGAACATTCCAGTTGTTCGTATTTCCGCTCAGATCGTAAATATCGACTAAAGAACAGAACTCATTCCGGAGCATCATGACGTCATTAATAAAACTCATATTTAAAAAAGTCCCAATTCCTGAGTCGCTAATAGTCAGCTACATTTAGGACTATTAGCGAGTGGACGACCTTGTGCGAAGTCCGTCTAGATCACTAAAACCGTCTTACTCTCTAATCCCACCACCGAACAGCAATTCTTGTGCTGTTGTGTTCCGATGTGGAGGCCAAGACAATCAAAAACATTTCTGGCACAAGAGGCGCAGCATCAGTCTTTAGGGTTGCCAACGCGTTTGAAGAGATTTCTTAGCCTTGAAATTGTAAATCTTAATGCC
This sequence comes from Zeuzera pyrina, assembly GCA_907165235.1. Lineage (NCBI taxonomy): Eukaryota > Metazoa > Arthropoda > Insecta > Lepidoptera > Cossidae > Zeuzera > Zeuzera pyrina. The sequence continues at coordinate 26,100,025 of OU015618.1, forward strand.
TTCAATCCACTTACCATAAATGGACCATACGTCATTTACTAAAAAAAAAATTAAAAAGTATAAAATGTTTTCGTAAGTTTTCAACAGGCATTTTGATGGATAGCAAGCAATGGATCATGCATAAAATGACAATCGATGTAAATTATCTTCGGGTTCTAAGTCTGTCCTATGGGACGAGCAAAAGTAAATCGTTGCAGGGGTGAAAATTCTATTGGAACTGATTTCGATGACCCTTGAATGAATTTGGTATCTACAAGTTTATTTATTTGAGTGTTAGAGTCTGATAAATCACACTAATAATATATATCGAGACAGAAGACTACTGTTACTGGTCAGCCTCTTTTGAGAAAGTATCTAATTACTGTCGCTTTTGTTAGTATAGAATACAAGAACGCAGGAAATTTGACGATAGCTGTCAAAATTTAATGTTATATCTTGTCGACAACTGACGTCGATTCCATACGTTAACGATGATAGATATTGACTTTGATACGGTCTTCTATTGATCTAGACCTAAGCATATCTGGTTATCAAATCAATGATAGTTAAATCGAGTACAACTATTCGTTTGTTCCGCCCCTTCCTTAACCTTGATACGAATATTTAAGAAAGTTATGTATCGTAGTTCAACAAGACGTATGACTACGCGAAGTTCCATGTTCGTGCATAGTTCCTGTAAAACTCCCCAGATGGTTGGAATTTCTGGTGCGAATTCTATCAAACATAGCTCAGAAAATTCCTAAAAATTGAGGCATTCAATATAAAAACGCGAATCGGTCCATTAAAGGCGGGCACACGTTTAATGAATGTATAATTCAAATATGTATTTATTTATATATTTTATTTTATAAAACCATAGCGCAATTTATGTATTTTCGTTTGATACTTCTGTTTCTGCAATGTGATGCCTTTTTGAGAGATTTTTAAGTATTTCTCCTAAATTACTTGAGTAAGTTATACAAAATTGCGGCTAACGGAAAAACACTACAGTTTACTAAATACTAGCCAAATGATATTTTATTATATAAATTAATATTACAAATATAATGATGCCATAATATATGTCGTGTTCGGGTGGCGGAGTGTCAGGGCGGAGCCTACGCTAGAAATTTGCTCCTAAAGATATAAACTAAGTCATTTTCTTACTGTTCACGATAAAGGTTTTCTATTTATTTTTTTTATAAAAGAGGGGGAAAACTATAAAGTGGTTCACCTGATGGAGAGTGTCCACCTTCGCCCATGGACACCCGCGACGTTCGGGGAATCACGGGTGCGTTGCTGGCCTTTAGGAAAATAGGGAAAGGAGGGGGAGGGGGTGATGGCCCACCGGCACTCTCACTCACCAAACGAAACACAACAGCAATAGGTGCAGTTATTTCACGCCGATATTCTGTGAGAGGATGGTATTTCACCGGGCGACCCGGACCAATTCGTGCTGAAATGCAGCATGGCTCAACCACTCTAAAGTTTAAAGTTCTAAAGTGCTGACAATAATTTAAAACTACTTTTAAGACTTTTAAGTTCACTTAAGCCAAATATTGAGATTGTAATATGTGTATCCGTGATTCATCCACTAGAAATCGAAAATTCAAGCCTTACAATATTTTGATTCTGCCAAGGCAAGAATGAGACTATTATTTTTTTGTTACAGAATTTATACTTCATTTTAACCTCACCTTTTTAAAGAAGTACCTATTTATGAACTTTAATATGGTTTATCATTTTATCATATACCATTTATTTATTTTTAGGCATATTTGATATTTATTATGATCATCCAATAAATGAGATTTTTTCCAAATTACAAATCTAATAATCTGTAAAAATCTATCATGCAAAAGTGAAGCCTATACGTAGTGAGGACAGCTTTTGTGCGTAATAGTTTCACAATGGTATTCTCTCAGAGGAGGTGGTCAGTGGCAGTTACTGACATCCCAATGTAATTTGCAACACCCACTTCCGGCAATAGATTCTTAGAGCCATATTGTAGGAGGTGGTTAGCTTACCACAGTCGGTAAACACGACTTAGTAAATTGGTTTATATGGTAATATAAATCAATCGTTATTCGTTATCTGCATACGAATATCTGTCTCTCGTCGTACGATAGTAGAAACAGGTAGATCGTGACGTACCTAGGTGTTTTGTGAAATAACGTGAAATGGATGATATAGCAAACCGGGACTCGACGTTACCACCCAGGGCCTCTTGCGGACGTCCGCCCGCGCGGTTTAGGGAATAGGACGCATGCGCGGGGCGAGGTTGCAACGGTTTTGCTTCTGCGCCCCGCCGGCCGCGAGTAGTCCCGGGTGGTAACGTCGAGTCCCGGTTTGCTATAACGACTAATAACATCCGCATCGTGCAATGAAAATCGTTTAACGATTCGCCCAACTATAGTCGGGCACATCGACTCTGTGGGATGTTCGATTGAAGTATTAGTAAATAAAAATAGAGTCCAATCGTGACTTGCATAAACATCATATAACTTTTGCTCTCATTGAAATGTGTATTCGTCTAATTACATTATCACTGTCATTCTTTTGGTTACAATATTTAAATTGCTTTGGCGTGGCCATCTTGCACTTGAGTAAACCAATCAGAGAACGTAGAGATAGCGCCACTGGCGGTGTGAAATGCAACTGTTTTACGTAATGCCCATCCAGATCATAAACGTAACGGATTTTTTCGTCTATAGTCGAGAGACGAATTAACAAACGCATAAAGAATTTATATTCAATTTTATTTTTTGTAAATGTAATTAGTAGAATATTGTTTACTATATATCCATAAATCTGTTTGAATTAACAAGATGGCGCTCGCCATACAAGTGGTCAGGTTTTTGTCGCGAAATCAATCAACCAATAACAGCGCAAGATTTTAGAGCTAGAAAAGCTAATTTCTTCCATTGGTAAATTTAAGTTTCCCGCGCTACGCAGGTACTTCGAGTTGATTATAATTTGGGTAATATTGTAAAATGTGAAGCTTAAAGTTTCATATCTATGCTATGAACTAAAACTTTGAAACTCAAATTAATGAATAAAATGAATAAATAAAATAAATGAATGATTATCTCTCCACTAAATGCGCTTTCTTTTCTCGCACCGAAGCGCTCCTCTTTAATTGCAGCTATACTCCATCTACAGTACATTGTAAAAATCAGACGTAAAACGTTAATCAGGCATAAACGATTGAAAACTAAATAATTATGTACATAATTGCAAATAGGATATATGTATATAATTGAGCTATAAAATTAGTAATTCTATCTACAACTCATAATTTTTAAAATTACTAGTTTTCTATTTAATTTTGCTACTGTTGATATTAATGATATGTACTATAAAATTAATGGTATCCGCAATAAATTTACTATTTTTATCCTTTTATCCACTAAATAAAATAAACTTCAAAATTAACAGTTTTGCTATAAAATTTTGTTTATAACTTTAATCACTGAAACTTTTATGTTGTGGTGTAATAATAATTCCAAATGCTTCGGAGGCATTTGTGAAGACAAATACGAGTACATGCTAAAGTTTAGATTGCATCACGTTGGATATAGTTTTATAAAAATTGTTTGTAAAATTATGCAATGTATATATATATATCAAGTATCAAGATTTTCCACTTCACAAGTTTAAATTTTTTACGATATTAATTTTGTAATTTCTATATCCAAATCTCCCAAACTCACAATACAAGCAATTCCTTGCTTAAAGGGGGACTCCAGCCCGTGTAAATAAATCTAGGAGTTAATGAATCAACTTTTTTGATTTTTGATTTGATTTTTGATTATATGAACATTCTTTCAGGTTGGGTTATGCTAGGTATATTTACCACAACACGAGAGCCGAGCGAACGACGCGAGCGTGCTGCGGTAGTGGCTGGCGAAGCTCCAGATTAGAATCCACTTTATATAATAGAGCGGTATTTAAATCGGAGGCCGCACTCCGAGGATGTAGTTGAAGTCGAGAAATTTAATCTAGAAACATCTCTATTTTCCTCCATCTCTTTTCATTTTTTGTTGTTGGTATAGCATATATAGCAATCTTATATCTACTAGTAGGTTATTTCTGAGGTATTTCCAAGAATTAGAAAGAGACAGAAATGAAAGGTTAGTGATCAAAGGTTACTCGAGGTCATATAATTTGTTCTCAATTGCCTCTTCGAAGTACGGTATCCAGTTAGAACCCAGAACAAAAAAATATTCTTAAGAGTTAATCTCGACTCTAAATTATCTTGAATCCATAACATTAACCATGTTATAAAAAAATGTGAAAGGAACATGAATATTCTTCGCTTGCTTTCTGGAGTATGGTGGGGCCCCCATCCATACTCACAGATTATGATACAATGCCATCGCATGTAGTCGCTTGGATTATAGTTGTTTCCTCCTGGAACGTTGTGTAACAAGTCTGCTCCATTCTATTAGATAAAATACAATCTAAATGTCTTCGAATTGTTACAGGAGCTATGAAATCATCCCCTATTAACGCACTACAAATGGAATGTAGTGATCTCCTATACTACTAAAATGAGTGGTATCTAAAAAAGTTCAGGATTAAATCAAATCAATTTAATACCACTAAATGCAATTTTGCATTAACTTATCAGCATTGAAATACCTGACTGATTTCGTAATATTATAACAATAGAATTAAAAATAACATATAGAACAGAAAGTGAAAAAATAGCTTTACTGCCAAAAGTAAGAAAATTTCTGCGTTTATTGGGGCAAAAATGTGAAGGTGAGAAAAGGACTTGAACGGGCTCACGTAAATATGCCCATATTGGCCAATATGGGCAGTGTCGCTTGGCTATTTTTCCGAACTCGAATTCTGCCGTGTGTTTAGATGTTTGCTAGTAGTCTACTCCTACTCGTGCACAATAACATGAGACTTAAATCTGAGGACTCGACGTCACTGTCTCCTGATTGTATGGTGCATAAAAAATATAATAAATTGAATTTTAACACGGCTGAACACAATTAAAAAATCATTATTTTTGTTATTGTAAAAATGAAGAAAGGAATGCTTAGATGGTTCGGGCACATGGAAAGAATGAGTGATGAAAGACTGACGAAGAAAATATACAGAGCGAAAGTGAGTGGTAAAAGAAGCCAAGGAAGACCAAGGCTGACTTATGAAGATCAAATAGCCAGAGTGTTATCAGACGGAAATGTCAAAAGCACCTGCATACCTAGGCGAAAATGTGTGAGGAGAATGATGAGATTTGAGGAAGCGAAAGAGGTGTGTAAGGACTGCGACTCCTGGCGCTCCGTCCTCTCTGGCTACCCCGTTGGGGATACAGCGTGAAGTTATGTTATGTTATGTTTATTATTTTTTTAGATACCGTAAATCGAGAGGAAAAACGGAATCTTTACAAGATCACTTCGTTGTCTGTGTGTCCGTCTCTTTGGCCCTTTATCTTAGGAACGGGTAAAAGTACCAATTTGTAATTTATATCAAACGCTAGGTTCTATTGTCCCTTGGAGGTGCAAAAAAATGCAAGCTTTAGTAACAATATATGACATGAAAACTCAAGCTTCAATAACAATAACACGATAAAAAGATACGGCCATTTATGTACTCAAGCAAAAACTTATAGGGTACTTCCCGTTGACATAGAATCATGAAATTTGGCAATAAGCAAGGTTGTATAAAATGAAAAAATCAAAAAATTACAAATTTGTACACCACACTTTTTTGCCATTACGAACTTAGATTTGCAGTTGAAAAGTATGGGGGAACGTGTATTTCAGGAGCAAAGTTAAGTTTGTTTTTGAATCTGACTTCTTTATATATTTTTTTAAATACATAACACAAATACGTTGTATTCTAGTCCAACTCGCTTTCTTGGCCAATTTTTGTAATACCGACACAATGAAGTCGCGATATTATTCACTACATAAACGTCTCTGGCTACCCTCTAAGCAATCTAGTCTCGACTCGTGATGCAGCATCTGTGAATAACTGTTCTAATTTCACTCACAGCACTAGCATACAAAGGTTTACAACTGTAATTAACTTGCTACCGACGTAGACAGTCTTTTGTTTATAGCATAATATGTGCAAATTCATTAGTGCATCAAAATGTTTCTTGACTTTTAGGCCATAAAGTCTACACTATATGTAATGAGTGCTATGATTAACGTGGTAGAGGGGAGTGTATATTTTCAGTTCAAGTTATAAGCAGTTGACTACAATTCAAACTAATTTTAGTATTAGTATTAGTCCGCCAGACAATACACACCGATAATCTGGTTTCAAACTAGGGCATTCCATGTGCTATCAAAACGAGATGATGACTAAGGGTGTCTTCCAGTACACCCAGACCTGAGAAATTAAGCCAGCCAAGAATCAAACCCGGAACCTTCTGCGCTTAGTCACAACGCCTAAACTACTGTGCCATCGAACTCGTCAAAGCCTTTACTTTAATATCATCAACAGATACTTTAACTTTACATTTTAATTTAATTTAAACAGATAGTATCCGGTAAGATTGACATTAGATTGAAAGTGATGAATGAGTATGTTCAAAAAATTCCAAATTGTTGTCCTGTCAGACAAATTTGAGGAAAATTCCAAATTATTTTGGAAAGAAATACGTAAGTATCGAAATGGACCGGCACCTTGCAGAATGAATAAAGTCTGTTCGAAAGAAAATCACAGGCTAAGTGCTAATAGATAAAAAAGATGTTCTGCAAATATGTACCGATTACTCTGGAGAACTGTATGAGAGTGGCGACATCGTCCTTGATGCTGAGAGCGATTCTAATGAATTGCCACACTCAGTCTAGGGACTGGAGGATGCCATTAGTATAAAAGAGTCTGAAATGTAGAAAAGCTGCGGTAAATGATGAGGTGAGTGCTGAGATGATTAAGTATGGTGGTCCTAGTGTTTGGGATACCTTCTGTACACTGTGAAACATTTGTTATCAGAAGAGGGAGGTTCCAAAGAACTGGCACACCGCAGTCATAGTGGCTCTCTTTATAGGTAAAGGTTCTCCTTTAGACTGTGCATACTATAAAGCCATCAGCTTAGTCAGCTTAGCAAGTAAAGTCTATACCAAGGTATTGACTGAACGTATAACAGGCGTTTCTGAAAGATATTTGTGGGAGATGCAAGGTGATTTTAAGAACGGTAGAGGTTGTGTGGATGAGATTTTCTCGCACCGCGGTATCGTGGAGAAGTTTGTGGCCATAGGTCATAAAATTTTCTGTGCTTTCGTAGACTAAGAAAAAGCATTCGGTAAATTGTGTGAGGAGAATGATGAGATTCGAGGAGGCGAAAAAAGTATGTGAGGACCGCGAAGCTTGGCGCTCCGTCCTCTCTGACTACTCTGATTACCCGTTAAGGGTACAGCGTAACGATATGTATGTCTATGATACTATATTTTTATTTGTATATAGATATAAGTTTTAAAAATAAAAATATTAAACGAATATATTAAAGTTGCGTGACCCCACATTATTTTTTATGTGTAACACACAACGATCTGATTGGGAAACACCCAGTAACAGATTCCAAGACAATTAAAAAGAACGATAAAAATACAATGCTTTGACACGATTGAATCAAAAAATCACAGACAAGCTATGTATGTAGTTGCATTTCTACTACTATTCCAAAATTGTCATTCTTCCAAACATCCTCATTATTCTTCGAAATTCACTTGTGACGTAGTACCTAGGTATATTTTTTATTTGAGACCATACTACAGTTGACCATCTACAGATTTCTGTTGTGGAAAACATTAACTATAGCCACATTTTATAACTGGATTGAGAAAAATAATGTTTCCATAAGGACTCTCATGAAATTACTACCTCAAGGTGTAAAGAGATCGCTCGAGCTTACAATTTGCGCCGTAAAAACAAAGATGACGATGACAAATGCGAAGACGCGTGACTATATCTAGCATAATGAGTGGCAGTTCCTACCTCGTGTACTGATTGGGGCAACTACCGTGGCAGTAGTTTGACAAGCTTTGTTTCACTAGAGTGCTTTCAATAATATCACTTGTAAATACACGCATTGTCTAAATGGTTTCGTTGGTATACTGGCTAAGAACCAGAGTGCATAGGAAATATGAAAAGCTGAAAACGTTATGCAACACTAGAATATAGAGCAGTGGAACTTGTTTGTTATTCGAATCTATTGAATTTGGTTGAAAGTGTTGGTTATTCTTTTATCGACGACTGGACCGATTTTGATGAAATTTTTTTGTGTGTTTAAATGGGTTTCTTGATGGTTTAGATTCACAATTAGACCTGGGAGGTGGTGATGGAATCGGGTTATTCTTCTGTACGTGTTTGTCACTGAACTCCTCCTAAACGGCTTGACCGATTTTGATGACATTTTTTGTGTGTATTCGAGTGGATCTCTTGTGGTTTAGATTCGCAAATGGACCCGGTAGGTGGTCCTAAACCCGATATGTAAACCAGATTGTAGAATCGGGTTTTTGTATTTTATTTTATTTCGGACAGGCCAACATCTGTCCGATCCGCTTATGTATCTACATATACAATGTGTCACGAGTTCTCTGGATGACTTTTACTAAATATTCAATTGGCGATAGTTATGTGCGTGTAAAATTTACAAACAAAAAACAATCTTAATAATATGTGAATGTGTGTTAAATAATTCAATAATTGAGTTTACAATATTATCAACATATACCTTTATTATATTAAATAGTTGAACTGTCTATAAGATTATTAAATTATATTTTTTCACTTAATATTATTTACAAACTGATGATGTTTTGTTCGAGAATAGTACACTTAATTTTATATTTAGTACCATTTAGTATCATTTAAGAGTGGTAGAGCCATGCTGTATCGCAGCACGAATTTGGCCGGCTCGCCCGCTGAAATACCACCCTCTCACAGAATATCGGCGTGAAATAACAGCATCTACTTCTGTTGTGTTTCGTTCGGTGAGTCAGAGTGCCGGTGGCGTATCTCCCCCCTTCCCCTTCCTATTCAGTTCCCTTCCCTGAAAGGCCGCCAACGCACCTGTGACTCCCCGGACGTTGCGGGTGTCCATGGGTGGCGGTGATCGCTTTCCATCAGGTGACAAATTTTTACAGCAAATTCGTCACTCAATATGAAACTATAACGATGTCAACTAGTAACTCGACTGGGTATACATTATTTTCTGGTTGTTTCAAGGATGAATACATGCACTAAGGAGCATCATTTTATAAATGTACGATTTCTTCTTTTAGAACATAAAAAAAGTTTAAGACAAGTGTACCATAATCTACAATAACTTTTATCTTCACAAATTGTAACGTCAAAGCGTTTTTGTAGTAGTTAAAAGCAAAAATCAAAATTGTTTTATAATAAAGAAAAAATTTATTAATAATTTTAAAAAGTTTGTTGCATACAACATTCGAATTAGTGACTGTGCTGGCGTTATAAAGAATTCGATGATGAGGAAAAGTTAAATAATATACTCGCTTACTCCTTAAAAATAAAAAACGTAATCGGAAAATTAATGGTACGACTTGATCTCATTGACATAAGCAGAATTGACTTCGATTATCTCTTAATGACGGTGAACTTTTCCCATCATTGAAGAGACTGACGAAGATGCTTATCAACGGTAAGACAATCAAGGAAAGACTCAGAGACGCTTTCACGCATCTTCCAATTGTCCTCGTGTGCATTATCATTCAAGTGGCGTATCGATACAATCTCAATGACAATAAGGCGGTGAGCGTGTTACTCGGCTCGTCTCATACATTCCCTTTGTTATTACAAACACTTTGGTCAGCCTTTGGAATCTCGCCTTTTGTCTCATCAGCTACCAGAGTTAGTAACGCCATACTTGTTACTGACTTTGAAAATTAATGAGTGACTTTGTTGAAGACGTCTCAATTCTGAACTGTTTATTGTATAGTTGTCACTATTGTTTTAGAGACTTCTATGTCATCATTATCAACATTTTGTTATTGTGTTTCCTGTAGTTTCTTTCACAATGGAACAAATGGTTCTCTGTAGTCTGTTTATAATTAGTTTTTGCTCGCTTCTGAAATAATATTCTTTACTGAAGCATGTTTACTGTCACTGACATTAGTAGTACATGACAATTGAGAAAATAAAAGATTAATTCTTCACGTGAGCTTACATTTGTTTCCGCCGATTGCTTAGAGGGTAGACAAAATATACTCTTTCGGCTTTGACAAATGTCTTTCGTTGTATTCGTAGTCATAACTCATGAGGCTCCAAAGATCGTCGACCGTAGGTTACGTGATTAGACATGAAGGAATATTATGTTTTCTGAATTCATGTATGTATATCGTATTTTGTACATACAAGTAACTACGTGATTTTTTATTTCCAGACCAACTCAAACGATTTTGATAAATGACGAGGTATCATTAGAATCTTCGCATTATGTCCAATAATACAAGATATGTTATCTTTATATGTAGAATTCGGGTGTGCGTGTGCTCTTAATTCTTCTCCTCCTAATTGACTTGACCGATTTTGATGAAACTTTGTTATACTTATGGGGTCACCTGGCTGCTTCGTAGCTATAGTCGAGTTTGGTAGGTGGAGTTGTTTTTTTTTTAATTTTCCGTCTAAATTTTAGACAACCCTACAGCTGTTGAACAGACAGCACGATCTCACGCAGAGTCGATTTATACTTGTCATCTGGTGGTCGTGCGTGGAGTAGCGGTGGTGATGTAGGACTTGGTATTTAACGGTATCTAATTATCGGACTCAACATGGCCCACGCGGCTTTGGTAAAGTGGATCACGGTATTAACATACGGGACCAAGTAGAGCTTTGATTTTACAAAATAAGAAAGATACCACACTTACACATAGAGGCAAGTGTTATTTCGCGGAAACCTATCCCAAGTGATGGATTCGTATGTATTTTAAGCTGTCTTCCGTCCAGTTATAAACTCGTTGATTGACACTTGTTTCTCTTCTAAACGATCCATCCTCAGGTAATTCCAAAGATCAGATTCCTTCACTTAACTAGCACTGAATGCAACTACACATAGCTAGGAATGACATCATACAATATCATGTCATTAATTTTTACTCAAGCACTATTCAATATGTTTGGCAGTTAAAGATTGTTCAAAGAATTTAAATGTAAGCTTTATATTATGTATAATAAGCTTGTGTTTCGCTGTCAATCAAAATCAACGACAACAATAGTGATGATTCTTGTTTCGCAACAATCCCGAATGAATAGTATAGGTGAGATAAGGGGGTGGGTGACTGCTTGCAACTGTTTAAAGTAGGGTCAGCAGATCAAATATCTCTTATAACATAAACGTTTATTATTTCTGTATACAACAGTATTTTGAAAATATTTTAGGGGAAAGAAATGATTGGCTTTTAGGTTTACTGAATCTAAAACAAATGTTTTTAGAATTATTGCGTGTATCTATAGCTCTATGTTTGTTCGAGTTTCACAGGAAAACGGTTGAACGGGTTTAATGCAAACTGTACTGTTTAAAAGAATATCGTCCCAGTTTCTAAATAAAGTTTACATCATAGAGTAATTTTTTACAAGGGAGAGGGGCTCGTAGAATTCCAAAAGCATAAAACTAGTCTTTATATACATTTTTTCTAACACACACAGCCGCAGTTACGAACAAAAGTTAGTACTAGTACTATTGTACATAGTATAAATAAAGTACAGTAACTAAACTGCGTCTGTACATAGAAGATACTATATTATTATTATTCATTATTCTTTAAAACAAATGGTGCTATTAAACCCTCATAGCGAAAATCCCAAATTTCTTTAGAAGCTCGTTTTAAAATGCAAAAACGTATTGACAGTTTAACATTATTTTTATGTTGATGTCCAAAATTAAGTGTTATTAAGTGAACACTGATTGGAAATATAGTCTATAAAATAATTCTAATTATAAATAAGGAAATAATTTTCTCTGCACACATGTTTACTATCTTTCTACGTACGAGTATTAATATTATATGTACAGGTAAGATAATTCAAAATAATGTTGAAAATTGTACCTGATTTCTGGACAGCTCTTCCATGTATTTTATCGGTGGTAGATTTGACTCAAAAATACTGTATCTGGGTTTGGTTTTAGAGTAACAATGAACAGATCATGATCACCATCATTTCGTAAAATAAAAGTAAAACTCGAAAAACTTGAGTTATAAAAAGTTATACTATAAAAAGTTAAACAAAATATTTTTGTAGCATATTTTTTGTTGTCGGTACCTCTAACATGGGAAGAGGATTAGCGAATCTACCTCAGAATGACGTCATGAATATAAAATTAAAACCTTATGAGACACTAACACGAACAGACAGCGCCAATTGTTGGGAACATATTAACCAACACGGACAGAGTAGTCTACGAACACAGAGACATACACAACACTAGTGACTAAGACATAAGTGACTAAGAAATCTGAGCTTAACATTTACAAAAAAATTTTTAAATATGTATCTACTGACTTACATTTCACATCCAGATAGAAATATCTATTTCGTGAATTGTCTTCAAAAATTTACCGTCAAAAATTTGTTATTAAAGAAATGTTTGATGTAACACTGTTTTTTATCTATATTATTAATTAAGTTTTCAGTCTTAAGTCTGCACTATTCGAGAGTGAAATCACTCTGTGTAAAAAATACTCTGTAAAAAAGCCATCCTGCGCAAGCGCGCACAAAACGATTGTGTTTATTATAATACATTCAATGAAACAATCGTACGTTAGGGGTATTAAAGTATCCAATGTAACTAGACCTCCGAAATAATCTAAGTTTGTAGAAGATAGCAACTCATATTGATTGGTCATTGGACCCTAGTGGTCGAAAAGTTTTGATAAGCCTGTATACGGTAAAATGTCTATTCGATGTATTTTGTTCTACAGTGTTTGTTGGTGGGGTAGATTTAGACTCATTGTGTGTTTATTTCTACACAATGTGTTGTTGGGTAAGTTTCACAGATAAGTACGACAATAATATTATTTAAATAAAACAAACCATATTACATTTATGAGAGATTACAGATTGTCATTCCTGAGTCTCATATTTCGACATGAATTAATATCTACGTACTGATATCATTTTTTTTATTTTATTTTTTTTGGTAGAGAATTTTTTACATCTTGTATTTTAATACAGATGTTATCAATTTCATAATTAAACATTTTTAAGGCATAATGAGAAAAAAATCAATGAATTACTGGTTCAAATAGCTCATAATTCTGAATTCCGATAGGTATTAATAAAACGGCGAATTTCCTAACCTTACGTTTTGATTTCCAAGGTTTTTAAAATTGTTGAAATTCTGGATTTAATAATTTTCAATTAAAGGGGGAAGAAGGAATTATCAAGTCGAGTTCGATTCAATGTGCCTTTTTATAATTATTCTGCAAATATTTCAAAATATTAACTGGTGTAAAGTATGTGGGTTAACAAGACGTATCTATTTCTACTAGAGGTCGCTCAGCGGTCGAAACTCGACCATAAATATAATATAAACTTTTTTTTACCACCACACAACTCGCAGCTCACGAAACGAAACCGGAAACGAAATTCAGAGCTTTATGCTCATTCGATCAATTTGTCAGTAATTATTTGTTGGCATTGTTTTCAAATTATTTGGCTACGATGTTTGACCACATACTTTTATGTGTTTGATGTTGATAGTATAATTATCATGTGTTTGACATTGACAGTATGAACGCAAACATTGAGCGTTTCATTTTATTTTATTTAATGCAATTGTAATACATGATAGATATAATAAGCCAAGGAAGACCAAGGCTGACTTATGAAGATCAAATAGCCAGAGTGTTAGCAGACGGAAATGTCAAAAGCACTCACATACCTAGGCGAAGATGTGTGAGAACAATGATGAGATTTGAGGAAGCGAAAGAGGTATGTAAGGACCGCGACGCTTGGCGCTCCGTCCTCTCTGACTACGCCGTTGGGGATACAGCGTGAAGATATATTATGTTATGTTATATTATATAGCTGTAATGTGATAAATACATAATATTACATACAACTATATGGATACAACGTGAAGATGTATGTATGTATGTAATACATATATACAAATATGTTTTTTGTACGTTTGTCTCTTCCTAAATTATTCGTTCGATTGTGATGAAACTTTTGCGAATTGTTCCGCGTACGCCATTGAAAATTTATCAATTATTCATTTAGGAAATAAAAGACGACGCAAACGAAGTCGTGGGCAACAACTAGTTCCAAATAAGTTTTAGCTTTCTGCACTCTTTCTCCATATACACTTTAGCTATGCTAAATCTCACACTCATTTCAGCGCGCAATATTTTTAAAGCAGATCTGAAGTTTTCGCTTCACGATTTAATATAATGATTCCGAACAAGTATATTATACAGTTTAAAAAAAAATCTCAGTCTGTTGTAATGTTTTCCTGTAAGGTATAGAAGCCTAAAAAGCAATTATCACTACGTTGTATGTTGCATATAAAACTATCACACAGTCACATCGCTATCTGCGTGATGCGTGTCTGCCTTCAGTATGTCTCTGTATGCTAATGCTGTACCGCGGGCGATCACGGGATTTTCGCGTAAATTGCGCCCCTGTCGCTTATCGCAACGGTAGGCCTGCTGGGATCCCGGCGGTACATTACCATTCCAGAAATTAGAATTTAGTGGCGTCGCATGTAGTAGCTAGATGAGAATTTATAATCTATATACTGTTGCTGGAAATCGTTGCGGACCGTTGATATAAGTTAATGTTGTTTTTTAAAAGAAAATCAAACGATGGCTAAAAAAGCTTTTTGTTAGCCTGTTTCTCAAACTAGAATACTCTTACGTTGTACTGTCTTAAACATATTACATATATTCAATATATATTATAGTCAAATATAGTTTCCACATTTATGCAGTTACAAGCGTGTAGCTGCGCTATGTGGAAAAGTGAGAAAATCCTCACATATATAGGATTTTTATATACATAATTTGTATGGGCTGACTTATGAAGATCAAATAACGAGGAAGTTAGCTGACGAAAACGTCAGAAGCATCCGCATACCTAGGCGAAAATGCGTGAGGAGAATGATGAGATTCGAAAAGGCGAAGGAAGTGTGTAAAAACCGTAAAGCTTGGCGCTCCGTCCTTTCTGACTACTCTCTTAGGAACACAGCATGAAGATATGCATGTATTTATGTGTGTATGTATTTATATATCATTACGCCGAATTCCCAACGGGATAAGCAGAGAGAATGTAGTGTCAAGCATCGGGGTCTTTACATACTTCTTTCGCCTTCTCGAGTATCATCAATCTCCTCACACAGTTTCGCCAAAAATTCTTCTTTTCTAAAAACATGTTAACTAACTTCGAAACTTATGAAGCCCCTGGGTTATGTAGGACTTTTACCTACTACTATAAATCTCCTGCGGTAGTTTTCCTCAGCATGTATCTAGGTGTTTCGGTATTTGTTATAGTTTGTATGCCGAAACTTTCCAATAGGTCTAAATGACCCCCAGCAGCCACACAGTGTTATGGCAGCGCGGAATGCCTGCCATCTTCCTCGGGGTCGCCTGTAGACAACGACCGGTTATTACTTAAAAATTTGCAGACAGCGACAGCCGCGCGATCATTGCGCGACCAGTGACTAATTATTATAAAAAATTGATATCATATATGACGATTGCATATCTATTGCGTTCACTATTGACTGTAAAATGCACTTCTCACGGTAGATATAGGCCCACTATACAAATTACTGTCGCGTGATGACTGCAAGTTACATAATAAGCGTGCGGAACTGCCGCTTCATACTGTAGCTCTGTTCTTCTACTTAAGAGCTACAGTGCAGAGCAATCTTGACCCACTCTGTTACGATTTTTCAAAACGATCCCTGACTTTTCATTTACTAAAACATTTAATGTTACCACAATAGAAAACAGAAATGCAATGCCGTGCCCTGTCGACATAAATACTGCGAAAAATACTTTGTGCTTTTATTGCCCATTCTAGAGGTACTAAGACTGAAACGACATTACGTTTGTGACGGACTTGTCGAAACTTAACCATAGTACCTGTGCAATAAGATTGAAAATCGCGTAGACTTAAAATAATGTCATATGTCACGAAAGTTAATAAATGAGTTATTAATCAAATTAATGAGGTAACGACTTTGAAATAGAATATAGCTCGAGATTGTAGAATACATAAAATGGTAGCTTAAATTCAGGAAAATTTTAGTTTTTCGCACATTATGTTAATATCCAAGAGTGAATTAACTTATAGAATAAATTCTGCTTAGAAGAGAGAGAAAATAACTTTATAAGAACGCTATATCAACCGTGTCAATGGTATGGGATCCTTAAGCTACAAGGGGCCTTGACATGTGTAAATAAACCTTCTAATTGTAGATGGTTTTAGGTTATAAATCGGTTTTTAGTAATACGTACCTATCTAATTGTATCTTATACATACTTTTAAGAAATTCTTTTTTTAAATTAATACTTACATACATACATGTTTTCACGCTGTAACCCTACGGGGTAGTCATAGTGGACGGAGCGCCAAGAGTCGCGGTTCTTATATACTTCTTTCGCTTCCTCAAACCTCATCACTCTTCTCGCACATTTTCCCCTAGGTGTTCTCCTCACATATTTTCGCCTAGGTATGTGGGAGCTTTTGACATTTCGATCTTCTAACACTCTGGCTATTTAATCTTCATAAGTCAGCCTTGGTCTTCCTTGGCTTCTTTTACCACTTACTTTCGCTCTGTATATTTTCTTCGTCAGTCTTACATCACTCATTCTTTCTATGTGTCCGAACCATCTAAGCATTCCTTTCTTAATTTTTACAATAACACAGTCGCGCAACTTTGTCATACTGCGTATCTCTTCATTGCTTATCCTAAGCATTGTATTAAATGAGTGTTCTTATTTATTTTATAAAATAGACATTGCCTTTCTTTTGAGCTTCGCTGCAATCGAGTTAAGAGACATCTCTTACAAATATTGATATAGGGCCCATTTAGGACTAGTTACGTGAGTCATAAGTTACTTGAAATTTTTTCGTTCGTTTCGTACTGTATTGACAGCACTGACAGTACAAAACACTAATTGTACTATCCACAATTATTGTCAGTAACTGTCAATGTTCCGTACTGTCAGTGTTTCTTAGACAGATTTTATCTGCAATACAAAATTTCTCGTCAAAGTCAAAGTCAAATCAATTTATTCGAGTAAACCCACATGCAAGGTGTTTTTGAATGTCAAATCTACCTTCGGCTTCAAAAGAAAGCAAACAAAAGCGCTGGGCTTGTACTATGGGTACGATACAACGAACTGAAAGAACTCCTACCCCATGTACCCAGACCACAAACCAATTCATAAAAGTTCGTTTCCTAAATTGACCAGACTGGGGATAGAACCCAGGACCCCGGCTTGGAAAACAGGAAGCTCTGCCACTGCGGTAACAGGGAAGCAATAAATTAATAACATGTGTAATAACTGTGCCAAATTGGAGTTCGTACATTATGGAACAGTACAGTTCCTACACAGTTCGTAAAGGGTCTGAGAAAATCCACTGTGACAGACGGATAAAGTAACGGACAACTATCGAATGGAAATATGAGTAATTTTATAACGGGTCTATTTTTAGGGTTCCGTACGAGGAATAGAAAAATAGAACCCTTGTAGGACTCATAGTCCATCCACGTCCGTCCTACCGATCGGTCACAGTCCTATATCTCAAGAACGGGATTCTACCTGTACTCAAGTTCTAATTGATATTTCTGTATCAATTTGAATTGTATATCAAACACTGAGATCAATTGTGTAAAAAATTCAATGTTCTAAGTCAACTATCAAAACATACGGTCATTTATGTATACTCAAACAAAAACCTATGGGGTAATTCCCGTTGACATAGAATCATGAAAGGCAACAACCAAGGTCTCACAGCACAATAAAAAGGAGCAGTCCAAAAACTGCAAAGTAATTGTCACTTTTTTACCATTACAAACTTATATTTTCAATTCGAGAGTATGAGAGAACGTGCCCTTGAAATCCAAAGTTGAGTTTATTTTTGAATCCAATATATTTTTTATAAATATATAACATAAGTACATGGTATTGCGGTACGGAACTACTTGGCTGGTTTTTATTTTTAAGTTAAGGGAACCTGTAAACCATAATAAACATATTTTATTTACTCGAAACAACATTTAATTCCAAACGTATGTCGCTTTCTCGGTCCTTTTACAGATAAAAACAAAACATCTCCGTTCCCTTATACCCATATCTTTGTTTTTCACAATAGAGGAATATCTCATAACTTTGCGGTCGAAATTATGCTCTCGAAGGCATTTCTAACCAGAACCTCACGAATACCTTACGACTAGAATACAAACAAAACTGTACCTTACGTCCTTGCCGCTAAAAGCAAATGAAGTTTCTCCACAGAAAAACGGAATTGGTGAAACTATATCGAAGGCAGACAAATGAAGTCATACGTCAGTCGCGTCAATCTTGCCTCGGTCGGGTCAAACCAAACGAGTTGGCGTTCAGGCGACTTTTACGAGATAATATTTCAATATACTTACGAGGTCCGACGGCATTTCACGGTGACTCCAACATAAATCAGAGTATAAGAAAAAAACGTGAATAAAAAATCTAATTAGCATCACTTTTACCATGTGAAATGTCCTTGCATACTTCTTTCGTCTCCTCGAATTTCATCATTCCCGTCACACATTTTTGCGTAGGCATGCGAGTTCTTTTGACTTTTAAATTTCCGTCAACTAACACACACTATCTATTTGTTCTTCGTAAGTCAGCCTCGGTCGTCCTTAGCTTCTGCTACCACTTAATTTCGCTCTGTAGATTTTCTTCGTCACTCTTTCATCACTCATTCTTACTCTATGCCCGAACCATCTAAGCAGTCCTATTTAATTTTACAATAACACTGTTGTGTGACTCTGTCATTCTACATTTCGTCCTACTGAAGCTTCATGGCAGATTTTAAATGCGTTGACTGTTCTAAAAACATAAGATGTTGTGCTTCTTGTGCCAGTTTCAGCGAAAATCTAACATCGTTATAAGATTGAAGCAACGTCGTGTCTCATGTAAGTCATCGTCGCCAAAACGAAGCATTAAAGTTAACTCTGCAAACACTATAGAACGTATCAGAGAGCACAAGTGCGCACTAAATCACACCACTAATCCGACCATGACATCCCTCGCCCATACTACATGCTGTTTATATTTCCAATACGCGAAACGAGTTGTATAAAATAAAAATTGGAAGGACTAGTTCCACCGCTTGATTTTTGTTATATTTATAACGAATGACTTCACTTTGGTATAAGTTAAAGTACCTATATAGTTAATCTGTATTCGAAAATAAAATTTTTAAAAAAAGCAGCCTACAGCATGTTAGACATGTTTTCACAGCAATTTCAGACAAATTTCTAATGTTCATTAAAAAAAATAAGAAAATGTGTCCAAAATATCATTTTTTTTAATGTAAAATAATTATCTTTCTAAAGTTTTTTCTTTAAATAAATGTTTATTGAATTATATTTTCACTATTTTACACAAAATTTTGGTTCAGTTGGTTAGGTGGAAATGGTTCAAATTCGGTTGCAAAATTTGACCTACCTTTACAATGAAGTCGATTTAATGAAAAGTTTGTAATAAGTAACAAAAACATAATGCAATGCTGTCAGTTTTCTTTAGTGAACCTCTTATTGTCAATGTTCATGACTTCTCTGATTTTCAGAACCTCACAGTAAGACACGGTAAGATTTCGTAAATGTTCCTTTTTTAAATTTTGGTATGGAACACAGAAACCTAGTAAAAATTCAGTAATCATTTTTCCTTAATTAAAAGCAGAAAAGTCTGAACTTAATATTAGTCTATTTAAGGAGTAAAATAAATACGTATGTAAGCTATAAACATGTGTAAGCCTAATTTCTGCATTGTGCAAGTATTAAAACACAAATATTTCAATCGAAGTTAATGTTCCATTGTTGGAGCATTTACAATTTAGTGATTTAAAGTTCAGAACTGATCCTGATCAACCAACCATCAAGTTTTTATCTACTTTGGCAAATCCAAGAAGAAATTAATACTATGTAGTTCGAGATGGATGCAATCAATGAGGATATGCAAAGTGGTCTACGGGGTGATTGTGTTATGTGGCGTATATATACGACGTTTCCGTGGTTCGTAAGGCAACTTACGAAAACATCTTGTCACACGGACTGTTTGCAACCGTGTCGTGTGACTGACGCAGATACTGACCGAGCAAGACATCTTCAATCAGTATTTATCTGTAATGTATCGGGAAGAGATTGCACAGCTCGATGACACGTCAAGGAATACCTAAACTATTTTGGTAGGTAAAAGCACATAACACACACAAACACACACATACGTATAAGGCAACCTTTGCATGAAATAGAAATTGAAAAATGCTATTTAGTAAGTAATTTATGTCCAAAACTCCATATTGTTCCTATTTCAGCATGTTTTGTTGCATGTTTTAACGAAACATCAGATGTTAGTTACCTAATTATGAGTTGAAACAGATTTAAGATACTTATCGTCATAACCATCGTTAACTCACACTTATAGTGGCACCGACCTCTCCAATCTTACCGAGAAAAACACTCAATGCCGACATAAATCCATACATCTATTGTTGCACTGCGAACCGGACAACGACACTTATAAACACGAGTAAAGGCATACGCTTGTATTGTCTGGTTTGTCTAAACGGCCATATAACTTGGTGGAGACTACAAACAATACAATGGCAGTAAATAGTTCAAAATGAGAATGAACTGATCACAACCATTAATAAATTACGGCATTCATAGCGCGAGTGCTTCGATATTTGATGCGGTCACTCTTAAGCAACGTTGCGCGTTGTTTCGCACTAAATTTGGTGGCGCTGGATTCTTTTTTAATTCCTTTATTCAGGTAATTTACATCCATTACGTTAATAGCATTAATCATCACTCGTAATACACAAAAGGCCAATAACAGATTACTCCAACATAATTGATTAGCAGAAATTATAGTAAGTGTTTAAAGTGTTCATTCCAGTTCCATCCAACCATTTTCCATCCCCACCAACTTGATGGATAGCGGTCTACAACTGTTACCATTGACTATCCCTATTTTCCATTACAATACGCTTCATCAATAAGATCAATAAGAGCTTCGCAGTGCGTTATAAATGTAAGGTACTTTAACTCGCTTGTCCTAGATGTCGCTAAATGGCGACATTTAAACCATTTCAGAATCATTATACCATTTTAAAAATTTTGACAGTGGGTTGACTCCTAACCTATCTTCATCAATACACACTGTGTTGCGCGTATAAAATGAATTATAGGTTTTTACTACAAACTACAAAGAAATTAAACTTATACATTCGTTATCACTTCTACTATACTCAACAAACCAAAACTGATTTAAAAAGGTTTATTGCTAAAGTTACTTAACACCTTTTCTTGCTAACGCTGGAGAAACCTTCAAAAGATATTCAATCCCTTGTGAGTAGAACTGGGTTATTAAACCTTTCACTCATGGAAACTTTTTCGGTGGTTCGACGACGTATGTGGAGGGCTCCGGGATTTCCTACGGGACGAGCTACAGGACAGAAGAACGATGCACACCACCACCCTTCTCGGATCACATATCCGCTCCCGCTTGTCATACTGTAGCCTTATACTCTTTCCTAGGCTACAGGAATAAAAGTTAACTAACCAATATCAAACACAGTTTGTGAAACAACCGCACTTCACTTAGTTCCTTTTTCTCATTTACCTCCAACAGCCGTATTTCTATGAAGATATTGTATGTCAAATGTAATAGGCTTTAAACGTAAAATAGTTGATTATACCATCCGCCATTACGTATCTTACAACCCACCAAACATATACACAACCGCAAGCCGTCTTGTGTTTGTTATCGTGGTATTCAAAGCGAATCTCACTCGATCACTTTCGTTATTTATCTGCCATTGTTTCAAGAGAATAAAGAGCGCGGTTTTATAGTTACGAGTTGAGCCCACAGTCAGTTTCTTAACTGTTTATTGGGCAATAAATGTTCGAAGATTTAACGAAATGAAGTTTTTTAATACAAACGAGTTGGACCTGTTGGTACGGTGGTTAGAGTGCATCCAAGACGAAGCGAACTTCCAACCGGTTCCAACATTTTTAAATTGTCACGGGATTATGGGTAATTGGATCCTCCTCTAGTTCGTAATGTCATATCCACATTTTTGTCATCTGAGTAGGTACCCACAATACAAGCAGTCTTGGCCAGCTTGGCATGAAGTCCTATGGTCGATGTAACTCTGGAGCAGGTATTTATTATTCCGACCCAGTGGTCGGAATTCGACCGTAAATATAAAATAAACGCTTTTTTCTTTTGACATACATTCTACAGAATCGTAACAGCTCACGACTCACATATCACAGAAAATTTACAGCTCGAAACTCATTCAATCTGTCAGTCTATTACTAATTATTTATAGACAACATCTTAAAATTCTTTAGCCACTATCTTTTGACCACAAGCTATTGTTGACCACAAGCTGTTTGACATTGACAGTATAATTACTGCGTTTGACTTTGGTAGTATGAACGTAAACAATGAATGTTTTATTTTATTTAATGTGAGTATTTGTAACACATGTTATTATAGTATACCTATACGTTTTAGCTTTCTGCACTTCTCCATATAAACTTTAACAATGCCAAATCTCACACTCCTCTGTGCGCAAAATATTCTTAAAGAGGAATACGTTTTCTCTTCAAGTAATAACATATATACTGTATATTTATTGTATAACGTTACCTTCACACGATACAGTAAAGCTGAAAAAAAAAGATTTTTTACTTTATTGGGCGATACGTGAATGTACTCGCAATTTATGTGATGTATCATCGTCTAAAGATATATTTCGGTCAATTTGAGCAAACATACAAGAAAACATATTATGAGTACGTAATTATTATAAATCGAATATAATTAATACTAGAATAAACTTAACGAATGAATGTGCGAGATTAGCGAAAAGAAAATTATGTACCATCGCTAAATAAAAAGATATTTTTGTAAAAGTAAAAAAAATTGCTCCGTTCTTCAATTTACAAACTTGTGCTTATTTTGCGGAGTTACAATTGTCTGAAGACTTGCAAAGGTGAAAAATATAATAATAATAATAATTTATTGATTAAATCAAAAACTATGTTACAGAGAATGGGAATTCTCTGACTCCTGAACTAGTTATAAAGTGTATCTCAAGAGCCAGCGATACACCCTTCAAATTATACATATGACAAAGAATATTTCTTCTAAACATCAAGGCACAAGAAAATTAAGGTTTAGGGCTAACAAATGGTGAAGCCCGTCTTCTACACTTTCTATTTCTTAACTAACAAAATATATTTTCTCATACTTCAAGAAATATTTCTTAAGTATTTGAGTAAGTATTTGGCGCAGAATACACAAACACTAACTCGTAAACTTATCTGAATGTGTCAAACGCATATAGTTCAATACAAAAATGTCGTGATTTCCTTTTTGAGATGCTCCTACCGAACTCCTTGCATACAAGAACCGTCCCATACAATACGCGCTAAATAACAATAGTAAATATAAAAAGTTATGTAAATAAATGACTTCCTGTCAAATACTGAATGTAAATATGCATTAGTACCTACGTATAAGTGACTAGTCTATTAGAAAGTAATAATATTGTAATAATAGTCCTTACGATACGGTTGTTCTATATTTTTTTTGACACCAAGACTACTGAACAAATCAACTGGACACAAAACAGGTACTTCTAACCAAAACATAAGCTACAGGGCACTTCCATAATGCGGGTAGCACCCGTTAATTACGTTTTGAGTACGCTTATGCACCCCAGTACAACCGAATTCGTTCATTACCCCCGCGCTCTATGGCGATAGTAATACAGTTGATTTTCGCAGTTGCGATTTGGTCTATTTAAGCGCGGAGAAATCTCAACATTTGTTTTTGTACATAATTGTAATTTGCAAGAAAACTAAGTCATCAATTAAAAAACTGGTTTTAGAGATTTGAGATATTATAATTGTCTATCCATTTTAGTAAAAATTATTTTAAAACTCTGTAGAATGTTGGAGATCCAGCTAAATGTTTGTGCAAAACAGGTTTTTTTCTGGATTTTTTTTATTAAGATTTTTTTATCCAATCATGTTTATACGTTTAAGGGTTAAGACAAAGGGAATGAAGTTATATGTATCCAAAGATCTAACTCTCATTTTTCTTAGATATCTAGATCCCGGTCACCAAACACAACTCTGCGTAGGCGGACTCTTAAGAGAACTTATTAATTTTTTTTAAATCTTAAAATCAAACACAGATAACAGATACATTATAATGTACTTATTTAATTACCGACCACATATCATTTTAATTTGAATCAGGAAATACTTTATAGGTTTTGATGAGCGAGCTTGCGAGTATTAAAGTAAGGTCACAAATGGTTGTTATCTTTTGATTCCGTTAACTTAAAAGCTTGAATTTTTGACTTTCAAGGGACCGTAAGGCTTAGTATTTGATATTAATTTCAATTTAATACTTCTAACCGCTGCTGAGAAAAAGGTTCTCGACAAATGGACAAACAGACGGACGGCGAGCAAAATGATTTTATAAGGACTTATTTTTCTTTTTTTGAGGTGGGAAACCCAACAAAATAGAACACTTTCATATTTTTAATCGTAACTTGTGAATACTTAACAAGAACAAAATAATATTAATATCCAACCTGTGCTTACGCACCAAAAAAACATTTTTTCTTAATTTTATTTCATTAAAACACATTTTATGTAAAAAATTCAAGAAGAATGTTTACCTTTTTGATAAATTGCGTATTTCGTTGAGAAGTGAAACAAAAGTTTGGATTTTAGCAGAACATAGCTTAAAAAAGTACACGTATGTAATTCTAGCAACCGGCCCCGGCTTCGCACGGGTAAATAACTTTATTGAAAATAAAATATAACCCATGTTACTCGCTGATAATGTAGTTTTCTATAAGTGAAAGAATTTTTGAAGCCAGTTGAATAGTTTTTAAATTTATCCATTACAAACAAACAATTACAATTTTTCTCTTAATAATATGTTCAGTACAGTTCAGTACAGATTTAGAAATATAACTGTTATATAGTTTAATAAGCATCGAGCTCAGTTTACAACTACAAAATTGGTGTGATTGCTGAAAATAAAAGCCATATTATGAAAAATAAATACGTAATACTATTATTCTCGTTATGAACAAAGATATTGGTTCATTTCTCGGGTCGGAAAAGACAGGGAGACAAATAGCACCACGTGGGTGTAAAGTGGTGGCACTATACACAAACCCCATGGTTTGTTTAAGTAATGGACTATGCCAAGAACATTGGCTTAGGAACAGTAAAATACGTAGAGACTAGAAAATAATACTTATTTTCTCAACTTGATTAAACATGACATTTAAGGATATCCTCGCGCTTTTTTTATTTTTGCGTTTCTAGCCATAGAAACGCGCGTAAAACTCTAAACTGACTCATGTTTTTAGTTTTTATATTTTACGGTCTAATGTATCTTTGAGCGAATACCCAGTAGCAGTACGTTTGGAGAATTTTAAAATCCACAGTTCAATTCATGAATGTGTGCAAAAAGAAATTAGTTTTAATTCTAATTAACGCACGTGATCAGTGTGTGTGTAGTGTACATATGCTCTGTATAACAATGAATATTGTGTGAATCTTTTCTTTATCTCTAATGTCTTGTCATTTAAAATTCAGAGACGCTTCTTTGTGAGGACTATAAAGGAAAAAAGCAACCATTTCATTTTTCTTTTTTCGGGAGGTTG
This sequence comes from Zeuzera pyrina, assembly GCA_907165235.1. Lineage (NCBI taxonomy): Eukaryota > Metazoa > Arthropoda > Insecta > Lepidoptera > Cossidae > Zeuzera > Zeuzera pyrina. The sequence continues at coordinate 26,125,921 of OU015618.1, forward strand.
TTCTTCAAAGCAATAATTTAATATTAAAAATAGGTAAGAGATAAATCGGCATGCGACTACTTTAAATTTGATACAATAATTTTTTTTAACCTACATACATATACATACAGTCTTACTATCAAATATAATAATGTGATGACGACAATGTCCTCTCGAAACAGTTCCTTGTTCTGTTCCCCGGCGTCAAAGAGGCGTACTACAGAAGTCCTCTTTTATTTTCATAAACTGCCCACTAGGTCCTTCTGGGAAGCTTTACTCACACACTAAGTGGGGCTATGATGATTATTTGACCAAATTAACACTTTTGAACGCATTCGTCACAGTTGAAACGGATCTCAGACATTTTTGATCTAGATATTTGTAAAGTTAAAAATAGAGAAATATAACTCCAACTTTAAAACTCCTTGATAAAAATGCTATTTATTACTATAAAAATATAATCATTGAAGAATGTAATGACGCTTAACGACAATAATTACTTAAAGGCTATAAAAAATTTAAACAATATAAAATAATAGTGTTTGCTGTTAAAGTAAATACAATTTCCGTATATTTTTATTTAAATACAATTTCTGATGTCATTTTGACAATGTCATTTTTCCTAATAAGAAAATCTAAGATAGATTAAGATAGACTTCTTTAAGTGTTGTTACAAGTTGTTATGATAACTTTGCAGACATAATTATGTAGAAATGTCCAATGTCTTCTCCGATACTGAGCTGATACTGAGCTCCATACTGGGCTTACGTTAGTGGAGTACGTGGAGTGGTAGAATTGGTATTTTTTTTTTGTAATGCAGGAGACATTTTCAAAAGGTACCCGTGAATGAGACTAGTTAACAAGGTGTGGTCCCGCGGCGCTCCGAGAGGTCGCCGGAGTCTTCTACGGAACACTACAGAGCCCCTCTTGCGCTATGCCGAAGCAAATCTGGAAAGACAGAGACCTGGAGAGAGCACAACACACCCTCGCAGCAGTACGACAGTGCAGTTCACACGCGCTGTCGTTGTCCTTGGGGACACATGGTTGGACGACCAAACCACGAATCCCATTGATCCCCGTATTCAAGAACGATACTCAAGAACTATGTGAATAGTGACTTGAAAATAGAAATGCCGCTATTAATCGCAGCCTGTAACAGCATCTCTTTCTAACTGTGGCTCAATCAGGATTCTCATTTGAGTATCGTCCTTGAATACGGGCCTTATTCTATGGTCCTGATAGTAGTGAAACATAGAAAAAAACACTGAAAAGTACAAAATAACTATCCTTTACTAATCTAAACTCAAGTACAATTAAAATAACTTTTTAAATACGATACACAATTACACATAATTAAGTTTGACAGTTCCTAAAGTCGGTACCAAGACTACCAAACTAATAGACTTTCTGTTTTTTTTGAAGGTGGTTTAATTTTTTAAATTACTTTTTCTTTTCTAATTTTTTTTATTTCAGCTGTAATTGAAACTAATTACTTAATAATTTTTTTTATTATGTTCTCATCTAACGATTACATGCATAATGACATGTTTTAGAATTACGCTGTTAAGCCAACGACACGTTTTCCTAGCGACTGATAAACACTTAATTTTCTATCTCAAAAACTACTAAACCGATTTTGATGAAACTTGCAGTTTTCCCTAAGTTGGACCACTAGTCCAACTCAAAAAGATTTTTTGCAATCCGATTCACAGTTTTTGAGATATGCGCAAACAAACATACAAACGTACATACACTTATGAAGTTTGACACACAGGTTTAGAAGTTTAACATATACAAAAACTGTGCAATTCTGATTAAATTACATACAAACCGGTCAAATATATAACCTCCTTTTTTTTGAAGTAGGTAAAAATAACATAATACAAGTTCTCTATTGTTTCAAATTACATAGGTACAGAGAAACAATTATTACAGGGTTACAGGTTACCTACTGTTGCAGGTGATTCCATAAACATTCCAATTTTGAATGCAGGTACAGAACACAAAAAATATTTCGAATTTGAATATCTGTTCAGCATATTTATAAATATTTGAAGCCTACCCTATTATTTTTTCCTTAGATATAAACGGAAGAAAATAAGAGAGGTCGATTATGTCCTAAGTCTTCTTTTTTCAAAAGTGTGAAGTGCTTACAAACTAATATAATACTCGTAACATACCGCGCGACATTCCACAAACGGAGTAGATTCTTACACTCAAATACCAAGTGAACCTACTGTCGATGTAATTCGGATCTTTGTTCGTATAATTAACACTGCACCGAAACAAGACTAGATTGTGGCTAACATCATATAACATTGTTTGCCGTATAATCCTCTAACAACGGCCGCTAAAAGAATGTACAAACAAATGTTGGTGCCTCATTTTTCGGGTAATATTGGTAGCTTTTGTTTTCTAGGAAGTTTTTGGAGCTATAAACTTCAACTATGAAGAGTTTGTTTGTGTAAGCTAACACTTATAAATATATGTAATATACGTATGTATTTATACCTATTTACTTTGGTACATACATATCTATATATGCCTCTACTTATTCTCGCGCTGTATTCCTAACGGAGAAGTCAGAGAGGACGGAGGGCTTTAACTAAAAGAGGTAAGTTTTGATGCAAAAATATTATTTTTCTACATTATGACAATACGATCACTTACCTAGAATTTTTATGAATGAGACATGAACAAATTCGCGACAAATGCGACACAGTGTTGGCTGAATAGTTTGGTCGATTTTTTTTTTTAATAACACCAGACAATCTACTACACACCGATCATCTGGTCTTAAACTAGGACATCCCTGTTCCCTGTGCTATGGGAACAAGACTACGACTACTAGGGGCGTCTCCTAGTATACCCAGATCAAAGAAAATCTATAGGAAACTTCGTTTCACAATTGATATGGCCGAAAATCGAACCCGGAATCTTTCGCGCTTAAACCGCTGCGTCATCGAGATCGTCAAAATACCGTTTCACAGATCGGTTCGGTTTTTTTCGTATACACTATTCGTCGCAACTGTAATATAAACGAAGAAAAACTTATATAAATGTATGTACAAGTATATACAAGTAGATGTATTGTTAAGTATTTCTTTACGTTTGCTAATCATGAGTACGACTCCCAACAACACCGTTGAGAAATTGCATCATGCAATACTTTGAATCTAATAAAAAAAAAATAGCTGTCGTTAACAAAAGTCTGCAAAACATAATCCACATCCTACTTGCACCCTCGCCCTCTTCATGCATTGTTGTCATCACCAGTCTGTCCTCTCAGAATACTCAGTCAATAGTGCGTACACTTTAAATAGAAACTTACTATTCCCAACTAAACACTATAAGTTCGATGTCGAAAAACACTTCAATGTGTAGTCAAAGTCAAATCAATTTATTCAAGTAAGCCCAATTGCAAGGTATTTTTAAACATCAAATCTACTTTAGTTCGGGTCGAAAAGAAAACCTGAACACTGAGTAGAACCGACAAGAAACTCAGTCAGGTATCGTTTTTACAACATCATTCCAAAATAGTTGTTTAAAATACAAGGTATTAGAAGTGTCCTGAACTAGAACTTAACTTAACTATCTTATTTAGTACTTAACCAATGTCACGCGATATTTATTATCTAAAAATCTAAATGATAATAATAACATAACAAATTACTACTGTTTTCTCTGAAGAGCAATCAGCGAATTAAATGCTACTTCTAGTGGCTAGGGACACTATTTTTGCTACAAAAAGTCATATTACCGTCATAACATCGTAATCGTTTAATCACATTACAGGTATTACCAACTTTAGGCATATTTATTCCAGATAATCCAACCTCGGGCCAGGGACTGGAGGATGCCATTAGTATGAAAGAGATTGAGAAAGTGATAAGAAGTTTGAAATGTGGAAAGGCTGCGGGAATTGATGAGGTGACTGCTGAGATGATCAAGTATGGTGGTCCTAGGGTCTGGGATGCCTTCTGTGCACTCTGCAACCTTTGTTGGCAGAAGGGGGAGGTTCCAGAGGACTGGCGCACGGCAGTCATAGTACCTCTATATAAAGGGAAAGGTTCCTACCTAGACTGTGCGTGCTATAGGGCCATCAGCTTGGTCAGCTTAGCGAGTAAAGTCTATACTAAAGTATTGACTGAACGTATGAAAGGTGTTTCAGAAAGATATTTGTGGGAGGCGCAAGGTGGATTCAGGAACGGTAGGGGTTGTATGGATCAGATTTTCTCGCTTCGCGTTATCGTGGGAAGGTTTCTGGCTTTAGGTCAGAAAGTTTTCTGCGCTTTCGTGGATCTAGAGAAAGCATTCGATAGAGTAGTGCGGAAGAAATTGTGGAGTCTTCTGCCTGAATATGGCGTGGAAGGCTCCTTACTGCAGGCTGTGAGGTCATTATATCGAGACCACAGAGCCTGTGTAAGGATAGACGGTGACATGTCGCCCTGGTTTGAAGTCTGTTCTGGTGTCAGACAGGGCTGCGTGATGTCTGCCTGGCTATTCGTGCTGTATTTGGACAGTTGCCTCCAGAGATTGAAAGGTAATATGAGTGGTATGGGATGTGGTGACACAGTGGTAAACTGCCTATTGTACGCTGACGATGCTGTGCTAATAGCACCATCAGAAGCAGAGTTCCAGACACTAGTCACGTGCATGAAAGAAGATTGTGAAGTAAAAGGATTGAAAATGAATGTGAACAAAACTAAGGTTCTGGTATTTGAAAGAGAAGCGGAACAAACGAAATGTGTGATTAGTGTAAATGGAAAATGTCTAGAACAGGTGAATGAAATTGTGTACCTGGGGAGTGCGTTTTCGAGGGATGGAAGATGTGAGTTGGATGTGGAGAGACGGGTAGCAGCTGGCAATAAAGTGAACGGTGCTCTGTCCGCATTAGTGGGTAGTGTGAATATATCTAACACTGCTAAAATGGCCATCCACAATGCGGTGTTGGTGCCGACTTTGTTGTACGGCAGCGAGGCATGGATATGCCCGAAATCGAGTGAAAGTATGATAAATGCTGTGGAGATGCGGTCTCTCAGAAATATGTGCGGTGTCACGCTTGCGGACAGGATAAGCAATGATGAGATACGCAGTATGACAGGGTTGCACAACAGTGTTATTGTAAAAATGAAGAAAGGAATGCTTAGATGGTTCGGGCACATGGAAAGAATGAGTGATGAAAGACTGACGAAGAAAATATACAGAGCGAAAGTGAGTGGTAAAAGAAGCCAAGGAAGACCAAGGCTGACTTATGAAGATCAAATAGCCAGAGTGTTAGCAGACGGAAATGTCAAAAGCACTCGCATACCTAGGCGAAAATGTGTGAGGAGAATGATGAGATTTGAGGAAGCGAAAGAGGTGTGTAAGGACCGCGACTCCTGGCGCTCCGTCCTCTCTGACTACCCCGTTGGGGATACAGCGTGAAGTTATGTTGTTATGTTGTTGTTGTTGTTATAATCCAACGGAATTTAATCCTTGGTCTTCAGTTGAAAAGCAGATTTGGAGGGTAGATATTACGTGCGATTAACCAAATGTATCACGAATGTATCTATATAAGTATAAGCTTTAAGTAGTAGTTCCACAGATAACGCGAATTCAAATAGCGCGATCTGCATTCAAATCGATTTATCGAACAAACACACCAACGAACTATCTGTTTTATGACATACCAGTATTATTCTTTAGGTATTTCAATAATGAAATTAGCCCGATAGCCCATTGTTCAGCTAAAGGGCGGCAATACAACATACAAAACAAATGCAGTTATCTGATTGAGAACCAGTGTCATTAGGACGATATTCGTCAAACAATAATAACAATCATTTATTTGTCACGTAATGCTTGTGCAGTTGCATTATAAAGTTTGCCGCATACTGCTAAATGTTTGTGTTGAAACGATTACGACTACGATTAATCGTAATCTACGATTATCGACATTTCACGATTAATCGTAATCGTTGATTATCTAGCGATTATATATGACTTATATTTTAAAAGATTTATTCCAATTGTTTTGTTCGATTGTTCAATTGGCCAATACTTTGTAAATGCTCATAACGTAAATATTTTCCGCGTTGACTCGATTGAAATACAAGTAATGTAATACTGTAATACTCTCTCTTTTTGAAGAAAAGGTTAGAATTCCTTCATTTTGATTATTATATACACGGTAAATATTATTTAAATTAGCTTATGGTAATAAATATTAAGCGCCTTTGTCGATAATAGTAGGCATATTTTATTTAAAAACAGAAATAATCGCATTCATAATCGCAATCGTCGATTATTAATCGAAATAATCGTAATACTAATCGTTATCGCTAAGTGATAATCGTTTCAGAACTACGAAATGCATTAGAAAACCAAAGAGATATGTATTATGCGACATATGTAGGATATATGGACATATGCATATAGGACATATGCGACAAATGTAGGATATATTTAATGCATTAGAAAACCAAAGAGATATATATTATGCGACATATGTAGGATATACGGCACTTTATTTTCACCCCTGATGAAAAAGGAGTGCTGTAATCTCGCGCGGTCGCGCGGCGGCCGCGCGCTCTGTTACGGTCACTGCGAGTTCTAAAACTTTTCCACCCTCGCATTCCATTCCTCTCTGGCCACTCCAGGCAGAGTACAGTTACTTGTGCATGATATGTAACTTAAATACGTAAATATATAGAGTGAATTTTGCTCTATATTGCTCTATACCGCGCGACCGCGCGGTGACCGCGATGTGTCGGCGCGAAGAAATTCGTATCGAATGAACGCGCCTTAACTCTTTTATGTCGATTATTCAAATTTTTTATTTGGATTATATTCTTTTGTTTATCTCATAGGCGTTATATCTATCGAGAGGACATAAGAAGTGTCTATGTGTTCCATAATTACAGATACATAGATACAATTTTCTCACAAATGTGGTTAGGAAGAAATGTTTTTTTACTCCATCATGTGAGCTTACTGCAGACATAAAAGTTTTCGCCTAGGAAGGTCCATAGCTTGATTTACGCTACCGTCACATAACGATAGCCGGTATGTAACTACCGATACACAGAGATGCTCGATATAAATACTGCACTGGATCACCCATCCACTAAGTGGTTGTGTGCAACATTGCGTAACCTTAATCACACCTATTACATATCAAAATAATACTATGCTATGAACACTTCTTGTAGCTTGACATCCACACATGGGCATTAAGGATATAATAAATAGATAAGATAAAATATTTTAAAATTAGAATTAATTATAAAAATAAAATCAATGATTTATGAGAAAGGAGCTTAAGTAATTTCAGACGCCGCTTTATTAATTAGTATCCGTTGGTTTTTCCAATAATGAATTTTGTTCTTACTACCATTAGTAAACACGTAAAAAACTGAAGCTAAAAGTTTACATTCGCTTTTATTAAACTAATAAATACCTTTTCTCATATAAATAAGCCCGTGGTTATAACTGAATATTTCTCGTTGTTTGCGATCAACCTTAAGTTGTTGTTTTCGATATTCGTCAATGTGACAAAGTTCTACTTCTTCGATAAATTGTATTAATTTAGAACCCTTGTGTATTTTGTTTGTGTAAGTTATTAGGAAGGTCCACTCGTCTTCGTTATCTTGATACTGATAAAAGAGCAACTCGGTGGAGAGTCATAAAGAGTGTTCTTTTGTGTATACGTCAATCACTGATTGACTGATTGATACGCATCCATATGGATTGAATATGATACAAGTGGCAAGTTTTTGTCGCGTAAAACGACTGATCAATCAATCGCATCACTTAAAACAGTTTGTTTGAAAGTGTATTTAACATACATACGCACATAAATACATATACATGCTATGTTTGGCCCGTTAGTACAGTGCTTATTACATTACATTCCAACATCTTCCATTCAGATTCAAAGGAATATCACAATGCAAGAAAATCACATCTTAATGTCACTTCTGCAGGAACAATTATTTAGGTATATAGTTCGAAGAGCGGAGCCATCCTTTATTTAGGACCTTTTTAATAAACCCTACCCCGTTACACGCCGGCTTCTATAATTCGATCGGGCAGATAGCAGACATATTATAATAATACATTTTTTCTCCCAGAGTAGCATGTAAATATTTTCGTTCTGAAGTCAATATTGAAATCTTTAAAACGAAATATTTTTAAATGCCATAGACTAAGGTATATGAAAACCACATAGTATTACATAAAAACAATATTACAAGCATTTTCAAATACGTTAAGCGTATAGGGTTTAAAAGAGCGCTTGTTTTGTTCACTCTCATTTATATAAATAGATTATACACAGCCAATTTACATTTATCTTAGAACGTATACATTAAAGAGATATATGCCTTCTTTTTCACACAGGAAAAACCTGCCAAATGTACATAAACATGTTAACCCCATGTAACGCCATGTAAAGACTTGTTAATATGGAAACTTCACTACCTAAATCTACCGCAGTAGTAATACGGAACGCACCGGATTTCATTGGAAGCCAGCGTCGTGCTGAAGAGCAATAATACCCTCATGTACTAAGTTGACTAAATGGACTACGAACTACCAATCCTTCTCCATGAGCTACTGCTTTATAAATTAAAAGAAAACTAACCCTAGTTACTAAGTGCATTCTAATCGTATTGAGCAAGTTCAGAAAAAATCATGTATCATTTGACTTATGCTAAAAATAAATGTAATCAGCTGAACTTTTACGAAACTCATTTGGAGTTTTTCGGGATGACATCTTTGCGCTCTCGTCGTAAAGGAGCGGTTATTTTGTTTTTATTGAAAGTTATAAATGGATTTATGGACTCAACGGATCTTTTGGATATGATTAGGATAATCGTAGCTAGACAAGGTAGTCGTCTGTGCAATCGCAAAACTTTCGCTCTTCCATCTTGTAAAACTAATGTTGGACTTCATAGGCTTCTTTACAGAATGTATGCTGGATACAATAGTACAGGTGTTAATTTTAATATTTTTTCTACTTCTTTGGCTTCAGCTAAACGAAAGGTTTTTTTAAATATAAATATTATTTCTATTGTTATCTACAAATATTCGGTAAAACTTTTTAATGTTTGTTCACAAGGAAAGTTTTGTTCACTGTTTTAGACATTACATTAAACGTTAGCATTGATTTGTGCTGCATTTGTTTGCCTTATTTAAAATGTAGTTTCAGTTTGTGAACCATATAAAATGAAAAAAAGAAACAATGAAACAGATTGATATGTTTATTACTAGTTGTCATTATTGTCAGAATTCATACGCTTTTAAGAATTTAGGCAACTACTGGAGTTACCATGTTGTTATTCAATACGCCGCAAGAATTGTTGCCTCTCTGTATGCGTACGTAGCCTTCTTCACCCCAGTCTTCACCCCAGGAGTTCTTTATAAGCCAGTACGGTGTACCATTCTCTGAGAACAGCAAAGGTTATTTTTGAAGTAGTTGTAGTAACAGTCCGCTCGCAAATGACTTCAGAAGGAGAAAAGCTGTATTCTACGCAAGCCTAGTGTGAATTTTTAAAGGTATACTACGTCAATACCTACTGTTTGTTTTTCTAAAAGGTCTATAATCTTCTTTTGAAGAAACCTTTAAACATTTTCCAACCCCCCGAGAACGGCACTGTTTTGTGGAAGTAGTGTGTACTATGATCGTAGTCTTCAGCGCATGGCGAGAGGCTATTTTTTATAAAAAGACAAACAAACAAGCAATCGAGTCACCTAATGGAAAGTGATCACCGCCGCCCATAGACACTCTTAATGTCCGGGGAATCACAGGTGCGGTGCCGGCCTTTAGGGAAAGGAGGAGGGGAAGATGGGCCACCGGCGTTCTCACTTACTGAACAAAACAACAGCAATAGATGCTTTGACACCAATTCTGTAAGAAGGTGCGGCCGAGCCGGCCCAATTCATGCTGCAATACAGCATGGCTCTACCACACCGAAGGCTTCAGGATCTCTTACAAAACGCAACGATTTGCGCTATACCAAAGCTAGTCTATAAAGAGGTAAAGTGAGTATTCCAACACCTTTCTAATGCTACAGTACTGTAGACCATTCACGCTCTGTTTCTCCTCAGGTTCCTCTGAAATAGACAACAGGAGCCTCGAGTCCGATCGGCGCGATAACGAAGGTCACCCTTTTTTTATTTATTTCCCAAAGTGTTTAATATCACGGTCTCGGGGAGTTTATTGAATGAAATACTCAGTACACGCATTAATTTATCAAATAGGTAGCTAGGTAGATAAAGTAGGATTCACCGGCTTCAAATATAGTATTACGAGTATAAAGTATTACTTTCTGAAAAGTCCTCTGTCTGCCACTGAAAACCCCGTCAAAATAACGACGACGTCCCCGACGATCTCGATGGCGCAGTGATTTAGGTGTTGAACCCAAGCGCGGAAGGTTCCGGGTTCGATTCCCGGTCGGATCAATTTAGGAAACTTTTCCAGATTGTCTCGTGTCTGGGTGTACTGGGAACGCTCCTAATAGTCATCCTCTAGTTCTCATAGCGCAGGGAATGCCCTAGTTCGAGACGAGATGATTAATGTGTATTGTCTGGCGTATACAACAACCGGTTCAACCGTTTAAGAGATTAGCCCTGACAAACAAACAGACAGACAAATAGATATAAAAATAGTTAAAAAAGCGTGTTCAGGTTTTAGTTTACGTGCCATATACAATTAAAAATGACCCTTTCGTAATCACAGACAAGCACTTAAATTTTCTTTATATGTATAGATATATTAGCGATCAGCTCCAGCTTCGTACGTTAATTGAATTACAAATCGTCAATAATTCTTGACTTTTATAAACTAGATTTAAGTGTCATATATATTTAAATCTTATTCGTTGTATTTTATAATAGATGTTGTCTGTGTTACTGTATTGGACTGCATTTTTTATCGTAAGTGCAATATTAAACGCTATTGGGTAATACGAAGACTTAAATTGTGACAGTAAAAGTATAGCAGCCGTCATTAACTACTTCAAAACGTAATATTTTTAATAATAAACAGCGACTCTTATTTGTAAACTGTAATAAATATATTTCGTACAAAGTTTCAGAATTAAATAGTCTCGTTATAAAGAAACTTAAAAAAATCGTCTCCTGTAAAATTACATTTTTGTCGCTTACAGTCGGCGGTAAGGGCTCAATATATTCTAAATGATAGCGAAACGACTACTACTATATCTAAGAAGTTTAGAAGTTATAGGCGCATACACAGACAAACGCGAAATAAACTTTATTTTATTATTATGCAGACAAGTGGCTTAATTCTCGTAAACGCTAGTAGAAGATTACTATGCAGACCACAACAGGGGGCCTAGACAAGTGGCTCAATTCTCGTAAACGCTAGTAGAAGATTACTATGCAGACCACACCAGGGGGCCTAGACAAGTGGCTCAATTCTCGTAAACGCTATTAGAAGATTACTATGCAGACCACAACAGGAGGCCTAGACAAGTGGCTCAATTCTCGTAAACGCTAGTAGAAGATTACTATGCAGACCACACCAGGGGGCCTAGACAAGTGACTCAATTCTCGTAAACACTAGTAGAAGATTACTACGCAGACCACACCAGGGGGCCTAGACAAGTGGCTCAATTCTCGTAAACGCTATTAGAAGATTACTATGCAGACCACAACAGGAGGCCTAGACAAGTGGCTCAATTCTCGTAAACGCTAGTAGAAGATTACTGTACAGACCACACCAAGGGGCCTAGACAAGTGGCTCAATTCTCGTAAACGCTATTAGAAGATTACTATGCAGACCACAACAGGAGGCCTAGACAAGTGGCTCAATTCTCGTAAACGCTAGTAGAATCGAAAGATAAATACCACGTGATCATGAGATCCGCTCAGAGTGGATAGACAAGAGGAAACGCTCCGTACAATCAAAGTTACGCTAGAACACGTGGTATTCGTCTTTCTATTCTACTATTGTTCACGACAACTGAGTCACTAGTCTAGGCCCCCAGATCTATGTAACTGCGACCACCTCACATATTGAATATATGAGGTGAAATATATGTGGTGTTGTATTCATGTGATATATTAAAAAAAAAAAATTATATTACCTGTACCATATCCCACTAAGACAACACCATGATTAAGTTTTCCAAAGCTACAATGTAGCATTACTCCTCCGGTGTATGTGACGAAATCAGACGCATCCACCGCTAAAATGGAAAATTATAATTTATGACGGTTTTCTTTTCAATTGTAACAATAACAAACAATTACAGAAACATGCTTTTTGTAGAAGGTGTATTGTTATTTCAATGTTTATTAAAAAAATCAAAAGTCTAGCATGAAAAGTATGAAATGTATGAATTAATTGTAATAATGTATGAATTAATTGTAGTAATATATCATTTATTATACTACTCGTACCTATATGTATAATAGAAGCTCAAAAGGTTGTTTGAACTTCTTTATAATATTTACATGAATAAGAACAAATGATTTCTAATATCTAAGTTGTAATCCTAGTTAGTATCCTATATAGAAATATGTAATCTACATAAAGAGAAAAGAATGTTCGTTTGTATGTTTGTCCTCTACGTGTTGCAAAATTCTTCATCTGATTTTGCTAAATTGTTCTGTGTACGCCCGCGGAGGATTCTAAATTATTTAATTTAGTAATTAAAAGACTATGCAAAGTCGGGGATAACGGCTTGTAATGATAACTAATTAAATTTACAGTAGACGATTACTTGTGTGACAAAAATCCATGGACGTAACATTGAGTCACTTCTACATGGGACAATTTGTATGAATTTCATTTTATCGTTTGTAAATGAATATGCAGATATTATATTGTATGCCTTCATCTATATAGATTATATACAGCGTGACGATATGTATATACATACCTATTTGTATTTCGTTTTTTTTGGACATGGCTTTTATATTTTATACTAGCAAATCCGGCCCGTTTCACTGGGCGTTAGTTGAAGTTAAAATAAATTAAATAGTTTTAAAAAAAAAACAAAAAAAAATTCTACTGATCCGATCGCTACCAAACTTTACAGGAACACTCGCTAGAGCAATCTGAAGATTCCCTGAAAATTTAATCGAAATCGGTCCAGCCGTTTCGGAGTCCATAAGGAACATACATACATACACCGCCTTTTATATATATAGAAGATAGATTATTAAATTTGTTGACATTATTATTATTATTTGAAATTCGATTTATTGTATAAAGTAATAATTAATTATTAAATAAAAAAGAAATTGTTACAAAGAAATGATAATAAGTTACAACCATTTATGACTATTTAAAAGTGCTCTTATGAACCCAATTAAATAAAGACATTTTGATTTGAGTTGATTTAAAAGTTACTCTCGACCCTACACATTCATACTATTCACTTATTTTACATAGACCACATCCGTGGCGCAACGGCTAAGCGCGTCAGAAAGTAAACGGGGGTTGCGGGTTCGATTCCCACACCGAGTCTGGGTGTTTATGTATAATATGTATTTCAAAAGAAAACTGTATATGTAGTATACCAGTTGTCTAGTACCCATAACACAAGCGCTGTGCTGCTTACTTTGGGACTAGATGGCTCTGTGTGAATTTTCTGAGTATATTATCATTATTATACGACTTTATATGACTATGATACTGTCTTTAATCTTCACACTACAACATTTTCTTACCAATTGCAATTGGACCAACATTGTATAAAGTTTCCTTCAAACTGTCTTCATCCTTCAAGTCATACGATGTAAAGTTGGTTAATTTAGCTTTAAATTTAGTATTGTCTAATTTGCATTTATCATTAAAACTTCCTGTATAAGGATAGTCACTTTCTGTTTCAACACCACCCATTTCTATTAAAGACCTGTTGAAATAAAGGATGGTAATTTTTTAAGTTGCATTAAAGGAACAGTAACTTCGAGTGGTAAAAGAAGCCAAAGAAGACCAAGGCTGACTTATGAAGATCAGGTAACCCGAGTGTTAGCCGGCGGAAATGTCAAATTCACTCGCATACCTAGGTGAAAATGTGTGAGAAAAATGATGACATTTCACGAAGCGAAAGAAGTATGTAAGGACCGCGACGCTTGGCGTTCCGTCCTCTGACCATCCCGTTGGGTATACGTATGTATGAAGATATGTATGTATGTAGTATACATATCGCGTTTCTTGTGAATTCACTACTTTCATATATAAGCACAACACATGATTTTTTCCCATGGTGTGGTAAGAGTGTCGAGGCATGCGAAGCATTGATATTAAAATGTTAGTTTCAATTTCATTCAAAGAAATAAAATAAGATGTAAGTGCATAAGGCAACGGGATGATTATAAATACTTTCTGATGAGACTGTTACATTTAACAAATCAGCATTTTCAAATTAAATACCAAAACACTACGCTGTATTCTTTTCAATAAACTTTATCAAAATTTCTCACATATAAGCTTGAGACATGCGACCACCAAAACAACCATCGTCTCGGTTGTCACATGCTACAAGTTGTTGTTCCGAAAATTCAACCAGCTCATTGTATTTGATGGAATATAATCCTTCTAGACTTCCTGTAAACAAGATTTATAGGTGTAAGGTTTGAGTCTATTCTAGTTATTTTCGAAATAACCTCATAGGATCTCGCGAGGGGTAAAATTTACGTCAAATACTTTGGAATTAGAGATCTCCGTAAATCTGGTCTCAATCTTTTAACGTAATAATTTGTACTGGTCGCCATAACAAATAATAAATTACAAATAATTTAAATTAAAACCATTAAAAAATAAAGCCCGAAGCAAAAGATAAATTCCATTGTATATACTTAGTCACTAATCACTGGCCTTCAGATGGAATAATTAATAGAGATATTTTATTTAATGATTTTACAGTGAAGCATCAGCAATCAGCAAACGATAATAAACGTATGTAGTTTTTATTAGAGAATTAGAAGTCGTTTGAAATAAAGATTGCTGATTACTAACTAATAAGCATACAGTATTCTATCTTCATACAAACGCTCCCAAACGACGCGCTCGAAATCTCGGCATTCCTCGGCATACGACACTCGCGAGTGCGCCGCGGTTGTCGTCGGATGGTATGAGACACTCCCGCGCATTTACTGACTAAATATTATGTCAATCAAGTTTATGAAAATAATGTTCAGTGTAAGGATGTTTGAATACATCTATATCGAAACCGGAAATATTTCTCTATTGCTAATTTGTAGGAAATATATTATCATAATGATCTAGTTAATTTATTGCTGATTTTTAATTATACTGCACACAAAATGCATTTTTTTTTTGTCCATTTCCACCATACTAACTCACAAACTTTTGAAACCAGATATAAAATATTAGTAAAATTATATAAATAAAAACGTATTAAATTTGCAATAATATAAAATGAAAAGATAATGTGACAATTTAATATAGTACCTATTATCAAATACGTAACCCAAGAAAAACATTCAGTCCAAGTCGGTAGCCCTATTGCGTGTTTACGTACCAAACGACCGAAGGTAATTATCTCTAGGACACTGCCGAGATAGAATACCGTATGCTTACTTGTATTGTGCTAATATTCGAACATTGAATTAATATGACCGTGAAACTTTGTAACAAAACATTTCAAAGCGTGTATTAGGTACTACATAATTAACTAAGTGACAATCAGATTAATCTGAGCCTGTACGATTCCACACCATTACTCGAGTATTCGAGATCGCTGTCAGACTCACGTTAATATGGCTTTTTTGTATCGTGCAAGTTTAAATTATTTACTTACCAATTGCACTAAATGCCCAGCAAGATCCACAGGTCTTTTGATCTTTTATTTTGGTAATCTTATTTTTATCACGCCAGTCGAACGACTCTGGTGCATTATTTGTTGTCACGTCTTTATCAGTTATCCACTTTTGACCTACATCCAGAGGTGTTGAAGTCGTTAGACAATGTAGTGATGAAAGTTCTTCTAGCGTGTAATCAGAGAATTGGGTTATTCCTGAAAATTGAATAGGTATTACATTATTCCTTCGTTATTCTTTGGACAAAATAATAATTTTATTTACGGTATTGATTCTTCTTTTCAATTTTAGAATTTGGAACAGAACAATTTTCAACAGTTGTAATATGTAGTGAACGGATATTGCTATCGCTTTCTATCAGATAAATTCTTCAACAAATTTCACAATTTTGTTCTTGCTTTTTTTTAAATATCATGCCTTATAAATGATGTGTTTCGGCACATATTATATATTAATTTAGTTTTTTGGGTTCCATACGAAAATAGTACACAATAAACCCTTATGGCGCGAATTCTCCGTCAGCCTCAGCTCCTTATTTCAGAAAATATTAATATACCTACCTACATGTATATACTTGAAATTTGAATTAGTTTTATATAATATTTTCCCATTTTTATTGCGAATAAAAAATGTTTTTATTACAAAAAGGGTCCAAAAAATGTCACACTTTTAAAGTAAGTTAATAGGTCATTTTATTTGCATACATATTTTCATTTTCTTTTATGATCCAAAAGTTTTTTACTTATAATGGATAATAATGACCAAAAAGCTACCATTTCCCTTTCCTTACCACCGAAGTATGTTAAGTGAAAAATGTACCTAGCTTTAGCTAATTAATCAGTATCATGGAGCATTCAACCTATGGTTTAGAGACGAAATATCGGACCACCTTATTCGCCACTGCTCAGTTTATATATAAATATACAATACATACACAAATATCAACTTTCCTCTGTCAAATATCAATTGACCTGTATGTACATCTCTTTCCACTTTCCGCTCCCAACTTAAATGGCTAGCTATCCGTCGTCGAAGAGGTTATCATGTTCTATCTCTTTTATACTCTGTCTTATTCCTTCCCACTACTCCATCTTATCTGAAAAACCGTTTTGTTTTACACTCCTCTACTGCTAATCGTACCCTTCGACCTTCCCGTATGCTCACTCTTAATATCCCAGTTCACGCTTCTAATTTCTATTCCAATTCCTTTACTCTGCGAGCTACTCGTTTGTGGAACGCACTGCCTGATGACATCAAGTATGTTTCATCTCTCAATATATTCCAGAAGCGAGTGAAGGAACATTTTCTGTCAAATTAACTTTCCTAATATTTTTTATAACAATGTGCTGTGCACTATGTACTTATTGTTAATATATTTATGTAATAGGTGTATTGTATTTATATGTATGTATGTATTATATATGTATGTATCAATGGATATAGTATGTAATTATATGTATGTATGTATATGTATATGTTGTGTATATGTATTTAAAGCATAGTTAAAGTATCTATGATAGTTTGATTCCTCTTCGTCGCCTACCTATTTTCATAATATATATCCTATAACACATAGGTTGCCTGGAAGAAATTGCTGTTCAGCAATAAGGCCGCCTTTTGTACTATATTTTTATGTTTTTGATCATTCGTTTTTTTTGTACATTTATGGTGCAATAAAGTATATTGTATCTCCCTCTATTCCGACAGATATTTAATTATTTATATAATCGCTTATTGTTCTATTCGGTGGTGTAGTAAACACAGCAAAAAAATAAACTATAAAAGAACGCAGTAACCGGAGCAGTGTTCATGCGTAAATTGTTTTCATACAAAATAAATGACATTGCTACTCTATGGGTTAGTTCCATGATCAGTATAGACTTGAAAATTTATAATAAAAGTGCATTATTACTAAATCTTCGATTTAGAAAGTAACTAGAGCGACGATGGCTTCTCTGAAAACCAGGCTGCCGAAACGCAAGCAAAAGCTCTTTTATGAAAATATGTTATGGACATATGTATTTTCTTACCATGTACAGAACCTGTAGGCTGGGAATTTTTGGCGTTGATCACATCTAACGTCCTTTTGAAATGTTCAAACCTGAACTGTTTCTCGTTATCGTCGCGGTATTGTCTATTATATTTCTGTATAAAATCTTCAAAGTAAACCTCAGCTTTACTGGTTTCGTATAAGACATTGCTTTTTGGCAAGCAAGCAGCCAAAGTGCACAAAGCAAGGAACGTTAATAAAAACATTATTTCACAGTAGGAACTCTCGAGTGATACAACGACATATGTAGCCACAATTACTTTATATATCTTTTGGTTAGCCCAAGAATTCTCATTAAGACATTTTTGAAATATCCAAATTCAATTTTATTACAAAAAATGTTGTTCTAACAACAATATTACATTTTATTAGATTATTTCAAGAATTTTAATTTATCAAGTTATCTAGGAATTCGGTTTTTTATGTTCAACATTTTTTTTTCCATGAAATCTAAATTAGTTACGGAATCGGACAACGACGTAGAATGTGGAATTTATGGAGAGTGCCCAAGTTTCATAAGGAGTCTGAATCTTGGGAGGAACACCTCCATATTCTAAGCTGAATTGTTCGCCATTATTGAATGTGCAGACATTAAAGTTAAAAAGCATTACGTAAACCAAACCATGTAGATATATCCTGATAGGCAGCTCTTCGATACGCACACTCGTCGATCCTATCTCGGCCAGTATTTTCTGAGTCCGGAGGAAGTTCAGCACATCACGCCAAGGAATACCCTGCAGTTCTTGACTGCAGCGGTACTTTGCAGTGTTTTGTAACATAGTGGCGATCACAATAGATCAATTTTTGGTCGTAGTGACACAGGTCTAGTGGAACCTACATAGCCGCTTATATCAAATAAAAAAAATCAATTTTTTTTTATTTCTAGTTTATTTATCATAATATTTATCATAAAAATAATTTACCTAGAAAGAACTATGGGAGTTCATTAACTGATGATCAACTTGACAGGTTGGTTTCTACAAGTCAACGCTTTATACGGGGACTTCTACTTCTCCTGCCTTCCAGCTTCCCAAGTAATTTGCTTCTTCTAGTCTCCTAAATTATGGATGTTACTTGTATAGTAAAACCAAAAAGAAAGATAAATATTCAGTAGTTCCTTTGTGGTAGGTATAAGTTTGTAAGTAAAATTAATTATGTAAGAAAAAGAGATTATAGACAATTGACATTTATTTTGGCACGTATTAGTATTTTTAAATAAAAGTACACTAAACATGGTAAACACAACCAAAAAAATCCATATACCTATCGTTGTAAAAAAATTAATGCCTTTGATTAGTGACCACTAATAGTATTATTAGTAGTTTGACAGTATATTAGAGAATAGAGAATTAAAGTAATTATTTATCCAACTTTTTTTTTCTTTCTTCATAGCATGGCGCACAGATTAGCGCATTTGCTAATGTCACTTATTGTATTTTAATAAGTATAATCGTTATCATGAATCTCCTGCAGTAAAGTGCTAATAGGCTTAACTGAAGTTATAAAGAACTTCTTAGAAGAGCGCGAGAACTTCAGCTAAGCATGTTTATTTAGACCTACTCCATTCTTTTCACTTACACAGACCTTTAAAACACAATATACTATCGCTTTTGTGCTTTAAAATTCCCAAAAATGTAAAAAATAGAAAATCTAAATAAAATGACAACCTCACTTCTCCGGTTTCCGCGAAACAGTTCAATTACCCAACTTAACGACAATCAAGTAGTTATTATAGCCGTCAATTCAGATCGAAGATTTTATCGCAAAGTTCTGAAATATAATTAGCTTATTTCCAGAACTATTCCAGGTTTATCTCCAGAACACTGCACTAATAATAACTGACAACGATAAATAGTTTTATATTTGTAAGGAGAGCGCATGTATTATATTTATTTTAATAATAATGGAGCTTCCATTATTATTAAAATAAATATAATAATTTCGGACAAACTAGGAGTTTCATTTGAGAAATTAATGTCAAATTAAAAAAAAAATTACACGAGTCCAAAATACCCATTACTTAAATTTTTGTTTTTCATTGCTAGTTTTATGTAACCAATTTACATCTCTGTGCCAAAAGCTCGATAAGTGCGAAGGTAACGGAATCGTTTACGGATTATGACATACGGACTTACAGATAGAAATTTTGAATCCGGAGCGCTGACGATGACATTAATATGCTTTAACCAAATGTAGGTATTTTTGTAGGTACGTGATCTTTAACAATTTATTCAATACGAAACAAATATTGACAATAATAATTGATCAAATCTCTCACAATAACTAAACAAGTACCAAATAAGCCACGATCCACATTTACAAATTAAAAATAATCCTAATTCTGTCGGCTCAAAGATTACAATTGCATGCTCTTTAATTTAGCAAGTCGTTAATATTACGTGCAAACAAATAGTTAAATATTTTTATGCGGTATTGCTCGTAAAAGTTGATTGAAGGTCGGTTTAATACCTTCGTCGCGGTTGTGTTGAGTTATTAGTGAACAAACATGATCCATGTAATTTTTATTACTTTATTTGGAGACATGTGGGCATGGGATACGCGAAAAGTTTCATTACAACGTAATTTTGTACTCGAGTTATTATTGCTAATCAATTCATATAATATAATGTCGCTGAGTGTCAGAAATTCGACCGGAAATATAAAATAACAGTTTTTTTCCTTTAACATACACTTCATCTACTCAAAACATCTTACGCTTCACAGCTCACACATCACACGAAATTACCAGTTCGGAACTTATTCAATCTGTCAGTAATTATTTGTTGGCAATATTTTTAAATTCTTTGGCGACAATCTTTGCTCTGTGCGACTGTTTGACCACTGATTATTTTACCTATGTGTTTGACATTATCAGTATGAACGTAAACAATAAATGTTTTATTTTATTTTATTTAATATGTAACACATATCATATACAAATTTGAGTTTCCTGCACCCCTTCTCCATATAAACTTTAACTTTGCCAAATCTCACACACCTCCGTGCACGTTATATGCTTAAAAAGGCGTACAAAGTTTTCTCTTCACGTATTAATATACAGATTTTTAGTTCTTTCAAAATTTTAAACTTATTGATCGTCACGTGTTTCATTTTTCAAAGCAAAATCCTTAATCCAAAATCGCAGAGCTCAGACTCGGTCGGCTACCCTGCAATAATCTACATATTGTCATCCTCAAATTCAGTGAATGATTTTTTGATATCAATTGCAAAATTCATCGTTATTGAACAAAAAAGAATGTAAGTATTAAATAATGTGAAATAAATAATATAATAGCTAACAATGGACTAGTCGATTTGCTTCGGTTGGTTAAAGAATAATTTAAATCTAATTTAAATTTTATTCCACATAAAACACGTCATGGTCCCGTCATAACTTATAAAAATAAAGTACAATCGTTTAGAGAAATGAACTTACCCCAAAAATCGATACAGTTTTGTATTGTCAGTGAATCAGTGGGAATTTCAATCAAATCCGTAGACAAGTGATAGAATACAATAGTACCCTTCCCCAAGATTTAACTAGTTCTCATAATGCATGTCGAGACATGCGCATATCCTTACACGAATACAATGATTGCATGATAGTTTATTTTAAAACAACTTGTATTGACGTTTTAGAAAACATTCGGAATTTTAGGTCTGATGGGGTCGGCTTTACCTTACTTGGACACATTGTGACAGACGGGTGTCGCCCGGAATGTCGAACAAAACAAATTGGTAGGGATTTTGGTGAGTGTCGTTAGTGCGGGTCATCGGTCCGATGCGATTTGGGGCAACTTTTGACGGGCATATGTCAGGTTTTATTATTATTTTTGTTGATTGACAACCCTAGTTGGAAAAAGGATTGTTATGTTGGATTTTTCGTTAGTTACGTGAACTTACAAACCGGTATTTTTTTTTATATTCCGTTCCAAAATTGGAAAAAGTAATATCTTTGAAATCATTGAGATGTCCGTCAATCCGACTGTGAACTACTTTGAAACAGCTGAAATTTAAAATACATACAGCAAGTGGTGGCGCAAAGGCAGAAGTTAGTAAATAGTCTAATTTTGACTTTTTGGGGGTTGGTTTTGAAGTTTAATTGGAGAATTTAAAAAAAAAAATTTGTGCTCATCGTGTGAGTTCCTCAAAGGCGCAAAGGTCAAAAAATTGTTTACGTCATGAGTTCAAAAATGTTAAACTTTCTATGAAAAAATCAAAGTGATTTGAAATAAAAACTCAGAAAAATACAAATGAATAATCAAATCAAAACATATACTATACGTTCTGCTATGTTACCAAAAAAAATACAGATCTTTCTAAATTCCCAAGAAATGCTTCAGCACAGCTTCAGCTTCAGAGAGGAACTCCTGGAGCCGTATGAGATCTTGGAGCCCCTTGACACCGCGCCGAGGAAGGGGAACGCCGAGCATTACATTCTTCTTGGCTCTTTTACCGAAGTATGCTTTTTATTTCAATCAGCTAATACTCGAGCAATTTGGTCTTCTTTAATCAGGCTTAATCTTTCATGGTTTTAAGTACACTCACTTTCACTCTCGTCAGACTTTATTGGCCCTAAAATAAAGAAGAGTAATCTAAATAAACAGAATCATTTTTCTCAATCGCGTCAAAAAGCTCATTAATGACTAATGAACTACACACATTTGAAATGGTTGTACACAATGTAATGTGTTGCAATATGACCCATAATGGTGTCTATCAAACGACTTTTGTCGTTGCCTTTCAATAAACAGTGACGCTCTTTGTCGTGTTACGTTTGTGGTCTTCGATAATCTCTGCTCATTTATATGTGACAGAATAACAGAGGTGATTACAACGTCGCCACCAATCTAGGGCTTAAGCTGACGGTTAATGTCATTCTCAAAAATCTTATTACGACATTTAGACTTTCACGTATATACCTAATTAGTATTTTATCAATTAATTTACAACCATTTTTTTGACAAACTAGACACGCTTCGCGGTTTCACCCGCGTTAGGAATTTTTTCAGTATAAAAAGAACATAGTCAAAACAACACAGACTATGTTACTCTTAAGGTAAGCTGGTTTTTCCCTAGAATTTCTGTAAAAACGTATTTTTCTTCAAATATTAAATTTGAAAGCATTAGGGAAAAAAAAATTGTTTAGTCGTTAGCGGTTAACAACCGCAAACCGCAAAAATGTAGTTCGTTATAGATCTTGCCTTTATTTAAAAAGCATGTAAATTATTGCAATTCTAGTAATTTTCTTTCATTATGCATCATATTTTTAATGTTTTAGATTATTTTAAAGACGAAGTGAAGGGATAGCACCTTTGACGTCTTTTATCGAAAAAGTATTCGACGACCTCCGTGGCGCAATGGCTTAGCGCGTCGGAAAGTAATCGGGGGTTGCGGGTTCGATTCCCGTCTCGAGTCTGGGTGTTTATGTATAATATGTATTTATTTACAAAAGAAAAGTATATAAGTAGTATATCAGTTGTCTAGTACCCATAACACAAGCGCTATGCAGCTTACTTTGGGACTAGATAGCGCTGTGTGAAATGTCCCAGTTTATTATTATTATTATATTATTGTTTGCGAACAAAATAAGCAATGAAGAGATACGCAGTATGACAGGGTTTCACAACAGTGTTATTATAAAAATGAAGTAAGAAATGCTTCGATGATTCGGGCACTTAGAAAGAAAGAGTGATGAAAGACGTAAAAGAAGATAAGGAAAACCAAACCAGACTTATGAAGATTAAGTAACCGACGGAATGTCAAAAGCACTCTGGCGCGAATGTGTGAGGGGAATGATGAGATTTAAGGAAGCGATAAAAGTATGTTAGGACCGCGAGGCTTGGCACTGCGTCCTGTCCGACTACACTGTTAGGAACACAGCGTGAAGATATGTATATATGTGTAGGTATGTTAAAAAGAATTACACAACATATAGTACTATAAATTTTTCACACGATAATTCCAAAACAATTTTTTAACTTTCTATTTGAATTCGTAAAGCTCTACCCTAAAAGTCAAATCTCAACCTTAGAAGTTCGCGCTTGCATTTGAGTCACTACTTATTGCAGATTCCAAATTTCAGCTACTTAAGCCAAATAGTCACAAAGATAACAAGTAGACAGACAGAGAACTCCGTAAATGGTTACCAGTTTTATAACAGACCAAACACTAACATTAACACCAAAAAGAGATTTTTCATAGATTAGGATGAATGAATTTCTTGTAGTATGTAATATACTATACATGTATAAATACAAACTACAGATACGTACACATTTCTTATAAAATTCACGTATATGAGGTGTATGACAAAGTTAAAAAATTTGACAATCATATTACAGAAACAGCGCTAAACGACATTGTCGCTGTATGTGCTTTAGTAGCAAACAACCCCATTGTCGAGGATACTGCAAATCAATACATAATAGTAAAGGCTTCGATAGGCACGACCTCTGTACGCGGTGCAATCCATAAGAGCTCGAACGACCAAATGAACAAAATATTGTAAATACAAAAATTAAATTGTCTTCGATAGTTCCTTTTATTCGTTCAATATGTTTCTTACGATTCCTGCTACCTTTTTAAGAATTACATTAATGAATTCCGTTATTGTAATACTCGTACTTTCATTAGATTTTATCGTTTAATAATTTTTTTTTTAATTTTTTTATTTTTATTCAAATATTTATTGCACATTATAAGCTTAACTTTAAAGTACATTCTTCAAGTAGTGTTTCTTGACAGCCCGTTTGAAGCAAGCAATGAACTGGCTTTCTCGAATTTGATGGGGAAGAGAATTCCACAACCTAGCTGCTTGGACAGTAAAAGATAAAGTTTGAATATGAGAGCGACAGAGTTTATTGGAAGGTCGGAAAACTGTGAACCGCTCTTTAAGATAAGAAGGTGATGAAGAAGAATGAAGAATATTATAAAGCAAGGAGAGAATATGTAGATTTCTGCGTAGGTGGATGGGTAGCCACTTGAGTTGGGACCTGAATTCCGAAACGTGGTTATATTTATGCAGCCCAAATATGAATCGTACGCAGAGGTTTTGTAGTATTTCTAATTTGTTGACTAGAGTTTCGGTAGCATCAAGGAAACATACGTCTGCGTAATCGTAAATAGGTAAGAGTAAGGTCTGAGTTAGATAGATTTTGGTTTTAACTTTATTTTCCTCTACTGCATACGTATTCTTTCGGTTACAAGCATAAGTCCCTGAACAAGCCTATTAATAGTAATATTTAGTTCTTGTAAGACACTCTCTTGTTACTTGTACTTCGTACGGCGCCAAAATCTTAAACCAGCGCATTTACTTTTCGTGGCCATTAACAAAAGACGTTAAACGATGTCTATCGAGCCAATACGTGCGAACTATTTAACACTAGTTACGAAAAAATGGACGACAATCAACATTGTTGTGCAATTGACGCTACTGTATCGATAGCAAAGCCAACAATTAATTCACTAACATGTGCGAAGAGGATGTCTTGGATGTTTTTTTATATTTATGTAATAAAGAACTTTACGCAATTAAATGTTTAAAAGCAAATAAAACGTGTCCTGTAAACATCTGATTTCTCAATAATGCTTTTTATATTCTCGACATACGAGATTATTACAAGCGCTCTTTAAGCAGTATTTTATTCTAAGGGCATTCTTCAAAATTCGTGAGAAAAATAAGGTCTCATTTAACTTCTGCAACGTGATAAATTAAGCGCTTGACTGATTTAGGCTAATATTTTCCAATAAATTATCTACAGTCGTTAAAACTCAACCATCGATGAGCGATTCTTTGACGTCCAAGTTTACGTAACTTTGCTAATAACAATCTTTGTAATTAGCATATTTTTGACATTCACAAATTGTTAGATTTACACGCTATTTAGATGTTTCAAGCGAGAGTCGTCTTATCTTCCTTGTCATTCGATTTTAGACCTAAAAGCGTTGAATTATTGCCTTTATCAAAATTTTCAAATGTGATTTTAACTTTGTTAAAGTTTTCTTCACTAATTATTACGCTAACTCGGTCGGCACGAGTCCCTTTTGTCATCTGTTATATGACATTCGCCTTCAGCTGCTATGAATAATATTTGTAGATTTTTCAGTCGTATGTGCTTCATTCTCATTATGTACAAGAGACACAATATTTTCGACTTTAACAATAAATGTATATTTATCCGCAATTCTGTTTTCTCAACTATAGAATTATAAAAGTCAGTCTATTTTCGTTTGTGCCCTTCATTTGTGTACATTTCAATTCAATTGACACTTAACCAATAACTTTGTAATAAACACATGGAATATTTACGTATAATGAAAAAAAATTGTAACGATTCATTTTAATTTACGATATCTATTCGGTTCATAATAAAAAGCTGCCACTGACCATCGCGAACCTTTTAAGCTCTCTTCGAATCTCACTCGTATAGCTTTCAACACGTACTCAAAATGCGATAGACAATCAATCTTAGCGTGACCCTTTTTGCATGGACGTAGATTTAAGGGCGAATTGGGGTTCTTTAGGCGTACGAAGGGTAAGAACTCGCCAGTCACGCGTCCAGTCTCCAGGGATGGTAGGAACCGTTTAATGCATAGTTGGAGATTGTTATGAAACGTCGATTAGGATCAGTGCTATATTGTTGGATAGGGTTGGGAAATTGTTCAGAGATGGTATTTCAGTCACAGTGACTAGAACTTTATGTTAAAGGTTTTGTACGCAAAAGACTCTTGTCTGGTCACAATATATAGAATTTCACGATCACAGAAGCGAAATACGTGATGTCCGATGTACACAAAACCATTGTATCTGCTGATCTTCGAAACGTCTCTTTAGATAACTGATTACATAAGAAGTTTGTAACTAAATGTCTCAAATATATATTTTTAACCGACTTCAAAAAAAGGAGGAGGTTCTCAATTCGTCTGTATGTTGTTATTTTTTTTTGTATGTTTGTTACCTCATAACTCCGTCATTTATGAACCGATTTCGAAAATTCTGTTTACGTTTGGTTGGTAATACTTCAGAAGTGGTCCCATTTAAATTTCACCCATATTGGAGCTTGGACTTCGAAGATACACTAGATAACACGACCTGGTTATAACCTTCATTTATATTGATGATTCTCTTGTATATCGTTGCGCTCCGGAATTAGAATGAAGTTAATTGCAGACCTGCCCTAGATATTTATTTAGGTCAAGATCACTCAAAAGGGTGAAATAAAAAATTTTTATTAAAAAAAATTAAACCGCCTTCAAAAAAACACTGAAAAGTATAAAATAACTATCCTTTACTAATCAAAACCCAAGTACAATTAAAATAACTTTATAAATACGATACACATACCTATATAATTAAATTTTACAGTTATTGAAGTCGGTGCCAAATCAATGTGCAACAACAGAAAGTCTTTTAGTTTGGTGGGCTTGGCACCGAATTCAGTAACTGTAAAATTTAATTATATAGGTATGTGTATCGTATTTATAATAATTTATATATATAAAGTTATTTTAATTGTACTTGGGTTTTGATTAGTAAAGGATAGTTATATTATACTTTTCAGTGTTTTTTTGAAGGCAGTTTAATTTTTTTTAATTGTTAAACAATTGAGATCGAAAAATAACAAAAAAAATGAATGTTTCTTGTTACAGAAAAAATACATGGAAGAACATAATGCGATTAAGATTAAGATTTTTTTTATTGAATTGAATGCAACGAATATCATAAAGGGCTTAAATTATTTCATATCAATGGTATAACAAAAACTAGTAAAAAATGATATAATATCAAAAACATAAGAGCTATTTCAATACTAAATTCACAAGCTGTAACATTAAAAGCGGACGTGACCACTTGAAATCCAAAAGATATAAAGCTGGCAAAATCAATGCCAAATTCGCAGAAGTTTAAACCTTACGTCCTATATATTACCGATTAATAAATATATTATCCTGGGCGGGTTACAACAAAGGCATGAAAAAGATACCACTTGAAAACCGGAAAGTTGCTTCAGTTTCCTCGCACGAATTAACATCAATCGCTTAATGTGCGTATATTTCTAATAACATTATAATAAGTATAATAAGTTGTGAATGATACAGGTCATGAACAATGAGGCAGGAGCGTGGAATAATGTTTGTACAAGGACACTTGAAAATTTCTGAGCCTTCGAAGAGGGCATGTTCACCGCTGGGGTAGATATTAAAGCTGATCAAAAGGTGTAATTCCTCTCAATCTAAATTCACTCAGATGAAATATTCTTACATGAAAAAGAGTGGGAATAATAAAAAGTGATCCATAATGAATAATATTTGTCTGTAACCAGCACCGAGTCAAAGTAATTCTGCCCAATCTCGAGAAAGATCTGAATATTTTGATCCCTAATTTGTATGCTATATAATAAAAATTACCATTTCTAAACCTTATTGAACAATTCTTTAAATCCAAAATTAATACAAGAATTTTTTCATGAGATTTGAGGAAGCGAAAGAAGTATGTAAGGACCGTGGCGCTCCGTCCTGTCTACCCCGTTGAGGACACAGCATGAAGATATGTATGTATGTATTATATCACCGAAACACTAGTGAATAGATTTAGATTTCATCTTTATTGTTCTCAGAGCCCAGGAATCAATTTGATTGTTGATTTACGTGTCTTAGTGATAGAGGGCAGTATTAGAAGTTACAATTGAATTTCAAATTAGATAATTTCAATAATCTGAGCAAAGTCGCTTGCAAAAAGTAGACTAGTTAAAAACGAGAAATAATCCATCACATAATAATAAATTTATTCTATCAATTTCACTCCTCGCGATTTTATCAATGCACGTTCCGTTTCACGTAGTCTTGATTGTACCTTTGTTTACGCGAACAAAACGTGACCTAAATATTATGAATTAAGCTCAAAGGGATTGTGTTCGTATACATTGACAATAATATTGTATGAGGAGAAAACGAGGCCTTATGTAATATTATATTATCTAACAGATTGTAGTCGCAATTGTTACCATAAACGTTATATTCATAACGTAACATATCTTTATGCCGTATCCCTAATAAGGTAGTCAGAGAGGATGGAGAGCCAAACGTCGCGGTTTTAACATACTTCTTTTGACTCTTCGAATCTCATCATTTTTCTCACACATTTTCGCCTAAGTATGCGAATGTTTTTAACATTTCAGTCAGCTAACATGTTGGTTATTTGTTCTTCATAAGTCAGCTTTGGTCTTCCAAGGCTTTGTGTTACCATTCGCTTTCTTCGTCAGTCTTTCACCATATAAATTCATAATTATAATTACCTATACCAAACAATCAAAAATATCTTCAACATGTCACATTTTATGGTGATAAAATAACCTAACCTTATCTCACCTAACACCAGACAGTAGGTATGTTATTATAATGTATGTATACCTAATTTTACCAGATTGGACCAGAAAGTTCATACGCTCTGACTAAATAAAAGATTTTTATAGATATAGAATTAATAAAAGTATGTTTTATAATCTGTATTGTAGCAATTTACATAAGACATTATGCAATACCACACAACTATACAATTCGTACTATATACGTTCATTTAGAAAATTATTTGAATAATACACTTTATAGCGCAACTGATATGGTTTGATTAATTTGTGCCCCCTTGTTCTACAATTTATAATTTGATGTGACTGTTTGAGTAGTACGTCCTTGAGTTATCTATTAAATGTGACACATCAAAAATCGTTTAAATGGATTCAGTGAACGATTTTGAACACAATAGTTTCTGCTTTCTAGTTAGTTCTGTTGCACGTTATTGAAGCTCTAGTGAAGGCACACACATCTTCTCATAAACGAGAACAACCGCTTGAGCCCAGTAGATTATTCATGATGTAGACGAGTGGCCAATGAAGTAATACTTTAATTAATATATAGAGTATGACCGTATCAAATACTGAAGCGCCACACTATGAACGCCTCTACCTAAAGTTGAAAATACATACATATCTTCACGCTGTATCCCTAACGGGGTAGTCAGAGAGGCGGAGCGCCAGGAGTCACGGTCCTTACATACTTCTTTCGCTTCCTCAAACCTCATCACTCTTCTCACACATTTTCCCCTAGGTGTTTTGATATTTCCGTCGGCTAGCACTCTTGCTATTTGATCTACATAAGTCAGCCTTGGTGGTACTTTTGGCTTCTTTTACCACTCGCTTTCGCTCTGTAGTTTGTCTTCGTCAATGTTTCATCACTCATTCTTTCTATGTGCCCGAACCATCTAAGCATTTCTTAATTTTTATAGTAACACTGTCGTGCAACCCTGTCACATTGCGTATGTCTTCATTGCTTATTTTGTTCGCAATTTTGTCAGTTAAAATAAAATAAAAAAAATATATAATTAAAAATTATGAAACTTGTCTGTTCTATTTTGTGGAATCTTTCTAATGCACGTGGAAATCTAATCTTCATACAAATAGGTAAAGACAACATTATTTAGTACCTTTTTTTTCGATTTTATTTTCCTTTTCTGTATAGTAGTGACTGACGAGGATTAGTGTTACAAAAAAAAAATAAACCGCCTTCAAAAAAACACTGAAAAGTATAAAATAACTATCCTTTACTAATCAAAACTCAAGTACAATTAAAATAACTTTATAAATAATCGTATTTACACATACCTGTATAATTAAATTTGTCAGTTACTGAAGTCGGTGCCAAGCTCACCAAACTATTAGACTTTCTGTTGTTGCACATTGATTTGGCACCGACTTCAATAACTGTCAAATTTAATTATATAGGTATGTGTAAATACGATTATTTATCAAGTTATTTTAATTGTACTTGAGTTTTGATTAGTAAAGGATAGTTATTTTATACTTTACAGTGTTTTTTTTTAAAGGCGGTTTAATTTTTTTTTAATAAAATTTTTTTATTTCTCCCTTTTGAGTGATCTTGACCTAAATAAATATCTAGGGCAGGTCTGCAATTAACTTCATTCTAATTCCGGAGCGCAGCGATATACAAGCGAATCATCAATATAAATAAAGGTTATAACCAGGTCGTGTTATCTAGTGTATCTTGGAAATCCAAGCTCTAATATTGATGAAATTTAAATGGGGCCAAATCTGAAGTATTACCTACCAAACATAAAAAGAATTTTCGAAATCGGTTCATAAATGACGGAGTTATGAGGCAACAAACATACAAAAAAAAACAACATACAGACGAATTAAGAACCTCCTCCTTTTTTTGAAGTCAGTTAATATAAGAACTTTGGAAACTTATACCCCTATCTGCGTAGAGACGATACCTTTATTTAGAAGTTTTTATTCGGACTTTTTGGCGGGAACGGGAGAAGTGAGGTTGTCATTTTATTTAGATTTTTTATTTTTTACATTTTCGGCAGTTTTAAATACAAAAGTGAAAATATATTATGTTTTAAAGTTCTGTGAGTGTAAAAAGAATGGAGTGTGTGATAAATTCGCCCACCTAACCAGCACCGCATCGGTACGGCCGCACACAGCGGTTAGGTGGCCGAATTCTATCTCAGGTATATCCTGAGGATGCTTCGTTGAGAGGCGAAACACGTGTCGATTGGTGATTTTTAGAGTTTGAGTGGAAGATAGCTAGAGATTTTAGGAATTTATAAATGCGATGGATTTCCGCAAAGTAACACCTGAATCTATACAATAAGGATGGAGTAGCTGCAGTTTTTGCGCTCTTCCAAGTAGTCGTTTATAACTTCAGTAAAGCCTGCTATCACTTTACTGGAGGAGTTTCACGATAAGAAGAAAAGCAATGTGCTTCATGTCGATTCTACTTATTAATTCGTGACATTGGCAAATGTGCTAATCTGTGCGTCATGTCATCAAGAGAGAAAAAAAAAGTTTTTATTTGTCATACCTCACGCTCCTTAGGTCTACAATCTACAATAACTTTATATTTATTACATTTACGGTCGAATTTCAACCACCGGGCGACCTCTAGTAAGGATAAATCTGGGTAGTTCCTTGTAGTGTAAATAGAAGTCGGCTAAGCTATAAGCTATATTACAAAAAACTAGTTCAGACATCAAGCTAGCAAATTGGCAACTACAAGTGCAAATGGTTATTGGCAAAACTTGCGAGGAAATGTGACTTTATTGCACTTTGACCTTCGATTACAAATAAAGAACTAGATTCACAATCTCCTGCAAAATCTGAACAAATTATTGTCCTAATTAACGTCTATATTTTTAATATCGAATAGTATTATCGGTAATATTGCGTTAATCTAAAATAGACCTTACTGTCAAAACATAAGGTTATAAAAGCTCGTAAACGATTCTTGCATGACATTGAAACGAAGTTTATTAAAACGAATATTGAAAATGAAATCTTACGTCTCGTGCGTAAAGTATAATTCACGTAATCTATTTGAATTGCTATTTACATCATTTTGATTTGTTACGTGAAAGTGATATGGATAAGACATATCGTCAGGTAATAGTCAAAAATATGATTACGAATTTAATAAAAAAGAGCTATGTAACGTTATTACTATAAGGAAATAATTAACACAAATAATGTGTATTTAATTTGTTAACCGAAAATAAGAATCTCCGTCTGTTTTAGCGTTCTAGATGTGTTGTTTTTACAATTTTTGTAGGAACACTTTGACATGTTCGCTGTTAGCATTTTCGAATACTACTAAAATATAAGTGCACTCAAATATTCATTTGAGTGCACATTTGGTTCGGATGTTTTTGGAGCGTTGATAGTGTATCTAGTTTTTATTTCTGATCGAAGACTTTTTGACTGACGCTCCGTCCATCTCGAATGGTAAACGATTTAAACTCGTGCACCTCCATTTGCAATGTCAGTTAAAAATATAGACGACTTATCTACGAGTGGAACCGAAAGCAATTTAGCAAATAAACAAGCAGATTTGCATATTGTAAGTGACAAAGGGGTTCCGCACATAAATAATGGCTGAATATGCAAATTAATGTCATTGTCAAATAGAGGGTGGTACACAATAGATCTGTGTGAAAACTGCAATGAAATTGTAACAATACAAAACGAACGATCTTATGGTTTTAAATTATATTATACAGAGCAATGGACGTCGTCCTTTTAGATAAAAAACGCGACTGTGTCAGACACAGACACCCAGGTGTCTGCGTGTCGAGAATAAGAATATTACATTTTTGGCAGCCAAAGAATGCCAACAGGATCTTATTATTGAGCTTACGTCATAAATACGTCCGTCTGTCTATCATATCTAATGTTGATACCAGTGCTCGATCGATTTGCCATTTCCATCTTGACCATACTTGACTGTCAGTTTGTGGTTTTCAGTGCTCTGACCGATGAACACTGCGCATTGATACAGCCATTTACGTAACGGACGTATTTACAAATTTTGCAAATTGTTGGTGCAGCACTGAATGCGCTAATATACCTTTACACCGTATCGGCGGACTGATGTGCGTAGGACTGACACTTGACCTGCGTATGCAGTACATTGCATCGTGTGTCTGCGTACTGTCAATAAAGCTCTTTTTAAAGCATTTTTAAATCGAGCATGAATTTCCATTACTTATAGTCGGTTGAAATTTTTGCAATATGTGTGTTATTATGGCGGATATTGTAACAAATAATAAAATGAAAAATAATAAAACAATAAAAAAAATAAAAGTGAAAAATAAGGGGGATGCCCATACAAGAAATGTGTTTTTCAACACTTTTGTATTTATCTCTATCGTTAAAACGATAATACATATATGTGTCATACCTAATAATAAAATGAAAAATAATAAAATAAAAATTAAAAGGGAAAAATTAGCGGGACACCCATACAAGAAAAGTGTTTTTAAACGCTTTTGTATTTATCTCTATCGTTAAAACGATAATACATATCTATGTGTCGTACTTGGTGTGATTATTGTGCAAACTCTAAAGCAAAACAACAAAATCATAAAAAAAACACGTTGGGTCGGGGGACCCCCGTCAGGAACGAAGTTCCTTAACTGCTGTTTCAATTTCTCAAAACTTAATTTCAATAATGAGACAATAAAACTCACGCATGATTTAAATCAAAAACAAACTTCTTACGCGATCGGCGCGGGTCCCGTAACGGTCCACGTAACGTTTTAAAAAATAAAATGTTTATTTTGGCATCAAAGAATCTAAACACCTAATCGTTATTTCAAAAATACTTTTAATGTTTTAAATTAAGATTTTTATAAAAGACCTTCTCTTCATTTATAACGCCATAAAAATCAAAACATATAATATGATCATTATAAGACTGACTGACGAAAGATTAAACAGCCAGAGTGTTAGCTCACGGAAATGTCAATTGCACCCACATAGCACCCCCATAGGCGACAATGCGTGAGGAGAATGATGAGATACGAAGAGGCAAAATAAGTGTGTAAGGACCGTAAAGCTCTCCGCTCCGTTTTCTCTGACTACTCCGTTAGAGATACAGCGTAGTTATATATGTGTGTATGTATCATTTAAGGCATTTACCAAAACCTTTAAAATGGAACAAGTTATGTTTAAGCATAGTTACTTATGTTTACTCATGACTGGCCCGTTGGCGTAGTGGCATATGCATCTCCTTTCCAAGCTAGGCTCCCAGGTTCGATCCCCGGTCCGGTCAATTTAAGAAACGAACTTTTCTAAATTTGCTTGGAGTCTGGGTATTACTGGGAGCTCCCCCAGAGTTCGTTGTGTGGTACCCATAGTACAAGCTTACTGCTTAGTTTGGGGTCACACAATCTGTGTAATTGTCTGGAGTATTATTATAGTTTTGTTAGCTTTTATGCATTCCTACCCATATATGTTTTCTGTAAAGTAATTATTGTTTAAATATATTGAGAAAACCATCGCAAGCTATTTGCGACCTACACTATAATATGGTGATATTCAACTAACTTCTGTCATCGTAAAAACGACCTCTAATTGAAACGAAATTGTTGATACGTGAACCAATAATTATTAGTGGTTCGAAACAAACCAAATAAGCATAACTTTCATTAAACGAAATACAATGAAATAAAACACAGCCACAGAATTCAAATACTAACTGAAAGCTATTCAAAATATAATACATTTGATGTAATAATAGACTCATTATAACATTAAAGTCATAACAAACGATTGATTAAATAATCGATAACAAAAGGTATTGCAAACGATACATAGAATAAAAGAATCGAATCAACACAAGAATAATATAGGTAAATAAATTACTGTAATTGAGACTCGTTCTAACCGCACATCAAATAATACTGCCACTCGAAACACATTAACTTTGAGAACGATGAAAAAACGAAATTAATGATTGCTACTAATTCGCAATAAAAATGCCACATGCAAGCAAATATGAGAAGGGGGGACAATTATAACAAATTAATAACGCACACTACCCTTAAAACTCGAGTGGAGATTTGCATTCAATGGTATTCTCGCTTTTGTTGATTATTCAACTGGGCTCCAAGGTGATTTGGACTTTATTCCTAAGACAATTTCGTCCATATTTTTTTTAATCTCTGAATGGCGCTTAAGGTTTTCTTTAATCATTGTATTTTTGAAGGGTCATCTGCACTTCGCTTTATAATTACAACCTTATCCGTACGACGAAAAGTCTAAATTCGTCATTTACAAGTGCTGTACCAAATCACTTAAATATTAAAAGTCTTGGTAATTATTCAGGAATCCATCCATCATTAATCACACCCGAGGGTGGGATGCAGGGAAACGCTGTAAAAATTATTGTTGAAAAGATAAATTACACAAGACATGGAGTATGACGTTTATTCGCGCAATGCCCGACCACGTGTGTCTCGTAATTTTTTTATGTGACACGTATTAACAAAACAGATAGTACTTGTATTGTTGGCGAAATTTATTACTGAAATGAGTGTGTCATTATTAATGATAACATAGAATATTTATATAAAAAAACTAGACAATGAGTCTCCCAATCCATTCAGAAACGATTCAAAGATGCTCAACTTATAAGCAGATACAAAAAAATATCTGAAACATATGATTTGCGTTGAAAACGAATGAGCTGGTATATTTTTAATTAGCCCAATGTACAGACATAGCTCTGTTACGAAATATGTAGTACTTATACTATAGAATTTATATGTTATAAAGTAATGTAGAATTTCGTACAGCTAAATAAAGCGACAATTTGCGCAAGGTAACTATCGATTTTTTAAAAAGAAAAGCTGAGGATTATCTCATTGGTGTGTGTTGGAAGAGGTCCAAGGCCTATGTACAGCACTAAACTAACAGCTGTTGATGATAAGTAAATATAATCGTTACAAATAATATAATTAATTTTCACTGTTATATTATTTATATATTATGTTATAATCTCTAAGAAACGTTGCTTCTAGTCGCGTTTCAATAACAGATTATAATCCTAGCAAAGACATTGTAACAATGGCTAAGTCAGGGAATTGTTTTTTCCGTGGGCTAAGCAACCACTGATATTCATAATATACAAACTTATAACTACGTCTGCAAAGGGTCAGTTACATTAATGTCGACTAACTTTATTTACGAATAGTTAATTCACATCGAAACGTTCTAGACGCGTGAAAACCTTTCATCCTAAAACGCCGCAACAAAAGGATAAATAACCATTGAAACACCACACAACACCATTAACCCGACATGTAACTGTCAGGAACTTAAACAATTAATGCCGACTACAATAATAGAAACTATAGTACAATGGTCTATACTACAAATTAATATATTCATACTTTGTTCTGAGGTCAGCATCCGAAAAAAGGTACGATGCGAAACTAAATGAACTTAAAATGTAAGGAGACAAAGTTCAAATTCAATTGAATGAGCAATTTCAAACGTTATTCACAATCAAATGAAAGCGAATTCTAGTTTAAAAAAACAAAGCCTATTTCTGCATGCAGCCAGACTGCAAAGGGAAGTATTAGCAGTTTTTATCGTGATAATTATATAGAGTACAATAATACTATTGCAATTTTTATTGCATTTAACGTTGCCGAAGAGAATTAGATTGGAGACAGTTTAATCGTTGTGATTGTAATGGATTTTATTGAACCACGTTACGCATTTGTTTTTGCAGCGACCAATCTGTTGCTGTTTTAATTAAAATTGTATTGCGTTTGTCTTTGTCTATTTTCTATACGTGAGTCAATTATAGATTAAATTAGCATTTGGTAGTTGCATTTACTTTGAATTAAAGACTCGTTTTGTAGTTATTGATGGAAATTAAGATTAGACGTTAT
This sequence comes from Zeuzera pyrina, assembly GCA_907165235.1. NCBI lineage: Eukaryota > Metazoa > Arthropoda > Insecta > Lepidoptera > Cossidae > Zeuzera > Zeuzera pyrina. The sequence goes on from OU015618.1 coordinate 26,163,009, forward strand.
CAATAAATGTTAACGCAGTTTTAGCAGGTGTAAATAATGTTTCTAATATAGCGTTTTTGTCAAAACTACACCAATTTTACATCACAATATCCACTAGAAACAATTTCCAAGTAATAAAAATAAACGGCCCACTGCTCATCACATAAAGTTCCGCAAAACTTCGTAAAGATCACGAGACTCACATTATAAAACTGAAGAAACTATAGAGATTTCTTAGTTTCGTTTCTAGCATTTTGGCATTTGCCAACACAAATCTCAATCTCGACAACAAATACAAATGTTTCAAACTTTCACGACTTGTTTGAGCACGATCGGATTGCACCGATCGTGCTCATGGGCAGACTAATTAGAATGAGCATCGTCTTCGTAGTGTGCGGTTCCTTACAACTACCCACACTTATTCATCACATTTTTTTTAACATCGGTATAAAAAAGGAATTTAAAGTATTAACACGACATAGACCCATTTAATTTAGAATCGTAACAAATAAAAAAGTAGCTAATAAAAACAAAACTCAATTTGTTGCGATGTAACATCATGAAGTGGAATTGGTACTTGAAATCTCGTGGGTGTATTAAATATACTCATCATAAGCCATAAGGGTTTTATTAAAAGTATTACCTCAAGAAATATATTCTGTTTAGAGAACACATTATGTACGCAAATGAAATAAGATCCCGCTGCCTTTAGCGCATAAGAAATATCAATTGTATAAAATTCAAAGCGTAAGTCGAATCGAAATAAGGGTTTCAATGTGAAAAAATACACAATAAAATGTATGCCTTATTTGTGTGTGGTTATTGTATGCCTACTTTATTTTCTCTTTACGTTTCCCAGTATAAGTACCTATGTTCCTACGCATAATGTTCACAGGGGAAGAGTAATCCCTTACACACGCACGTTTACTGCGTGAAAAATATACCAATAACGTATTGATGGTTTCATTTTTCTCTTCAGTTCTCAGTACAACTTTTTCTACTTGTGGAAACATTATAAATTTATGAATATACCCCAAATAGTCACAAATAAATATTAAAATTTCCATTTCCAACAGCTTGAACGTGTAATCCACTACTAGGTTATAATTTTTCTCTTACTAATGAAGCGGTAAGAGAATAGGAAGGCCATGACTACAACTCAGTAGGAATAAGTTGGCTTTGACACACGGACCGAGCGAATAGAAACACGGGCAGACAGACTGACCAACGGAAGAACTAAATGACGGACAGAGAGAAAGGCAGACAGAAAGATTCGAACCATATACGAACAACTGATGAAGAGTGAAACTCATACATGAAGGTTTCAAGGTCATATTTTTTGGCTTCAGAAATTGTTTTATAATACAAAGTGATTCTAAGATTCTTGTACTCGTTCGTATATATAAGAGACAGACAATATGCAGCAGAATAAAGACTTCCTTTTAGACTAGGTTTTAGCCAATTCTTTTACCGAATCTTGAAAAGGTTGTCAGTACCCTATAGATACTTATTTCGAAGCCTTCAAACCAAAAATAAAGTCTACGACTTTGCTTAATATACATACGCCATTTCCCATTTGAGGTAGACAACATCAGGGCACAATACAGACTTAAAAATGATAAACCAGAATATTTAAAGAGGCTATCTTATCGCCCACAAATCCCATAATAACTTTGCTTAAAATACTCTTCACAAAATTCCCACAAATTATTTTATTGAAATTCTCAAACTGACTAATGTTGCCGTAACAAAAATTTCACAAGCGAACATAATACTTACACAAGATTAAATAAACAGTAATTACAAGGTCAATATACGGAATTACCGAGGAACACACAAAGAGAACAATCTATGCAACTCTTGGTATTATTGAAAGGTATAAAAGCTACTCGTTCTGAATTGCTTAACTAACTATTTAAGCAATACTTTGGCTTTAATTAATCCTGACAACACCATTGTCGGTCATTGAAATATCATTTATCACTTTCAAACTTCGAACTATTCGAGCAAGAAATTTGAAATCACGATCTATTATTCACAGACCAAAAATACCTTTATCACTGGCGTTTTATTCCGCGCTGGCAACATTGAAGTCATTATGGTGGCTTTTGTTTCGGTGTCATTGTTTAACTGTCAGTATGACATCTTGAAATCCGTTTCTAATTTCGCCTGTGGCTAACGGGATGGCTCTGTTGTGGGACGCTAATTTAGAAGTCTAAGTTGTCCTAAAATTAAAACACATTTGTTTAGTGAATTTCTCGGCGTAGTTGCGACACAAGTTAAACTGTCATTAACGAACAATAATATATTCGAAATTCTTAAAGCGTAGCAACCACTCGGTAGCGGTTTGTAAGAAAAATAGAAGTAAAATCGAAAGTAATAGTAGCGTTTAGCGCGTTTAGATCGTGCAAACATGAATTTCGGCGCCACTGCATACATCGCTCGTTGCTCTGGACACCGCAGACAATCTCAGGACACAGTGGTGTCATCGTGCATGCCACTGCGGACACAGGCACGCCGATTTATTTCGATAACTTCACTTATGAAGTATGCGACACAAAATCTTTCTTTTTATTACATTTACAGTACTTACATCCTTTTCATTGTAGGAAAATATTATTCAAATCGTTCACCGTTTATGGGATTAACAATTTGTCACATTAATTGTTCGAAAAGCAGTGCTTGAGTTTCTTGTTTTTTTCCTTAATAGAACGCAGTATAAAAATATTATATATTCGATTGAATATTCGTTTTTCTAATAACAGTCAGAGCAGGATTTCAATTATTTATTTATCAATCCGTTGCCGTTACCTGTAGGAGTATAGCGGTTCTAACTCAATTGCCTCCCGTCTTACCGTACGAGCCAGAATCGAACCCGGGTTCTTACAATACACCCGCTACATCTAAATAAATAACATGGACTTCACATTGTAATACCGTCTCCATACAAAATATATTTTCCCAACAATGCCGCGCTCGAAATAGGAAAAACGGAGCACACTCGAGCGGGGAAAATGCTCTATACAATACTAGCAACACTCGTACTTAATTCGAAAGCGTTCCGTTTTTAAAAATTTGAATAAGCTATGTACTACTTGTTGACCGGTCGCCCAATTACAATTTATTTCAATCACATTTACCTATAAGAGCACATTTAAGAATATATTTTTATTCGTAAATTTTTTGAAACAAATTACTAATGTTACATACGTACAAATCAATAAGGGATATATAAATTGTATATATATCCCTTATAGACAGAATTATTAATTTAAACTACAACTTATTATAAAGCTAATAATTTTCTCAATACATTAATTTTTTTATAAAATATCTAATATTATAGGTATAAGCCACGAAATATCTTTATCAGGATGATATCAGAAATTATATAGGAAAAGGTAAAATGCCGTTGTTTTTTAATAATAATAACCAATCATCTGATCTGAAACTAGGGTATTCCCTGTGCTATGAGAACCAGACGACGACTACTGAGGGCGCCTCCCACTACACCCAGACCCGAAAAAGTCTAGAAAAGTTCATTTTCTAATTATCGTACTGTAATAGGTATAATATTCTAATTATCGTACTGTAATAGGTGTAATATTTATTCAAATTAGTGTCAATTTTAAAATGAAATGGTAATATTTCTTAATGTATTTCAGTCAGCATTTTATTACCAAGCAGCCTCAGTAGGTACTCGAAGTCTATTTAGAAGTCTAGGTATTGATGGTTGCTTCCCCAGTTCTATATGACACCAAAGTCATGCTACATTTTGGGTCTATAAAAATAGTGTAATTGCTTGGAATTAAATTTTGCATGATTAAAATCATAACATAATATTGGTGGTAGCCGTAAATAATTCCCTCCATCTTTTATGCAATAATTAGATACAAACTTAGGTTTGGGTATGGAACTTGCATTTTGATGAACCCATTGGCATGGTGGTTAGTGAATCTAGTTTCCAAACTGAGTGTCCAGGGTTCAATTCTCGCTCAATCTAATTTAGGAAACATACTTTTCGGAAATTATAATAATAATAATAATAACAAAAATTTTATTTCGGACATAATCCATAGATGTTAGTAACAGTTGACTTAAATTAATGTTAGTAAATAAAAATACAACAAACAAAGACAAAATTACAATAATTAAAATATTTACAAGTTTTAGCACCACATACTACAGGTTATAAATAGGTAGCATGTAGGCGCATCCAGCGTGCCAGCAGTGGAGAATCCCATCTATCCGCCAATACGCGAAGGATACTGTTTGAGCTACCACGGAGACGGCTCAGCAGTGGGGCAAGATTTTATTTGTAATCTAGACGTAATGCTGAGTACTTCTCCCAAATCGTTGTGTTTACATTTTTTTAAAGCTAAGTTTTAGTCTAGTACTTACATTTTGAGGTCACTATATGTGTAAGTATCTGGACAACTACTTCATTTTTTTCTACGAAACCAAAAAGTGAGTTCGATTTTAGGTTTCAAAAATTAGTAAGTCAGTAGGTATGGCATGATATGTTTTTTTTTTTAAAAAAAACAATTAAGCATTATTTATTATTGTAATATGGAAACAAACTTTTATTTTATCGTCGTCCATAGGCAATAAATGTAGGTACCTACTTTACCAACAGATAAATTCACTTCATAAATCTAATAGAGAATACCAAAATCCCTTGAACATCGTAACTTCGAACAATGACGTACCGAACTAATGATTAATTCAAAAGTCGTTCAGTTGCTCCAATCATCGGGCCATGAAATTGGCGAGTAATAATAACAAATTTCAATGACTCACGACCACAAGTCATTGCAAAACGAGTATTAACAAATAACATTAATATTTCCTGTTGTTTTCGTAGATTATTTTCTTATGTTCTAAATTATTCAAGGTATATCTGTTGTTAAAGTAGAGAAAAATCAAATTAATTTAGAAAAATAATAAGTATGAATTCGAGTTATACTTCATTGACGAGTTTAAAATATATTTCACCAATTTGAGAATGATTATTATATGGAAAAACAAGAACAAGCTAAGTTTTAAACTTTTGTTTAGATTTTTTATCAAGAATAAAATTTCTCGCTTAATAAACTTTTCTTTCATTATTGAGAGTTTCATATGACACCCAAATTGTAAGTTAATTTTAGAGTTAAAATTAATTTAAGATCCTTTCATTAGCTAGAAATAAACTCAATAAATTAATTCATTAGTTGAATTAAGTCTGACTGAAGTCTTAAGCATGAAATTTAAAAAAAAAACATTTTCAGTCAATCATGAAATTATCTAACTGGCGAGAAATAGTAACCGTTGTTTTCATTTCAGAATACAAGATAAGCATTCGCATCAAAGAGCCAGTCAAGTAAAGTACAATAACAACAAAATCAATGCTTCAATGCGAATGGCGAATAACAAATGTTAGTCGCCAATTTCATGGCCCCGAAATAAAAGCTAAGAACTGAATTCATAAAACAATCGAATTGAAAAACGTCCCCGAAGAGAAAGGGTTCGTAATTATTAAATTGAAAATCGTGTTTTCATTTAACAATCGTCGAGGGTAGGGTTGACAGAATAGGCCTCCAGCAAACTTTCAATTCGCTACTAATCAGGGGTTTTGCGAGACCCCCATTATGGTCTTTTAAACAGCGTACACACTACGATACCACACCGAAGACTCACGTATACAGTGTCTGTATTTCACGTCAATAGCGACACCCATCGCACTTTTACAATAAAACTAATGTATTTAAAATTTTGAGATTTTGTTTTTTGCAAGTTACGACAATGAATTCAATATAAATAATAAAATATTTTTTCAGAAATACATGTTTAAATATTCTCACGATATGTAGCTATTGGGGCAGACAGGTAAATTCATACTATATCTAAGTATTAGGTAGGTTAATTAAGTTCATTATTATAACACTCAATTCTGACATTTTCAATTAGGTCACTTTCATTACAAAGGTTTGTCATAAAATATTAAACATTTTATTTTGAATGGCATTGATTTTATTATCAGATCTAGCTACTTTTAGGAATATTTAACCAAAATGGCAGACGTGGTACCCTTACAATTTCGTCATACCTGTCTGTCTGTATCTCACAATTGATTTATCCCATCATCTTTACTGAGAGCTGAAATTTGGTACAGAGATAAAACGGTATAAATGAAACCAGAGCCCAAACCTAAAAATGAAAAATAATAAATTAATAATATCTACTTCTATTCAAATTTTTTTAACAAAGCATATGTGTATTTACGCATGCACTTAAGAAGTTATAGTTTTGAACTTTGAACTTCAAACTGGCCGCTTGAAATTGATGATATAGAAAATAATAAATTATGCGTTACATCGATGACGTAACTTCCGCTACATGCTGAAATTACACTGATCTCTTTTTCCAAATGCACCAAAAGAAATAAAACTTAAATAACCTTTAATTTTCTCAAAGTTGCTAAGGAAACCTGGGTTAATCTTCAAAGTAACCAGTAGCTACGATGTGAAAGTTGATGGTCCCGAGTTTGATTCTCAATTAGATTAATTCATAATTTCAAAACTGGCAAGCACAGGTCGTACGTTTGCCCAAAATTACTGTTGTTGTGTCAGTTTTTATGTACTAATAATGTTCGTTAGAGAGCTCACTTTTTATGTTAAAAAAATATTTAACATGATCTAATCCTGATAATTCCCTTTAAACTGCACCTTGTTCTTAATACTCATAATTGTTTAACGTAATTATATTTGTGAGCCATACTTTTGTAAATATGGTGGGATTGGGACAGCAATTCTTGGCATTTCTTCTGCAAGTGTTAAAAATGTAAGACAGTTATGTAATATATATTTCAATGTGATTCAATGAGCTTATATTTGATGCTCATACAATGACCTCTAGTTTTTTTTATTTTCTATTCAGATAGAAGATAGTTTGACATTCAAAAATACCTTATAATTGGGTTTACTTGAATACATTGATTTGACTTTGACCCCAAAACGAACCCCCGAACTCAAAATTCAAAAATATGCATGCGTAAAAAAGGTGTCGGTCGCTTTGTGAGAAAAAGAAGAACGTTTTTGGGATATTGATTGTAAATCTCAATTATCTTCTTGTTTTGAAGCTAAAAGAAATTCTGCCGTGTCGTGTTTACATGTTATGTTGTGTTCGCCGACTGGAGTTCGTAATTGATTGTTTTGCATTATACTGTTACTATATAATTCTTAAAGTGGTAGGCAAAGAGGTTAGGAAGGTGATAAGTGGATCTATCTTCAGTTTTGTGGCTTTACGGCGCCGGAAGCCACCTCCGACCTCCACCACCCTGAAGACTAACAGACATTAAAGGTATTTAGCCTCTATTATTTGTACATTTTTGTTTATTAGCGATGTCGGCGAAGTTCCCGGTACTTTTGTTACCCTGCCGAAATTATAAAGGGCCCAGCACGCGCAGTGGTCGTACCTGGAGCTGTACCGCACATTCTCTGGTGGTCATACATATTATGTCTGTATCTCGATAGCTTACTACGATTATTCCAAATTTCAGCTTTATACGTTAAATAATCTGTGAAAAAACATTAGTATCCGATGGGTAGACAGATATATGTATACCAAGGGGAATGCTCTTACAGTATTTAAACACGCGCAGTATTTATTAGACATCAGCATGTCAAATACTAAAAATACCGTATGTTACGAGATTATCTATATTGCTTTAAAAAAACAGCTAAGGTGTCAAGCAATACCTTAGGTATCCATGCCGACTTCAAACAAACAAACAAAAAAACAAACAAATAAAATATTTAAAAAGTTTTAAACTTATTTAAATTTCTTAGATATTTTATAAACATGTTAAATTTACTTAAATAAAGAAAATTCAGTCCAAAAGAGTACCATTTAAAGATGGTTTTTAAATTGACTTCATCGGGAGTCGAACTCAGTACCATCAGCTTTGACATCAGGTACTCATATTTTACCAAGGGGCTAGTTAGTGTGAAAAAATATCTATTCCTAAACAAATATGAGTATTATTTATTTTTTTCTTTCTCATTTCAGTGCGGAATATGTCCGCTATAACATATTAACAGACATACGAACAGAATTCACAAAATTAAAAGATTGCTTCGTATTCATTTCGCCTGCAAAACCTTAAAATAACTAGTAGCAGTTGTAGAGATGACAGAATAAGTCGGCTGTAATACATGGACACACAGACGGATGGACTCGATGAAATTAAAATGTTTCTATTTTGCCAATTCCTCTGAGGTACCTTAAAACACGAAATTATTGTAAAACAGTCTTCCCGTAACACCAGTAGCACCATCTGACGATAACATGCTTATAACAGAATTATATACTTAATCATTACTATTTAACTATTACATAAACTGCAATTAATTAACTAACTTTCCCTATTACCTAAACCGCATATAACCAATTTATTACACTTACCGCGCTATATCTTATACAACTGATTAATAAGATTCCTAAATTAGCTACATTATGTATATCAACTGAGGTACTTATGTCAAATCATTCGATAACAGAAATATTTATATTATACAAAGGCAGGAAAATCAAGTAATACAGTTTACAACTAAGTGTATGTGTATATGTGTATGTATATGTGTGTACGCCATTTTAAATTCTTTCTTAATCTTTACTGTTACAGTAACTGAAACATAGGTTAAACAAATTTGAATAAAATTGCTGTTATGCTAATTGAAAGATAGGTTCACTAACTTAGCACACGATTGTGAAAAAATATTCGAAATAGGACAAAAAATTCAAGATTAATTTGCGTTTAAATTAAAATGTTAGTGACAGCGCTTTTAAACTGTCTGTAGTGCGGAGAAAAGTCATTATGAGGTTGTGACGTTACAGTTCCATACCAGAGAATATAAAAATCATTGAAGGGAAACACTCGCCTGACCTTGAGACTGTACCACGTACACTCTCGGCACGTATAAGTTCTAGGGTTGCTACAGTGTTTTATTTCATATGTGCTTTGTGCTTAATAAATTGAAAGGTCTAGAGCTTATTATTTTAACAAGCTATTTGACGCGGATGATACTGATTTGTTTTGACTTATTATTTTTTATAATAACAACAACAATATTTTTTTATTTGCAAATAATTGTCGTACGCACGTTATTACGAAATTAATTTAAAAAAGAACATTCATATCAATATCAATCGTAAATAATAATTTAAAATAATCAGAATTTTTAAGTAAAGGTAATAATAATCAATCGTCACACTTATTAATAACGTCAAAATAGAATAATAGTAGGGATGTCAACAGTAAAAAATAATAATAATATCAAAATAATGTGTGAATGACAACAAATCCTCAGTACGCCATGAATAATGATTATCAGAGATTATTTAAAATGAAAGGGTAATCTACCAAATAATAAAGCAGAAGAAATCGTGTGTCTGTACATTGAATAAATTTATAAAAAAATGACTGTAGGCGATAAAAAAAAAGTAACAGAACATAAAAAAGCAATTTAAAAAAAATTTTGAAATTGTCCGTCTGTATGTACAAGCTCTACTCCGAAACTACTGAACGGATTTTTGTGCGATTTTCACAGGTAGATTGAATTCAGCTTAGAACAACAGTTAGACTTTGTTTCATTCAAATCGGTTGACATTGAAAAAGTTATCGGCATTTAAAAGTTCTCCTCCTAAACAGCTTGACCGATTTTGATAACATTTAAAATAGAAATAGATTAAACCCTAGAGAAAAACACAGGCCACATTTTTAATTCGACGCGGCGAATTTTCGGCTAACAGCTGGTACAAAATATAACCGTCACATTACTACGCATTCATGTCATTTAATTTATATTCAGTTAAGTAGAAACACATATACGTCACGATAAATGTGGTTAATAAGTTGTTTATTATATTGTATAGGTCATATCATGAGACTCGACAAATGATATTAATGTAACAAATGCCTATATACAAATAATACACAAAGATGCGTACCTGCCTTTATCACTTGATGCCACTTGCAACTGTGAGACCACTATAGCTGTAAAAATGGTGTAAATAAGCGGACAGCAATATTACATTCGTCTTTGGCGACAATTATCATCACCTTCCTCATTATTAGAATTTAAATCACTGGTTCCCAAACTTATTTTGTCTACTGAGTCGAGAGCTCATGCAGTCGTTGTCTAAGATGCCTCCTAGCTAAATGAAATTACAAATCACCCCCCAGGCCTCTACACAACGCCCCCATTTTTTTTCTGGGTCTCTTACCGCCCCCCTTTAGGCCTGCAGCGCCCACAAGGGGGCGTTATCGTCCACTTTGGGAATGGCTGATTTAAATGCTCTTTTATTATTTAATAATCGTATTTTTTTATAATTGTTTTAATACTACTTGACATAATAATATCACTTAGGGAAATATTGAAATAACATATTGAATGTTTGTTACATATATATCTGTTGTGTCATCACTCATCACATAGATTCATGTATACATGTTATTTGTATACATGTGTAGCGATATACAGATGCTATTAATACTTCAATATATTTCAACGCAGGTGTGGAAGTCACTTTGTTGATGCTCTCTCCACTCCTCATGGGAAATGACGTGATATGATCAGGGATTTTATAATATATAATGTAAGGTTAGAGGTAATATTCAAATATATGTACTTTAATTTCTAGTATTTTTGTTATAACTAAATTAAAAAATAAATAAAATTTATGCAGCAATATATGGTCATCAAATATAAAAAAATGAATTAAATGTGCAAAAAAAATTCTCAATGCAGCCTTCAGTTTCATTTATATAAACAACGAAATTTACTTCTACTCTTATTTTTATTAATATGAGAGTAATGATAACAGTTACACCTTAAACTCAACACCGTATAGTTCTAAACAGCTACCTGTTTTGCTAATGGCTACATTATACCTTTTTAGCACTAACCCTAAGCCCTTAAGGTGTTTGAAAATTAGCAGGTACTTCAAAACTATTAAAAGAAAGGTTTTAAAGAATTATTTACGACGCGATAATCTTGACATATCTTCAATTAGCAACCATCCTGAACAATACTTTTGTCCCTGTAATTAAGACGCACAAAAACTTAAATAATACAGACTAATAAATTAGTAATTGCAGGTAGGTGCAGCTTAAAATTGGGTCCTCGAAACGATTACAAGTGTTTTGGAAATGCATTTTCATTGTTGATATGTAACAAAAAGAGCTCTGACAACATGGCATTTTATTATTATTTTTTTGTTAACTGCTATTATTAATTACAATATTGTTTACGGTTTGTCGCAAAAAAGACTGGATTGTCTTTTATGTATTTTCTCTTAACATCCTTCTATTTTAATCTGTAAAGTTTTGACATTTTAAAATCAATGACATAACAATACCTCATTGACATTGTAGACACTTGCCTTACATACATACATGTTGTCTATACTATAATATCATAAAGAGATAAGCTTCGTTTGTTTGTATGTAATGTATTATTTCAAAAACTACTCAACCGATTTCAAAAATTCTTTCACCTGTAGAAGCTGAATTATCAGCGAGTAACACGGGCTATATATTGTTTTCGAAAAAATTTCTACCCGTGCGAAGCCGGGACAAGTCGCTAGTATGTAATATTGTAAAATTAATGACGTAGAAAAAATTATATCTGACACTGTTTCTTGCCGACTATTCTCAGTACAAGTTTATTTGTTGGAAAATTTCACTTCAAATATGTATAAATGGATTTATTTCATTTGCAATATCTTTTGAATTTGATTTGAATTTTAACCTAACAACACCTATTTATCTCTCAATACCTAAATAGTGATTTGTGAAAAGAAAAAATCTGTATAATCCACTAACATTCTTCATAGTATCTGTATCTTCGTTTATTCTCTTGACGAAACGCTAAATTCAAAAAATTTACAAAGCTCGATATAAATTTATCTATCATTATCAAAAAATCATTCGCCGCTAGGGCCATAACAAGAGGCTCAATTGTCGTAAACGCTAGTAGAACAGAATAACAAATATCACGTGATCTAGCTAACGAATTTCAAATTGGTAGTCAAACTTTCTATTCAATCAAACGAAACTTCAAGTCGTGTGAAACTGCCGTATCAAATGTAGCCAAATGTCAACAATAAGTTTCAATTGTACGAAGGTATAGCTAGTCTCTAACAGTTACAATTTCAAAGAATTTAAAACGCGTACCTACACTAGAAAAGGACAAAGTCTCTAATCGTGAAAAAAGACATAATAAAAATTAACTTCCTATATTAACAAGTATTATTTAAAATAATTGTAAATAAATGTACCTAATAGACACAAGCAAAAATTGTTTGCTTTTTTGTAGTGCTTACTGCGTATTCACAACATAACAAAAAATTCAAAAAATAATCAAAATATACCTCAAAAATGTCTATAAGTGTTAGCAACTTGCAATAGTCTGTAATTCATTATGTAATAAGAATTAATTTTGTAATTATTAAATAACAAGTCTCCGTTTGTGCAAATATCTTTATAAAATTAATTACGTATTGATAATAAAGTTTTCATTCTATTCATTATTAGGATACTTTAAAAGCATTGTTTTCAATTTTAAAAATTTTATATTTTGAAACTAGTAACTCGCTCTGGCTTCCACAGGTAAAAATTTTTTTGACAATAAAATAAAGCCCTTGTTACTCGCTGATAATGTAGCTTTCTATAGGCTTTTTTAAATGGGTTGAGTAGTTCTTTAGTTTATCCATTACATACAAACAAGTTTAGATGTAATTTCTATGCTTTCGTTATTGTCATTTGATTTTCGAATTTAATATTGATAGGTGTTGACGGAACAATTTAAAATACAGTAATTTAAATAAAAACAATTTAGTATTTATTTTTATGGCATTAACAAATTCTTTTTTCATTATGTACTATAATACATCGTTGGTACTGACATTGATTCTTTATTAAATACTAATATATACATTTTGAATGCTAATACCTTAAATTACGAGAACTAATTTACAGGGCTCGCAAGTCTATAGTAAATCAATAAATAAATAAAGTACATTACTTAAAAGTAAAGCGAGAGAATTCCAATGAATTCGGGGTACTCTATGAAACAGCAATGAAACAATTAAAAACTCAACAGTAAGGAATGACAAAGTAAAACAGTCCACGAACACTTCTTAAATTATCCAGCTAAATGTGACACCTATAGAAAATAATCTCTTTTTGGTACCGATCTCACTTCACGTAGCTAACGATATCGAGCTACAACATACCTACCTTAAATATTTGAGTCTCGTTGAAAACAAACAAAAAATCACAGTTAATAAAACGATCAACTCACCCTAATGGGCCTACAATACACAACATATTTACACTTGATATGAGACGCACTCGATTTACAAATTTCAAACTATAATTATAAAAATTCAATAAATAATAAAAGTTTTCACAGTCCATAACACTTATCTTCAAAACACGAAGCGCCGAACCTTAAAAGATTTGTATCCTTTAAGGAAGGCAGGTCGGTCTTCAATATATAACAGATACCGGCCGCCGTAACTGGTCGTCGTGTGGGCTGTGTTGCGTCGGCGTCGCCGGCGACACTGGCGATGAGGGCGCAGCTCCGTATTGGTGGAACAGCGGTGATGAGAACGGCTTCGGAGGAGCTGCGGGAGACGTGTATAACGACGAATAAAACGAAGACACTACTGCAGCAGCTGACGACGATACCGTCGGCAACTTTTCAGCCGTCGGCGCCATTAACTTGGAGAATTGAAGATGGTCCAACTGATGTGGAAAGTACGGCGGCACCGCTGGGTAAGGCAATGCGTCCAAATGTCCCACACCGGGCGCTGGACCCGCGAAGTAAGGAAGCGGGAAGCTCGGGAAGGCACCAGCACCAGGCGCACCTCCTTGAGTAGGGGGCTTCGGTTTCCTACGGGGTCTATACTTATAATCTGGATGCTCCTTCATATGCAATGCTCTCAGCCTCTTAGCTTCATCTATGAACGGTCTTTTCTGCATTTCAGTCAACAGTTTCCATTCAGCCCCGAGTCGCTTCGAAATTTCGGAATTATGCATCTTTGGGTTATCCTTTGCTATCTGTCGCCGTTGCAGCCTGGACCACACCATAAATGCGTTCATTGGTCTTTTGATGTGGCCTTCAGACTGAGGAGATGACGCTGGCATTGGCTGCGGAACACTAGGATACTCCGGCAGCATGCCAGGATGCATAGAAAACGCGTACGGATGATGACTCAGTGTCGACATGGTGAAAGAACTTTAAATGTCTTTAAACGTTTAAGTCGTTAAGCATTAGCTGTATAAAGTTGTATGGCACAATGCGGTGAATGAGCACAGAGGAAAGTTGATTGTGTCGCGTCGGTGTCGAGCGTTAGACTGATGGGTTGTTGCTGTACTCGCGTGTGTTACGGGTAGTGGGGGGCGCGGTTTGGGGGCGGGGTGTACGCCGCCAATAGGGGGCCGCCGTATAAAGCCTGCGCCCCTCCCAGACGACTGTATCTATCTTTCTTCCTCTCATTGCAGTTACCGTATAATTCCTTTTTATCGCATCAAGACACCCCGTGCCACAGCATGGAATAACACACAGCTGTTTTTAGGAGCATATTTTGCGCTCTGTACGACTATATGTGATGTAACTACATTTACCGACTGCTTGAATATTATTTTATGTATAATTAATGATTGCCACCCAATAGCAATAGTGTTTTTAAAAAATGTTAACTTGTATACATATATCGAAGTATATATTTTAATGTAACTAATTTTATTTATTTATTTTTATTTATTTATTTATTTCTACTCACATTACTTTTACAGGATTTATCCGAATACAGTAATGTCGACTAGGTAACTATTTACATTTCTACGACTTCAATTTATAACATGTGATACATGATATGATATGATATGGTATGAACATTTATATGTACCAAACGTAAAACTAAGTCTATGAGGTTTTAATATATTTTTTTACTTTTTATTGTCCATTGTTTAGAAGATAGCAACAAGTAGGTTAAACAAAAAATTTAAACTATTTAAAAAGAAAAAATTGCTATCGATTGTGATTTATATTTGAAGTGAGTAATTAATTTTTATCGCCATTTTTTAATGATCTGTTATGTACATATTTATTATATATAAATCGTTAATCTTTATGTAATCGAACTACAATTCATATTTACAAACAATAAATTCTAAGTTCTAATGGTAGAATTTCTAAGCCTCAAATAATTTATTATTAAATATTTTAAGAATTTATTTGTCAATTCCAACAAGACTGAAACGTGCTATGATATGAAATTTACTATGCTACTTTGAAATAGGTTAAAAAGCGGACAAAAGGAACAAAAAAGTCTATATCAAAAGACGCGACGTACAATCATCCTTAATTTTTTTTACTATGCAATTTGTCTGTAAATAGATATAAGCAAAATCGGAAAATAATTATATAGGTAGTGAAATTTGCTTAAAAATCTCATTATGCCTCTGGGAGAGATGTTATCTTAACCTGAAACCACATACCTAGTACGTATTGTTTTACATAATACGAATAAAATATAATTTGTCGCTACAGACAAAGATTAATTCTTTTGTGCTATTGTATCACATAGTATTGTCTATTCTTTAGGAAATCGTTTGTGGCAACAACCTCTATAGACCTTAACGGGATGACCATAAATGCTTTGAAACAATCATAAAAACATTTACTATACTCTATGCAGCATTTAACTATATTTCCGATATTCGCAATTGAATTGAACTTTAAGCTGTTGTCCGGAGGGTCCATTTTTATTCGATAATGAAATCGTGTACTTTTAGTGTCATTGTCTTCATAAAATAGGGTTGTGAATTGGCAGTCGCATTTTTTAAATCCCTGAATCCAGGTAAACGATACTGTATCATAAATGGAATAGGTTTCCTTTGTCCGCTGACATAACTCTACTATCAGTATTGATAAATCTCTAGTGAAAACAGACTCATATTTTTAATTTATTAATTTATAAAATTATGTAAAAATTATTGGAAGGTTGTCAGTAGTGAGAACATAACACTCAAAAATCGATTTCGATCGATCGAAAATGAAACGGAGTAAAAGAAATGTAACTCAAAATACAAATAAGGGTATTTAGTATTTAAAGAATTAAAAAATAATCTACATGTATATTTACATATTATGTACATTTAAAAGAAAATATCTATGTATGTAAGTAGTAACATTTGAAGTTAAAACAGAGGCTTTTCGCAGACAAAGTAATATTACAGAAGCTTCTCTTTTAAAAAACTTGAAACAGTACTACATCTTAAAACCTACCTACATTCTTGAATCTACTTTCTTAAATTCGATATTTGCAACAAAACACTGTATAATACTTAAAATAAATATCATATCTTTGACAACCCTAAAACCCAATGTCCCTTCCTAGAAGCATAAGTTTTATGGTATACAATAAAATAATTATTTCTTCTTATCTCCAAGCATGTAAACGCTTTTCAAATCATTTTCATTTAGTCAGTAATGCCATTGTACGGTTCTAACTCCCTAATAGGTTTATATCTAATGAGAAAGGTTCATTATTTTCGTACTGTACCGCATTTTAGGCATTACGAATCAACAAAACTCTGCTCACATGGACTTACCCTTTTTTAACAAAAGTTCGAACGACACAAGCTATTCTTAATATTATAAATACGAATTGTCGATATCTAGCAGTCTGCCTGTTCTGTTTTCTGTATATTTTCGCGGCTAAACCACCAGAAGATTAAGCCTGAATTCTGAACATCTCGCGCAAAATGGTTACGACCAATGTCGTATTTGTATATAACCAACACTACCTCGTGTATATTTAATCTGTCACTACAGAACCGTTGACAAGAATGGGCAAATTAGTATGTTTATGAAATATGTTGTCGAGCCCGTGAGACAGCTGAAATTATAGATTATATACATATTTATTATTAAAGACGAAATATAAGTGTAAGTTTTGTTGTTACTGGGTGCTCTGTTCACTCCGAAAGTAACATAGTGTGAATGTCTATGTCTTCAGTAAATACACAAATTTTCATACATAATCACATATCTTCACGCTGAATCCCTAACGGAGTAATCAGAGAACTATTCTTTTTGAACAAATTTGTTCAAAAAGAATAGGCCTATCAATAAAAAAAAATTTTCTTCTAAACTTTTATATTGGAATATTACCTACCTATTGTGTAGCAAATCTCGTATGTTTTATTTTTTATAAGAACTTGACTTAAAACTGTAGACACTGTATACCAATAAAGTGAAATATTATAACACGAATTCATATACCTACGTAATGACATAAATCTGTGGTAAAATTGCATAACAATACTTTCTTTTGTCAAATAACTCCCAGAATGACAAGTGGCACCATCTATTGATGGAACTTTACAAGTCGAACAACAATACATTGAAACTAGGGATTGAATTTAGAAGAAAAGATAAAAATAAATTCAGATCGAGTTTAAGGGTTCCGTACGATAGTCATAGAATGATAAAATTCGAAACTTAGTTCTCTAAGGTTCTAGGTCATTAACTAACACTTTATATTTTTGCTAAAAATTTTAAAATTTTAGCTCATGTTTTCTATACTAATATTATAACAAGGTAAACGTTGTTTGTATGTAATTGATAAACTCAAAAACTACTTAACCGATTTCAAAAAACATTTCACCTATAGAAAGCTACATTATCAGCGAGTAACTTGGTCTGTATATTATTATTTTTTTAAATTCTACCAGTGCGGAGTCGGGGCGGGTCGTTAGTCGTAAATAAAAGGGATGGATCCATTTCTCCGTTTCTTTAATTCTTTTGTAAATATTGTAAAATGTTGTCGAGTGTGACATATAGATCAAAACGTGTACCTAATTATACCAAATATCATGTTTAAGTCAATTTCAAGCCACACAGCTGACGAACAGACAGACGGACGGAGAGACCCCTGGACGCGTGCCCCTTTTTTCTTTTAAAGTACCGACTCTAAATAGTGAAATTGTTGATGAATTTGGTAACTTAGATACCTAAGAAGAGTGGGAGTTAGGTGTTAAGATACATACAACTTCAACTTTTTATCTTAAAATCTTCAACGGCGAAATCACAATCGGAGAAAAAAACTAGATAAAAAATCCAGAAAAATCCTGATTCGCACAAAAATTCAGTTGATCTCCGAAATTCTGAATGATTGCGAAACAATTTTACTAAAATGCATGGGTATACACAGTTTTTTATATCGGCAATATTATTTTCTTGCAAATACAAATTATGTACAAAAACAACTTTCGAGACTTCTCTGCACTGGAATATGATCAAATCGCAACTGCAAAAATGAACCTTACTGCTGCGGCCTTAGGGTGGGGTAATAAATAACGAATTCACTCACGCTACGCTGCATAAGCAGGCTCTTAAATAGAATCTGTCAATATATCACCTAATACAAAAATAATATTCTTTATTTCTTTCGAGATATAAAAGCTATCAACGAAAGTAACCCGCGACATATGTGTGTTACCGAAACGTATTTCTAATGTGCGATTATACGAAATATGAACTGCATCGCACAGTTAAGTAAATGATTAAGTACATACCTAATATACATATTATACTCCTGTGAAATAACTGCACAAATATGTACGAAATATATACATACGAAAAAATACATCACACCTAATTACTTATAGCCACCGTCGCAACAATGGCACCGTCTGCATTCTCATAATATTCCACCTGTCCTTTTCTTATCAGTTCTAATAAAAAGAGACAGCATATAAAGCTAGTTAGCACTCACAGAAAGCCGTATAGGTCCCATTGGGACACAATGGCAGCCCGCCACAATGACTACGCCGTTAATGCCTATTCGCCCATCTTCCTATTTTAATTTATTCAAATTTCCCACGACACCCGACATATAATTATTATTACAGTTGGGTTTTTTAACAGCCAGTTCTTAACATTATAGTTTATAAATTATGATAAAAACATAAAAGTACTTAAACTTGTTAAAAGCCTTCGAAAACGGTTTTGTGAAGGATTTGTCCGGATCTCTTCCATCATATTACTCGCTAATTCTGCTGTCAAACATTGCGCTTGCCCTTATGCCCGATTTACATTGGTCAAAGACAGTGGCGAGTAGCGAGTGCACGTACAGTAGTGAGTGGCACACGCCTGGACAGTGACCGTTTATACTATAGCAAGTCAAGTGGCATTACTCCGTCGAAATGGACGAGCAACATCAAAAAATACGTGCAATTTCGCGCAGAATTCTTTTCGTTACAATGGAGCAAATAGAGAGAAAGTTTCATCTTCTTTTTAAATATATAGAAATAAATATTTACTATTAGACATCATTTTGTTTACAATATCACATAAAACAACACACGTGGACCGTCCTGTTACCGGTCACTCATACACTGTACTAGATTTGACCGTTTACACTACGCCAAGTGGCAAGTCAAGACCCGTGTGGGTGAAAAGCGTGCGCGCGAAAGGCCTCACTTACCCAAAAAATAGATACCAATTCTATTTGAATCCACTTGCAAGGTAGCTTGCAAGCCAAGCTGACTCGCTGCTGTCCGATCAGTTTACACCACTATACTTACGTACTGTATTTATCTACTTCGCTAAACACTTGCCAAATGTAAGTTGAGTATTATTAACTGCCTAAATTTGCAGTTATCTCCTCAAACGGTTAAGGATACAAGGAAGACAACTCATACTATCCATCGCGAAAAGTAATTCAGTTTGGTGGCGGCAGATGACGGGCCGGGAATCGACACAGGAGTACTCTACTTGTGAAGTAAACAAATAAACCTCTAAATTAACAATTCAGAGGTTTATTTGTTTACTTCATAATCTCTAAACGCACAGGCACATGCGCACACACTCTTATAAGACCACGTGTCGTCGATCTGTGTTTCACAGTATATTTTCTCAGAAATCAAGCCGCGTAGAAACTTAAAAAGCACAGCCTACTCAATACTCCTACTTATAAGACCACGCGTCGTCGGTGTATCTTTTACAATACATTTTCTCAGTGAAATTGTGCCGGGTATAAACTCGGCAATACATTGTATTAACCCATAGGTTGCATTATTTTATATTAAAATATCCATAAGAGAACTAGGCTTGGCCATACCCCTTCCCCATTCTTTCTGAAAGTAGGTACAGTTTTAAAAATAGTAAATCTATAATTTTAAAAACGGAAAATGTAATGGTTCATTTGAAAATTCGTAAAATATAATAAGTTTTCTGTCTTATAGATCTTTAGAGATTAATTCCGCGAGTTTATACTTTATTAAATTAGGTAAATATAAATCGCACTTGACTAAATATTATTTTTACTCTCACAGAAGAAGATGCACGTTAATCCACTTAAACTAGGTTTAACTAAATATAGTTTAACTGGCTCTTCCATCTATAACCTCGTATAACAGGAATGAAGGATCTATTATTTTTCAGCCAGAATGCACTCCGTTAATGGCGTCCAATGATAATGCCGCATTGTGCCGTGAGCCGTCTCGCGTAAGGCAATCTGAATAATGTGTCTTTGTTTTAATGAAAATTAAAAAATACAGTTTTATTTTTACATCAGCTGTATATAGATATTTATTGTGTAAAAGGACATACTTGTGCAAAAATGCACCTTTTTTGTAATCCCTTTTTTAATTGTCCTTTTTTTTGAAAATATAATAAAACAGTTGCTGATTTTTTGACTCAGCAACCAGCGCATGTTTCGTTTATATTAAAATAAATTATACTGTTGACTTAAGAAAAGTAAAAATTAATGCATAGTCCAGTACAATACTATTAATTATGCCTTTAGGCACAAATACAACAAAAATATAAGTCTAGCGTATTTCGCAAGTGATGCAATAATTATGTAAAAGATATGTTTGTTACGTTGTAATCACATACAACAGGTACCGCTGCGCTACGACGCACTTCTACGCTGTGCTACGAGAGCAAGAAGGTTTAAAAAATCGGCCGAAAGTGTGTCAGAAACAAATCAAATATAATTAGAGTTAGAACTCTATAGCAATATCGAACAAATATCCAACGAATCTGAGTTCGACTATGAGTCATCATGAAAATATGTCATATTTGTTTAAAATCTGTCATCATATTATTAAAACTACAGTATGATTTATTATTCTTTTCCTTCCTTCAGCAATCCCTCTCTACATGTTTTTCCGACGGTAGATTCCATTTTAAATTCTTATGCCTGCTATATAAAAGTAAAAACATTACTTAGAATAGCGGGAACAAAGAATATAGCTCTAGCTGGTAGTAATATCTACCTACCAGGTAGATATTACTACCTATCTATCGTCGCCACGAAATAAATCTAAACTTTTAATAAAAACGAATGTGTAATTTTTTTAAGTTGTCGCTTATTTATTAAACGACACGATTGACTGGCCCCAATCTTGAATAAGAAATTTTGTGTAAAACTGAAAAATTGAAGTAGAAAAAACTGTATGCAAATTTAAAAGCTACAATATCGCAGACAAACACAAACAGACTGATAACAACGTCCAATTTATAGCACCCATATCCGTATGTGTATAAATACACGTAGGTATATCTTCATTCAAGACATAAAACTCTGCTACCGCACAAATTTTTAAATAGTGCCTTCATTTCAACATACATACATACATACATATCTTCACGCTGTATCCCCAACGGGGAGTCAGAGAGCACGGAGCGTCAAGCGTCGCGGTCCTTACATACCTCATCATACATTTCAATATACTTTTTACTTTTGGTTAAACATTACAACATACAAAAGAGCTAACGTTTTGAGGTGTAAGTAGAAACAATATATAAAGTATTCCTCTAAGTATATAACGTAGAAGTAAATACAAACATATTACATATCTTCATGCTGTATCCCAACGGGGTACAGCAACGGGGTTGTGGTCCTCACATACTTCTTTCGCTTCCTCAAATCTCATCATTCTCCTCACAAATTTTCGCCTAGGTATTACATTACGCCTACGATACCTATTGCGCCTAACACTAAATGTTTAAATTCAACTTATTAAGAAGATAAATAAAAACTGTCGTTTCATTTAGTTGTTAACATTATAAAAATTAGTTTAAAAAATTCCGGTTCAATATAACTTTTCTTATTTCATTTGAATTGGGTTGAGTTACTAAATTATGTCTCTGAAGGTGTAAGGACGGCAACTCAAAAAGGCTGTGACAGAGAAACATGTACCCGAAACATGGCTATGATACCCTAAAAATTTCGATTCACACGTCTGTTGTATCGAACACCACTGTGCTACGAAACAGTGTTTAAAAACAGGTTGCCATTTGACAGTTCTTAGCTAGAAGCTAAATAAAATATATAATGCACAAAATACATTAATTTACAATGGAAATGGGGTGTGTATTTTGTTTGCTCAAACACACCAACGACTTAACAGAAGAAAGTTCTAAAATTTAAATTTACATTTGTATGTGTATATAAAAACACTGTTATTCAACAATGGTAATTGCCATTGTCAGTGGCGGATCTAGGATTTGGGTTTGGGAGGGGCTTGAACCCAATGAGGGTAGGGCGTTCCGGGACCCAAATTTTTCATGGAGGGACTCACATGCTTTGGGGGGGGGGGGGGGGGAGGGGCTCAAGCCCCTTAGCCGCCTTAACCCCCTCAATCCGCTACTGGCCATTGTATTCACAACACTTCCGTAATACAAATAAAATTAGTAGAACAATGATGAACAAAAACAACCCAATGCAAACAAAATATCCTTGTAATAATTTACCAATAGATTCTCGTTATTACCGGGACAATACGAAAAGACAGAAATTGCAAAAAATAACAGCGGTTATGCCGATGGGCAATGCCCGGAATTCACAAACAAAGTATGTAGTCGCCGTAACCAAAATAAACGTTTTTCAATATTTAACGGTTTCCGTCCTAACATTTATGGCCAATACTGATTTTTTTAGAGATATAGTATAGAGACAAAAGCAAAAAAAAATTAAATATTAAGCAATCGGTAAAACACAAAGCGGCAGTCTACCTACTTCCACGAAGTTCGTGGACATCTCTCTATTATGTAAACACATGACAGTGTCTCAGCCAAGTTCGGAACAAAGAGTTAGGGTACTGTAGTCGTTCTACAAACCATTTTGAGTCACTTCTAACCCACTTACTCAAAATTTATTTGACTAACACTTTTGTGATGTTGTTTGTCTTTAAAGTATACTCCCAAATTATCCGGAATCGTTTTTTTTTTAAAAATCTACATAGATTTCGAGATGCTAACATACGAATATTGCTAATTCTAACCTTGATACATTGCGAGTCACTTCTAACCCACTAACTCAAAATTTATTTGGCTGACACTTTTGTGATGTTGTTTGTCTTGAAAGTATACTCCCAAATTATCTGGAATCGTTTTAAAAAAAATCTACATAGATTTCGAGATACTAACATATGAATATTGTTAATTTTAACATTGATACATTAATCTACTCATTGAAAACGTTCAAGTTGATTAGGAATTTGCTTGATGTGAAGTTATTTCACTGGAAAAAAAATTATATATTTATTTAACTATTAAAGAGATGTACATGTAACATCATTGACTGGAAATAATATATTACAAACGATAAAACACAGTCAATCTTGTTTCGAAAATAGTCGAAATTTGACAGTTATTTATACTACTTTATATGTATACTAGCGACTCGCGCCGGCTTCGCACGGGTAGCAGGACAATTCGTTCTTAGTGAGCGTCTACACTGCGAAAGGAACTATGCTAAATTTAAGTCAATCGGAGCTATAGTTTCGAAGATCTCGTGATGAGGCAATCAGTCAGTCAGTGAGTGGTATTTCGCTTATATAGATATAGATTATACAATTATGTACGTACAATTACTGTAATAAAATACAATTTTACAAACTCATGAATGACTTCCTACAAGATCAAAAATGTCGATATCTTTATTTACGTGTATGGTTTTATTAGACATTTACATAGTGATGTGTGGATATAAAATATAAATGGATTTTTCAACTATTTTCTGCTGCTTGGTTACTAAGGAAAAAAATATTTTTATTTATCTATTGTTATAATAACAGGAAATGACAAATAATAACTATATATTTGTAAATCATTGCTGAGCATCTGAAAAAAATCTCAAAGAATTGTAAATGTCCTTTGAACAACTGAAAGTGTTTTGGTTATTTTACAACCACTAAAGTGGCAAAAAATATCGCTATGTTGTTATAAGTTAATATATTGATGAGGTAGATATTAGCTTCATGATCCATACTTTATTTATACATGACATGAATGCGTAACTACATTTTGTTATTAATTTTTGTCAAAAATTCTGGGACAGGCTTTAGATAAAAAAATATTGATCGACCAAAATATTGAATGTACGAGTTCATTCTTACTCACGTACCGTTTATTTTGGTAAATAAATACTCAACGGTGAAATACAAAAATGTCCTCTTTTAAACATATAACGTTAGATGTAACGTAAACTTATAATAACCAAAAGTTTACACTTTTTACAAAGGAAATTCTGAATGAATTTTTGCACCACTGAACTTTCTAATTAACTGTACGAAACAATGGCAAGTGTGCACACTTACAGAAATATCGGGGGTGACATGAACAGTTACTATTTACGTCTTAATAACAACACACACAGCGAACTGTAAAACTACAGTGTCCTTTAATACAATGCTGCAAGGTAGAAATTCTATTACAGAAGTTCAAAGAAAAGCAAATGCAGGGGTTGACACGTCTACAAACTTACCATTGCAAATTGAACTTTAAGACATTAAAACAACAGAGTCATCGCACGTTTTGAAGTGTGGTTATGGTTGTAGCATACAGATTCATTATGCACTTACGCAATTAGTGTACGCCCGCGGTTGTCTTATTGTCAGCCCTGAGCCTTTCCGGTGTAGCGTCCTGTTGGTCTGATGGTCTCTGAAGCACGTACCTACTTTATTACATTCATTAGTATAAAATCTTAAGGAAGTGGAAACATGAGTCTTGTTTTTAGGCTTCCGTGTCTTATAATTAAAAACGAAACTCCTCTAAAATCGCTTTGGGTGTCCGTCAATTTCTTCATTCGTCATATTCATACTTAACTTCTTCAGAAAGTATGTGACGTAAATAGTATAAAGGCATAGTTATTGTTTCAATATTCATAGGAGAATTAGAGAAAAGGCCAATTAGGTTCTTAAACACAACTTGATCAGACGCACCCTTTTCTCAGAAATGATTATGATAGATTTAGAATTTAAAAATATTCAGATGTCATTAAATTCTTTCGAGTTTATTAGCAAAATGTGATGTAAATATGTCTCAGATTTCATAGATGTTCAAAAATTAAGTTTAGTTTACCATTTCATATACTATCGTATAGAACCTATCTACACAAGTAAAATGTGCACTTATTAAATTTAAAGATATCGATATATGTACACGAATAGACGGCGAATGGATGGATGATGCTAGCTAGCTAGCTAGCTGCTAGGTAGCAACTTATTGGCCACTTTTATAATATACCGTTGAACGATTTTATCGCCACGATTTTACCGTCCACGATACAATAGGGACACAAAATATGTGCAGTTGTATGACGACGCTTCTTTTCCGTCGACCATAACGTCTACGGCATTACGTTATCATCTACAGAAAAAACGTCTTTTTCCGCGACACAATAGGGAAACATTTTGCTTGTTTATTATATAATGTATCTTGGACGGTAAAATCGTGTCAATAAAATCGTTCGACAGTAAATTATTGAAGCAGCCATCACTGTATGATTTGTTTCGCCACATGTGAGTTCAAATACTTCTTACCAAATTCAAAGTTACATTTTGTTGTGGTACTCTGTCCATCCTGAATTGTAGTCGGCGTTTAAGCGACATTAAGTAAATATATTATGTAATAAATATAAATGGGTCCATGAAGTAGAATAACAAAGAATATCTTCGAACTAAGACCAACTATGTACACTGTAACGTATAATCATGACTACCTTGTAATTTGAATGAAAAAATATCCACATTTCTATAATTCTACCTACGAAATATAACAAATTATTGGTACAATGAGGAAAAAATTTCGATGTTGGCAAGACTGCTTTTTGACTGCGGACCGTGACATAAGTAGAAAGCCCAAATTCATATATAATATGTGTTATAAATAATATATTAAATCCAATGAAATGAAACATTCATCGTTTACGTTCATATTGCCAATGTCAAATAGATTGTGAAATAGGTGCTCTCTGATATCCACACGCAATTTCGTCAGTTAACCCGCGATCATGGCGTTTGCAACAGCATCGAAATAACGAAAAACTCAAAAACATTTAATATCACGGTAAGAACCCGTTTATTCTATTGCTACAATGGATACAAACCGTGAGAGTCTAACAAAGTGTATTACATAATCATTTGTAGTCAAACAGTTGCAAAAAGCAGCGATGATCGCCAAAAGAATTTTATAATGTTGCCAACAAATATTACTGACAGAGCGCATATCAAGGGAAAAAGCATTTATTTTATATTTATGGTCGAATTTCGACCACTAGTATGTGTTATACTAGTGGTATGGGTAGTACAAACGGGAAAGTATCTATTAGGTACTTTCCCGTTTGTTGTGTGATACCCATAGTACACGCTACAAGCACAATGCCATGTAATGCTTAGTTTAAGGGCAAACAATTGCCCGGGGGATTATTTATTTAAACTAAGTAAGGACGTTCTAACAAGGACTGGTTTTTTTGAAAGAAATAAAGAAAAGTAAAACACTAATACAAGTAACTTTAAAAGAAACCTTTACATTAAAAGGGCTATTCAGTGATACCTCTCAATGGGGTATGCGAAAAAAATTGTCCATTAAAATCTATGGGGGGTTCAACAAACTTCCTTTTTTACTGTTTTGGTACAGAGTATGAAATTAAGATCCCTCTCTTAGTATACTCTTTGTACCAAAACATGATCCATATTATACCACCTACAATATTTCACATAAATGACTACATAATCCTGTGAGTATAATAGAGAGAAATTTATTACTTTGAAGAAATATACTTTGAAGAAATATAACTGATAAAAATAATACTAAGAAAAGTAACGACAAACTTACTTATTACCAGCTTATCTCTGCAGGTACAAGTTTTTGTAGAACCACTGCTATTGGTAAAACATAAAATATACTCGTATACAAATATTTGAATTGGAAAATCGAACAGATGGGCAGATAACCAATTTCACTAGGAGTCGTAAAAATATGCCGAAATAAAACTTATTACGATATTAAAACGCGTAAATAGCCAGTCTTATAAAAACGTAGACCAATAAGCCAATAGAAGACGCTTAGAGTAATTTAAAATGAAAACAAAATTTAAAATACTGTAGGGACCGGGACGGTGTACCGACCTGATTCGGTACATCGAGATCGGACTTTAGTCGAACGAGAGTGGATAGGCGGAAAGCTGTGAACATGATCGCCGTTTAAGTTATATATTACTAAACTATAAACAATCGTATGAGTCTCATGAGCTCTCATGAATGTCATCTAGGATATAAACGACATGAGAGTTTCACGAGTGTTACTTTTGTCGTTGAATCGTTGGAATATTTTGGCTACCGTAATAAGTGGCAACATTATTTCGTAGGAAGCAATGAAATAATTTGATTCTTCACGTCAATTTCAAATATTTGTAATAAACAATTTTTACTCTTATTTTAAATTGCAGAAGGTATCTTTTATGTGTTACAGTTTGCTATTGGGTTCCATATGGTTTTATTGAATATTCCATTGCCTTAAAAATTTAGGAACCGCTGATCTAGGGTTTACTGGTCAGTGAATAGAACACACTATTCTCCTTCTGGTACTGGGCGAACACAATACAAACAACAAAACTAAATTTTATATCTTAATTCACGTCTTCTAGCAATGTACTTGGGCTTAGAGAGGGTGAAGCGAAACTAAATATTCGTAATTGCTGTACTTACAAATAGACTACGAATTCTTTATAATTAACCATATTGCTTAGAGACTTTAACAACCGGCTTGGAAATATAAGCTACTCAATATTGCACATAAATTATATACTTTCTTTCTCCTCCAGTTTCCAGACCGATATGGACACATGAGCTAAAATATGAACTCAAATTAAGTACTTACGTATAAAGTCAATATTATCTGTATGTCACTTATAAACTCGATAAGCTCAAATCTACGTTATGTTTTACACATTAATGGATAGGTATGGTAATTAGTATGAGCAATTGTCAATTTATAGAGAATGAAAAATTAATTAATTGACGGTTAAAATGTGAAATAGATAATTTACTTTAGTTATAGTAATCTATATTTTTCTTCCTTTTTTAAAATAATTTAATAAATAATATTACAAACACTGTAAAGTTCGAAATTCTAATTTGTCTTATCTGGAAACGTAGGCACGGATATCCGTAAACCACGAAGCATATCTATCGAGGCGAAATCCGTTCTAAAATACGTTCAAATCCCGTTATAACCGGACAAAATCCTGCCACATCCGGTTACTGGATCAACATTGCAAAGGCAAATGTGCATTTATGTGGCCAAGAGTTTGTGGTTTGAGTACTAGAGCATTAGTATTAAATAAATCTGATTTCTTGTGAACTTCTAGTTTCCTCGTTTTTCTATTTCTTAAGAACATAAGTATTGTTACAAATAATATCTAATAATTAATTAATCGTAGTTCATTAATTAATTATTAGATATATGTCCCTAAGTGAAACACTAAGCTTGTTCTATGGGTACTATGCAAAGAATTGGACGATCACCCAGTACATCCAGACTTCAATCAATTAAAAACAGTTCGTTTCTAAAGGCCGAGATTCAAACTCAGATCCCACAAAGCTAGCTAGGTGCACTAACAATAGCGTTCACGTGCTAGTTCAATATAACGTAACTAAAACAAAATTCTAACTCGGAACGTTATACATCAACATCAACAACACATTATAATGGTCCGAAATTATGTAAGCTCAACCGTGTACAAAAAGTAACTAAATGATACAACGAAAGGTCACAGAGTATCTTGTAACATTACTCAAAGTCAACTAAGAAAACCAGACTGCGTCAGACTGTGTCGGATACACACCAATGTAGATTTTGTAACAATTTCGGACAAACTAGAAATTCTATTAAATAAATAGACATTAAATTTAAAAAAAGCTATATCGACTATACTGCCCCATACTCTTACGGTAGTTGATATAAGATTTATTTCGTAATCACAATTTGATCATATTTCAGCACAGAAAGGTCTCTATATTCGTTTTTGTACATTTTTGAATTCAGAAAACTACATTAACAATTAAAAAACCCGACAAGTGCGAGTCGGACTCGCTCACCGAGGGTTCCGTACAAATTTGTAGGTACATATAAATAGTTCACGAATCGAGTCTCGACAAAATTTGGACCGCCGTTCCTTGCATAAAGACCCTGTTTTTTTTGTGACTTAATTAAAAATAGATTTTTCTAAAAAAAAAAATCTCACTCCACCCATACAATTATAACTGCGAATGCCGTTGTTTAACCTCGATGATTGATTACGTACTTTAAATAAAGATGAACCGTCTTACTACAAAAAAGATAGACACGGCGTAGACTATGTTTATATGTAAACACAAGCTGGAGCTAGTTTAACGTGTGACTAAAAGCACTGAAACGCTGTAATATATTGACACTAGCCTTTGCTAACGTCATTTTTTACATGTTTTTAAACTATGTCTATCTCTAAAACTGTTTTTACCTAAACACGTGTTAGACCAATGTTTAAAATATGTTTTGTAGTAAGACGGTATATGTTTTATGATTTAATTACAAATGTATAGTTTTCAGATTTTTCCCTGTACTTTTCCCTATAAGGGTTCCGTTTTCCTTTTGAGCTACGGAACCCTAAAAACTGGTTTGAGTCGTTTGAAATACGTATTATAATTACCTATCCATTGTAGTAAAAATCATGTTGAAATTCAGTAAAATTTCGGAGTTCTAACTGAATTTTTGTTCAAAACGGAAAAAATCTTTTTGGGATTTTTTATCAAGATTTTTTTTCCACCGTACTTCAAATATAGATATAGGGTTGAATTTGTATATATTTTAATATAACTTACGCTATTTCCATAAGTATCGAGATCTTAATCACCAAACATTATACTAAAGTCTGAATTACGCATCTTACTAGTAGTATGCAGTGCTTCTCAGAGTGATACATTAAAATTGCGAATATTTTGTATTTGCTCACATATTGAGGAATATGTGATAACTTATTTATATAACAACCGTTACGGCCGGCCATTTTGGCAAATAAAACAATGCTAGTTAACGCGGTGTACCATACATGACCAATTGCTACATGCCTCTCCACATTCATGATACATCTCACATCATATTCATTTCTCAAAAACACACTTCCCAAATATACAAATTAACCTACACTGCAGTACATAATGCTAATTAATAAAATTCACATGAATTCTAATTAATTTCAAACATGCAACTAATAATTTCCAAAATCACTCAAAGCAGTCTGTTTCACACCACCCTCATAATCGCTAATCGTTCCAATCTATCGGTAACACATCAAACATTTGGTTTGTTTCTGGATGCTGAATGAAGGGCGTTCGCGACAAAATTGCCTGTTTTCACACGCGCCCGCGTTAATGATTACATGTTAAACGTGCTAAGTATGTGTCCATTGTAATAAAAACGAGAAAATATTATTCATTTTCTTTTAACTTATTCCTATAAACTATCAACATGAAGTCCTACAATCAGCATTGTATTCAATTTTCTGTAATTTATATTATAAATGTGGTATTTAATAAAACAAAAAAAAAAACATTACTAATGTATACGGAAAAATGTAAAAAAAAGTAGTATAAGGTTAGTTTATTGTTGACTGAATGTTACGTGGACGACGAATCTCGTTTGCAGATAAAAAAAATGACATGTGATTGGTATTATACATGTATGTCGTCCAGGAGAGTAAGACTCCAGGGCTGAAGAGTTGCTCTCCGTTTTATGTTTTTGAGCCCAACACAGAACTTGTGATTGTGTACACACATTTTATATGCTCCAGGTAAGAGCTGAATCACAGATATTCGTGTTGTTATGTACGGGTTCGTGAAATAAAACTCGCATGTACAGGAAAAAGCTTTTCGGCATAAAGAACCTGAATTTATTGATGTAAGAACTTTTTACGATAAAGACAACAAAAAACGTTCAAGGTACAATCCAAATAAAACTACGTATAAACGTGTATTGCATAAATGAATGTGGCAAAGAATGATGTCGTTACATCATACTTTACGATTTGAAGTGTCGACGGCTACCTCTGATGGGTAGGTCGTTAATGTGATGCGAGCAGGTCACTCGACTTTCAGGGCTGTTACAACTCTCCGGGTTATTGATGTCGTTACATCATACTTTGCGATTTGAAAAGTCGACGGCTACCTCTGATGGGTAGGTCGTTAATGTGATTCGAGCAGGTCGCTCGACTTTCAGGGCTGTTGAAACCCTCCGGGTCGGCTGGCCAGGCTTGACCGCGTCCGTCGCTATGAGTAGATGAAAGGCTCATCGATACGAGTGAATAAAAGAACAGACGACGTGTGTTGTATAAATGAGTGTGAAAAAGAATGATGTCGTTACATCATACTCTGCGACTTAAGTGTCGACGGCTACTTCTGATGAGTAGTTCGTTGATGTGATGAAATACTAAAAATGGTACTAAATAGCACGACAACGCGTCCCACGGCTTAATCAGTAGTCACTTACCTCGCTAGGACTAAGTATAAAAAAGCACGGTTGCGGCGTATAAGGTCCCCGAGTTGCTGCGGTCAGCCAAAACGTCCACACAGCACGAGTCGAAGTAACAGAGAGAAGGCGACCGCCGCCGAGCCAAAACGGTGTCCCTCCCCAACGAACAACTTACGGAGCAACCCGGGAGAGAGGGAAAAGAATGACGCAATCGGGCACGCGCAGAATCGGTGCTCACAATAATAAAACATCTTTCAAGCTCACTAGAAGTACCTGTGCTAGAACATAATGTACTGGAATAGCTTACTGAACACTAATGTTAGCTATGTTTTAATAACGGCCGTTTACGGATACAACTAAAGATATACTAATACTGATTGCACTAGACTATTTCTGTTTACCAACACGTGCCGGCGGGTATAATTAAATTATCTCTGACTACCTCCATTCGCCTAAACTGCACGCGCCCGCTTGTTGTTACTTGACAACTAAGCAACAGGGAATAGAGTAAGCTAGTAGTGTGAAAAAAAAGTAAGACGTGATTTTTGTAAGACGGCGTTTCGTGCACATTTTTCATTTAATTTAATATAAGTAACAGATATCTTGTTTGAAGAGTAAACAGCTAAAGACGATAATTACACATGAGGAGATTAAATATGGTGGAGATTAAGAAATGATCATGAAAGAGAAGTGGCACTAAGTAAGGTGGAACAATCGGTATCGAAGGTCAGTGGACGCGACTTGACATACAGCGTCGCGAATTGGTTTCAAGATCTCGGAGACAGTGCAGAAATTTTTGATTGGACCCTGCTGAAAAAGTTAAATCTCAGTTAGCGCGGAGATTGCTAACTGAGACTGCTGCTTTGGGATTAAAATCGGAGTGTCCATTTAACGGCTATGAAAAGTTGAAAATTGCCTTGAGTAAATAATTTACTGATTCGGTAAATATTAAAGATATTCATGAACTCATGACTGCAAGAAAAAAAGAGAAAGATAGAACGTGTTATGAGTATATGTTGGTGATGAAAGAACTCTGTAAAAAGGCAAGAATGTCGGATTATGTCGCTATTAAGTATATAATAGACGATATACAAGATCTAGAAATCAACAAAGAAATACTATACGGAATACAAACCTACGGCGACCTAAAAGAGAAATTAAAAATTTACGAGACGATAAAATAAAAAATGAAAGTACGTAGTTCGAATCATAATCATCATTATAGTGTTAAATTACAAGCTATCAGAAATGAAAAATCACCAGTGAAAAGATTAATGTGTTTTAGTTGTGGCGAGTACGATCATCATTCAAAACAATGTCCGCATAAAGGACAAGGGATTGAAGTGTTTTAAGTATAACCAATTCGGTCATATTGCTCCAAATTGTACAGAAGTTCCATCTGCTATGAATCTCCATCACTACCGAGTGAATTTCGTAAGAGTGATCGATACGTCTACGGTCAGCAATCGATGAAATCGAAATGAATCGAAATCTATGTGCGTTAAGTTGGTATCCCTGATGACGTGAGTGAACAAAAGAGCGAATGTGAGAATAAGCTACAGGACAATGGCGGGATGTCAACGTCAAGTACGAAAACGTCAATGTCAAAAATGGAGAATGACGAAATAGTATTGAATGTTATTAAATAAAATTTCAATAAAAATAAGCCGATGGAAACAGTGGAAATAAATGAAGTGAAATTTCAAGCCTTGGTTGATTCTGGTAGTCACATTAATTTGATGTCGGATGACAGTTACAACGCATTACGGACTGGAAAATATGAAATTGACATTGTTACATTTTCTGGAATTGGTTATACTCAAGCGCAGTCGTTAGGAAATTAGATACGATGACAATCATAAATTGGCAAGTATACGAAACAATTTTCCATATTGTACCAAACAATGTGATGCCATATACTGTTATTATTGGAAAAGAGTTTTTGCGAAATGTCCCCTTATTATGAATAATGGCCAAATTACTATATTCCCAATTGATAGCGATTGGCTACAAAGCATAGATTGTTACACTATTAATTCACAAAATATTGGATATATAAGCAATACAGAGATACAACATAGAGTAGAGAACATGGTAAAGTCTTATAATCCCCAGAAGATAAAGGAAGGGCTTATGAATTAAAAATTGTTGTAAAAGACGATCGACCAGTGGCTTTTTGGCCAAGAAGGTTAGCTATTAAAGAACAGCAAGAAGTAGATCGTCAAGTTAAGGAGTGGTTAGAGAACAAAATAATTATAGTCAGTCTTTCTGAATTTACTATTTCTGTGGTTTTGGTTAGGAAAAATAATAGTACCTACTGTATGTGTGTTGGCTAGCGGCAGTTGAATAAAAAATAGTGAAAGATTAATTTCCACTTCCTTTTATTGAAAATGAAATTGATAAGTTAAGTAAAGCCCGAATATTTAGCAAATTAGATTTGAAAAATGGATTTTTTCATTTAAAAGTGCATGAAGACTATAAAAAACACAGTATTTGTTACAAGTACTGGTCAATATGAATTTTTAAAATCACCTTTTGGTTTATCAACTTGCCCTAAAGTTTTTACACGGTTTATTACAATCATCTACCGAAAGTTAATAGAAAAAGGTAGAGTATAGTTAAAACCTTTATCGATGATTTGATTATTCCAGTTTTATCAGAAACTGAAGCAGTCGAACGACTAGAGCAAGTATTAAAGATTGCTGCTGATTATGACCTGGAAATTGATTGGAAAAAAACAAACTTAATGTGTTATAAGATCGAATATTTTGGCCATGTAATATAAAATGGAACAGTGAGGCCTTCAAGTGATAAAACAGATCCAGTAATGAGATACCCAGAACCAAAGACGCTTAAAAATTACATCGTTTTCTGGGGCTAACTTCTTATTTTCGTCAATTCATATTGATCTGTGCATCCATAGCAGCATCATTGACAGATTTATTAAGAAAAAATTAAAGTTTTAAATTTTGAGACGACCACAGAACAGCATTTAATATATTAGAACAGAAGTTAGCTACAGATCCAGTATTAAAAATCTATGACCCAGAATTGCCAACGAAGTTACATACGGATGCCTCGCTTGTGGCCTACTCTGAAATTTTGTTGCAACGATGCTTGAGTGACCAAAAATTACACCCTGTACATTCTATGAGTAAAAAGACGATAGAAACTGAGAAAAATATACCAGTTATGAATTAGAAGCATTGCCAATAATAGAAAGCATAAAAAATTTAGACATTACCTACATGAAATAAAATTTTAATTTCATTTCAGATGACATTAAACAAGAAAGAATTAAATACAAAAGTTGCAAGATGGACATTATTTTTACAGGATTATGACTATGAGATAGAACATCGTGCTGGCTCAAAGATGATACACACTGATGCTTTGAGTAGACATCCGTATGTGGCTACTGTCATGCAACCGAATGAGATAATGAAGAAAGCACAAAAAACAGATGAGAATTTAGGTGCGATCATGCAAATACTCAATCACAAAACATACAGCGATTATTTCTTACATAATGGAATATTATACAAGGGATCGGAACAACAAATAGTTATATCTCAAAAAATGGAAAACGAAATTGTTAAGAGAACTCATGACAATGGACATTTTGCAAAGAAGAAGATGATAGAGATGATAAATAAAGACTACTATATTAAAGATTTAAACCAAAAAATAGAAAATTATATTTCTAATTGTATACACTGCACATTAGCAACTAAAAAAACTGAAAAGTTGAAAGGTTACATAAACCTAATTAATAAAGAGAAGCTACCCCTACAAACATTGCATTTGGACCATATCGAACCGTTAACAGAGACACAGAAATTATATAATTATATATTGACAATAGAAGATGCCTTTACAAAGTTTGGGTGGATTTTCCCAACAAAGAGTACAACGACTTTGGACACAGCATTATCACAAAATTACACCAACTAAAGTATCGAAAAAATCTTAAACAGTGTGAAACACTTTTACAAGACTATACAGCACTTACTATTATTATACAGTGAGAGTGACACCAACTATAGTACACTAACAAAGCATTACAATTTTTGAAAATGAAACAAAATAAAACATGGCAAAATAAGACAAAATATAGCTAACTTATCTCAATATGGTAATAATTTTTTTTCGAAATTTGTTGAAGGGTTCATGAAAAATGTCAACATCATCTGGATACAAATCATTATAGGTACGCATAGTTCTATTCAAAGAAGAGAATTTACCTACATTTGTCCTAAACTGAGGTATTGAAAAACATTTAGTGATAGGGTAACGTGGTATAGTTCGCGGAACTGTCAGGTTTATTTTATTTAACAAATCAGGTGCGTCCAATAAACCGTTTACAATTTTATCTAAAAATATAAAGTCAGTAACTTGTCGGCGCTTCTCAAGAGTATCCAACCGGAAATATAATAAACGTGCTGAATAATCAGAACGGTAAGAACAGCCCTGACATTTATAAACCAAAAACTTTGTTATGTTGTTTTGGATTTTTACGATTCTGTCACTATGGAGTTTATAGCATGGATTCCAGATAAAACTTGCATACTCCAAATTGCTTTGAATAAGGCTGTTATACAATAAAATTATGGTTTGAGCATTTTTTAAATCTCTAATTTTTTACTGTGACTTGCAAATGTTAATGATCTATCCAAGAGAACACCCAAATCACACACCTGATCAACTTCCTTGATAACAACATTCCCCAGCAGATATCTAGGAGCCATGATACCTTTTCCTTTTTTGTAAAATTTATCGAATGACATTTTTCTGCGTTCAGCGTGATTTTATTTTGAATACACCATAATCGAACAGAATTTAAGTCGTCTTGGAGAATAATAATATCCTGGTTAGACTTGATCTGCCGATATAATTTTAAGTCATCAGCAAAGAGCAAGTATCTACTATTACGGATACAGCCAATGACATCGTTAATAAATAACGAAAAGAGCACCGGACCTAGGTGCGAGCCCTGAGGTACACCAGATGTTACTCCAAACGTTTTAGAATTAACCGTTAACAGTTACTCTTTGCATCCGATCCCGTAGATAGGATCCAACCCAAGCCAAAAGATGGCCATGGATTCCGTAGTGTTCTAATTTAGAAAGCAAGATATCGTGACTTTGTCGAATGCAATATAATAATATACAGTATGGCGCCAGTATGAAATTAAAGCCGAAATTTTTGGGACCTTACCAAGTTATAAAGGTCAAACGAGGTGACAGGTGTGAGGCGCGGAAAATGGATGATAGTATGGAGGGATCAACAAGGATATCAACAGGCGCCGAATACATGAAAAGATGGCCCTATGTTAGTAAATAACCTCATTTTTTTTGTTGTTTAATGTACACTCAAATTAGGTATGTGTATGAGTAGTTTTTTACTTTGTATAAAAACTAAGTTGTTCGTTAAGTTATAAGTTTTAGATGCGACATTTAGATTGTAACATTTAGATTGTAACAATTGCATTTAACTTGTATCTTTAGTTTTAGAGTAAGCGAAATTGTTTAACAAGTTGTCTGAGGGCATACAAATATGTAGGATGGCCGACCGTGGTATTTAATAAAACGAAAAAAAAAAGACTAATGTATAGGTGATACTGGCTCTACCATGGCTCTACCACACATTTCTCTACTAGATGTCACTACTAGGTATACGGAAGTTATATTGTATTTTATTTCTTTTTATTAATCTACATAAGTATTCCTTCGAGAATAAGAACGAGTTAATTTATCATACTTAAGTTAAGTAAAATATCTTGCTTGTAATAAAATAATCTTTACTAATTGTAATTTGACCGACCAAAAATATTACGTAGTTCGAAAAATTTCGACAAAAACTTTAATTTTTATCTATAATATTGAGTATTAGAAAATACACACGACGTCTATAAGCACCCTAAGATCTGTATATTAACCAACTTTAGCTATATGGACAATTCGCACCGTTAATTGTACCCGTGACGTATACGACAGTGAACACGCGCACCGCGGGCGGGTGTTTGAATAAATTGCTACTTGTGGCCCAGACGTGTGATCACGTCGACACAAATTAGCTAATTTGTTTCTCGAATAATTTGTCTCGTTTTCTAAACTGTAATTTATTGTAACTGTTTAAGGTACGCGGTTAGCTAAATGTTAAGTTTCATGTTTCAGTGTAGGGTTATTGACTTTGTTTGTGCTGTCGTTTTATTCAGTACTAGTACGGCGTATTTACCTTCTCAGCTTCACACGGGTGGGTAGCTTTTGAGTTTTGTTACTTCTTTTTTTCGGTTTACGCTAGACAAAATGTCCAGATTTTATTTCAATAATCACTATTTAATTAAGACAATCCTATGCGCACGTATAGCAGCACATTTTTAAATATGTTATAGTTTTTATCATGTTTCTATTGCGTCCCTACACCATATCCAGCAAGGAAGCCGTTTTTTCCGTAAGATGGCATGGAAGCTACACACAAAAATTAATAAATTAATTGTTCAGTGAATGTAAAATTAATAAATTAAGTATCGGCAAATTGGGCAAAAAATGGTACACGATTCGGTAAAACCTTGCTGTGCTCAAAATATTAACTTTCACGTTAAAAACTTTAAAAATGTTTTGAATTCTAAATAATTATTAAATACATTTTTCAGTATTTGCGGTTTTGAGGTCATTAAAATAAACTAGGTAACTAAGGTATAAGAGATGACGGCATAATGAGAGCTATGTTCGCTCTGTCTACCCCGCTAAAGATGTAGCCTGAATATTTTACATGTAAATCGAAATCTAAAATTCATTATTTACGTTTCATAAGTTATTATCAAAAGTTCAAAACCGCTTGAAAACAAAGACAATAAATAATTATTTCAGTCACACAGTTTAGAAAACAAATATTTACTCCTATCAAGATATTAAATCAAATACAATGTTATAAAAAAATATGTAAAAAACTAAATGTTATCAGATCGTTCATAGAATAAAAATTAAATACAAAAGAAATGAAAACAATACACAAGTCGAGTATCGCACAGTTCTCAGGGCTGCGTGATTCGTGGTCGGGGCGAACTGAATGAAATGAAACGGCATAGTCCACTTGAGACGAGTGCGTTAGAGTGCCTTCGTGTAATCGATATTTACGATTATTGAGGCCATATAATGGTTGGTGAAACAAATTCATTTAGTAGAGTATTAAATGAAACAAGCTATAGACCAATTTTTGAATTGGTTTCCAAACACTATATTAGTCGTGCGCGACTCGACTAACGGACGGAGGCTTCCGTTTGAAGTTATATTTTTTTTGCGCGTTTGAAAATACAGATCAGAGCATAGAATCGGAGCTAGGACCAAGGATAGGTTAGGAACATGGTCCTAGGATCAGAATGTATTTTTTAGCATGTAACGAAGTTGCGCACGCCGATGTAACACATAATTTATTAATTTTATTTCATTCATTTCAAGCGGTCAGTTTTTTATATATTGCCAGTTTTGTTTTTTTATATGTGACCTTAACCTTTAATTTTTTATTTTTATTCACCTCAAAGACGTATAACTTCTTGTGCGCGTACATGAGCACGCAAATGCTTTTTTATAAAATAATATTTAACTTAATTTCCGACGATTTATAAGATCTAACCTTTTACATTTTGCCTTTAGCTTTGGAGTATGGTATTTATTCCCTACAATTGTTAAAATTATATATTTAGTAATTTTAGAGACGAAGCTGTGGGTCTAGCTATTTATTTATTTGTATATTTTTTCTGCACTAAACAATTAGTACACATGGCGGATTTAGCGACGACCTTGTTAGCGCAGTAGTTTAGGCGTTCTGTCTAAGCGTGGAAGGTTCTGGGTTTGATTCTCAGCCGGGTCAATTTAGGAAATGAACTTCTCTAGATTGACTCGAGTCTGGGTGTATTGAGAGACGCCACTAGTAGTTGTCGTCTGGTTTTCATAGCACAGGCAATGTCCTAATTCGAGACCAGACGATCGGTGTGTATTATCTGGCGCATTTATTATCATTATTATTATTAACTCAAAGGGGCATTCTCTACCGGTCAACCATTGGGTGGAATGAAAAAGGATTTGGAGAGCAAACTTGCTATTTATTGTGATCAATGATAAGATTATCATCGGTCATATCAAGGGGGTTATGTCAAGTTTCTAAATTTGTCCATTTTCTGATTCTCTTATGAATGCGATGAACACTTATAATATTTAGCTATCTTCCGCTCAAAATCTCAAATCTATCGATTAACATGTGTTTAGTTTATGAAACATCCTCAGGATATTTCAGTGTTCAGATATGAACAGCTAACCCGCACCCAACGGAATAAAATTGAATCCGGTGCTGGTTAGCTGACCTAGTTCAGACTCTACTTCTACAGTTTCAAACGTATAGAGTTGACACACGAGCAATTAACTAGCAACGAACCGAATCGTCACGAGTTCAGGTGCTGGCTAGCTGACTTAGTTTAAACTCTATTTCTAGTCTTACAAAGTCACAGAGTTCACACGAGCAGCTAACCAACAACGAACCGAATCGATATGAATTCAGATTCTGGCTAACTGAAATAGTTCTACTTCTAGACTTACAAAGTCACAGAGTTCACACGAGCAGCTAACCAACAACGAACCGAATCGATATGAATTCAAATGCTGGTTAGCTGACCGATTCTGATCTTTGGAATATACTGAAGATGCTTCGTTAAGAGGCGAAACATGTGTGCATCAGTGATTTTGTAATTTTGTGCGGAGAATAGCCATAACTTATAGGAATTTATCACATGAGATGGGTTGTCACAAAGTAACACATAAATCTATGCAATCTCTGAATATTTTGCACTTAATATGAGTTAAAAAAATGTATTCATGTACCTTTCATATTGTACATCGCTTATTCCACAACGATACTCAAGAATGAATCTTTAACTGAATATAATTAGAAAGGGATGCCGTTACATGCGAAGAATAGCGGCATTTCTTTCTAACTCTTCTCAATCAGAGGTTCACATTTGAGTATGCTTCTAGAATATAGGCCTTTTCGGAGCAAATTGATTGTAATGGACTGACGTCATCACATCAAAATTATTTACAAAATATTATTAACTTAGATGACATATATATACAAGCATTATAGCAACGTATATCCAAAGACTTCTACATAAACTGAGGTAGACACACCCTTGCCACAAGAAACGAACTTTTTTATGCAATCCTTGTAGATACTAAACATTGAAAATGTCTACTATCACTTTACTAGAGGAGTTTTACGATAACGATTCTACTAAATACAATACGTGATGTGCCACTAAGAAAGAAAAAAAAACATTGAAAATATTACACACGTACTTATGCGCATAATGTGTGTAATATTTTCCATGTTTAGTATCTGTCGTACAGTTATGTTCGAAAACATCAAGCATGTGTTAACGGACGGTAATGTCTAAAGTACACTCATACCTCGGCGAAATTGTGTGAGGAAAGTGATGAGATTTGAGGTAGCGAAAAAAGTATGCAAGGAACGGAATGCTTGGTACTCCGTTTTCTCTACTACTCACGTCAGGTTATGTTTGTGTCTTCGATTAATGCCTTTATTGCCTTTTCGATTTCGATGAGTAAAACAGTACGTACCTACTATACAGACATACACTTACAATAATAATATGCACAAGTTTCTCAAACTAAGTTAAATACCTGTGACTAGGTAAAATACCTATATTAAGGAGCAGGGACTGTACGTTATGAAAATGGAAAACACGTCGCTTGGTTTTAATGTGTACAATTAAAATAATATAAACTAAGTCACAAACACTACCATCTAAAGTCACAGCAAATTTAATATCGCAGAATGGCAACAGACGAAAATGTCAAAACGAATGAAATTGAAAAATTATAAATGTTAAAAAAGGAATAGTAATTTATGAAAAAGGAGTTCCGTAGCTAGCCACTAACAACCTGTTATAAACAATATTTACATATTGACGTAAGTGTAATAAGAAAAAAAAAGTTACATATGAGGACAACGAGGTAAAAAAGTAATAAGCTCTTTCCAATTTTAAACAATACTTTTTGAAAGACCACGTGATGTACAACCATAACAACGTTTCGTACGCACTAATGACATTTAATACTTATTTAACTCTTCAGATTTGGTGCGTAGCCTCTACCTCAGTTTATATACATAGAAGTCTTTGTGTGTGTCTACGTAGTTAAGTAACTTCTTTAGTAGCACAAGTTTGAAAATGAAATTTTGAGAAAACATAACCTGACCGTAATAGTAGAGAAAACGGAGTACCAAGCATTGCGTTCCTTGCATACTTTTTTCGCTACCTCAAATCTCATCACTTTCCTCACGCGATTTCACCAAGGTATGACTGCACTTTTGACATTACCGTCAGTTATCACATGCGTGATGTTTTCGAAAATAACTAACGATACCATTTTGAACAATATCTATTCGACTCTAAAGTAAAATTTCGATAGCTGGTATTTACCTATTCATCTGTATTATGGACACCTGAACAGTAGAGACTTTTTAATAATTATGTATGAATGAAGTACTACAATTATAAAGTAATAGGGTCTAAATATTTCATTAAACATATACATAAACATTATAACTGCCTTTTCGATTAATAGATGGGTAATACATTACATACTATACAGACATACTCTTACATTAATGAATTATACAAGATTCTCGAAGTAGGTAAAATACCTGTGACCCGGTGTTAAAAGCTCACAACGCATATATATGCAAGATATTTTACTTCACTATACCTAAATATACAGGTACCTGTATATTTAGTTATTATAGGCATCTTATTCTCATAACTTCCGACGTGCGGTCAACCGGCCCCATCACGGGGTGCAAATCGAATCATTTCGCCAAATTGAGTGCTAATTCGCGGGTGACCCCGTGGGAGCCGGACTTTGCGAGACTCGACTTGTGTAGGGTGAACTCAATTTAGTTATTAAAAAGAAGAAAATATTTTAATTGTAAGAAATAAAATAGCAAGATATTTAATGCAATATCATTTTACATACATACGTATCTTCACGCTGTATCCCCAACGGGGTAGTCAGAGAGGACGGAAAGCCAAGCGTCGTGGTCCTTACATAGTTCTTTCGCTTCCTCAAATCTCATGTCTCTCCTCACACATTTTCGCCAATTTTACCGTAGTAATAAATTGTTTTCGTTTCAATGTACATATTATGTGCCTAATATTTCTACAGTTAAAAATATGTTATTTCATTGTAATTACATCCTCGTTCTGATATTTCTCATGGAAGTCTTTATCTAGCTCAAAACTCTGGCCACCCTACTCGAAAGGCTCCCTCTAGCGTTCGTACCAAAACATAACCCCATGAGAAACCATGGGCACTACTCGACACTTTGAGATGTAATCGCGCCATTTTTTTGTTTTCTCTCTTTGAATTTCGAATGCCAATTGTTTTCTCTATCGCGGCCAGTATTTTTGTTATTTTTTTTTCAATAGGACCTTGAAGTGTTATTTCAAGTGGTAACGATATTGAGAACCTCTTCAGGAATATTTTGTATAGAATGAAATGTAATTAGGGGTGGAACTGAGACGGCAGCGACTCTACTAGTTTTTTTGAATTAAGTCGAATCATAAACTTTACTTGAATACATTTATACTTTTCAATTCGGCGAAATAAATGTGGTAATGCTTTTTAATCACTTATTCGATTCGTTTTTGGTACTGCTTTCATATACAATCAAATCACTAC
This sequence comes from Zeuzera pyrina, assembly GCA_907165235.1. Classification (NCBI taxonomy): domain Eukaryota; kingdom Metazoa; phylum Arthropoda; class Insecta; order Lepidoptera; family Cossidae; genus Zeuzera; species Zeuzera pyrina. The sequence goes on from OU015618.1 coordinate 26,206,600, forward strand.
CAAAACTGAAGCTGTACATTGAAGATACTTTTGAAAAATTAAATGAAATTAACTTAAACTTCCTTAATTCCAAAACAAACATTTTTATAATTGTTAACTGTTTTTATAAACTTGTAGAAGTGGATTATAATTTTGATTACACTATTTAAAACACTAAGGTGTCAATTTTTTAATATAGAATATAATATGTGACTACGCTACCTTTATTATGAGAAATTTACTGAACTAGGGCAAAAGCTAGTTTGAAGTAAGTACACATGTCAAATTATGAATAGAACTTTTTAATTTTTATTTAAAGATACGACTGTTAGCTGATTGTAATGTTTCTCCTAATAATGTATATACATATTATATATATCTACAGGTAGTAGATTCAAATATTTCGAAACATTTTTTGATGCATAGTCGTGTAGCGACAATATTTAATTTAAAAAAAAAATGTAGACAGATTAAATATGTGTTCTCTAAAAATGTATACAATGTGATATGCTGAAAAAAAACAAACATTATGTATGTTATATAATACTATCCGGCGATGATGTTTGGATAGTCCTGAATGGAAGGCAGTTTGAATTGAAGGGGTATCAGGATAATAGATAGTATATAACGTTGGACTCTTCGCGATGATTCTTGTATTTGTATTCTTGCTTTTAATGATATCTCCACAGAAGAGTTCTTCAATTATATATATATATATATATATACATATAATTGAAGATATATATATATGTTACGAAGATATATATATATCTTCGTTTATTTTAATTTTGAAAAGAAGTGTAAGAAAGTTCATACTGTTTACCCTCTCATCTCCGCTATCCGTCTTCTATATTTCAGATATCTATCTAATGTTCTTAGTACTGACCCCGGCCAGTACTAAATAAAGAGTTATTATCCAGACTTATTTTATATCAAGAGTTATTATACAAACTTCTTTTATATCAAGAAAATTTTGGCATAATACTACAAAAAGTAAACATGCATGAATATTTCAAATATAAAAAGTCAAAACACATAATTTAACACGCAATAATATAAAAAGTATTACACGAATAATTTAAAATAAAAGTACGGCATGACAAACAGAATAAACAGATGTTAGCCTATAGTAAAACAATAAATGACAAAGTAAACGAAAACTTAACACAATATTAGATAAGGTAAACATTATTATATATTATAATGTACATTAACAGATAAGAATTAGAGAAATACATATTTACTATAGCATAATACCTCGTCACACATTTTTCTACAAACATTAAACTCTTTATTAGCAAGTGGTTTCGAATCAGACTTTTTCTCTCTATATGAAAAACAGAGGTGTATCGGAAACGAAAGGGAGTATTCATCAAAAACGCAATGACATCACGTCCAGATAAGCCAACTCCGCCAGTGAAATATTTTCAAGCGAATGACGATTGCGACAGACAGGGTTGATAAAAAAAAATCGTTTTTTGTTATCATGTATTTTGTTAAAGGGTACAGAAACAGTATACGTACTTTTTTAACATTAAAAACTTAAAACAGCCGATACAAAAATTAAATAGAACATATTTCCACCAAACAAAGCTACCAAAATGCTTGAATATGCCAGCATATGCAAGCTTGAATATGCTGGAACTGCAACTCTCAAACAAAGAAAACTGTATGCAAATCCAATTATCCGTTCAAGAGCTACGATGCCACAGTCAAACATACCGACAGATGTTGACGTCAATCTTATAAAACCCTGTTTTACATTAGACGTTAAATAACTAATTTGTAGTATTTCGACTGCATGGAATTCGATTTTAATCCATAATAAATTTAACACCGCTCATTACCATTATGTAAGTAAATTTCTCAAAATTAGTCATAAACATATAAACTTTTAAATTTTCTCGTTGGATTATAAAATATCTAAAACGAAAAATTTAACGCGATTACCTTTTTATTTTGGCTTGACGTTTCGACCGAGTTGCATCGGCGGTGGTCTCAGGCAAACTGTCGCAGCAAGTTTCACTCCGTGTCTGAGGTAGACGTTTTGTCATCTACCCCCGATATTTGTAAATTGTTGCAACACGCTGCAACTGCGTTGTTAGTTTGCGTTTTAAATTATAAACTCCCAAGAAGCTACGTAGTTGCAAATAATCAAAAACATAAATCGTTTTTGGGATACCTACACACAACACTCACAGTGTCCACGCGTTTAACCGAATGCCAAACACGAGGTTTTGTTCCTTGAATCACAAGATTCCACATCGTCGATAAATTGTACCCGTTTTCCCGATTAAAATATGTCTCTTGATTTTAATCGCTTCATGCACTACTCTTGGATAAAATTGGCGATCAGTAGAAAGGACTTGTGGGCGATGAAACTCAATCCAGTGATTGGTATCTGATTGGAGCAGACGTTCCGCTATATTTGGTTGTTTGCCGGTTTTTCACCGCTGCAATATGTTCTTTAACCCTTTCAGCAATAGTGCTCTTCGTTTGGCCAATGTATGAACTACCGCAGCTACAATCTATTTTACAGACTCCTGGCGTGGATGTCTGTACCTCTCTTTAGCCCTACGATTCTAACAAACGCGAGTGAAAAACTCTTTAGATAATTAATTAGAAACAAACACAGTAAACTTGTCAAGGTTCAGAGTGAATTATACGTGTTGCATAGTAGAAAGGCTGGCAGGGGTCGAAACGTGTACGCTTTCTCAGTTGACCTCCAATTGAATTTGAAATAGATTCAAAATATTATACTCTAGGCTCTAGCATACAAAAATAAACATAAAAATTATGTAATGCCCATCAGTATAGCTGAGTATGAGTATTTATATCTGAGTATCTATGTGTACGGACGAAAATATAAACCACTTTTTAATTCATGAGTGAGTTTAAAAAACATATTACATAGGTATTTCGGTCTAAATTAATTTGAATTTGACTGAGTTCATTACAAACAAAATAACATGCGTTAAGAGAAAACGAGTACGACGTTACATAATATATTTTATGGTCAATTTAAATACTATTTACTAAAATGGGAAACAATCTTATTGAATTGTTTTAATTAAAATTAATGTTAACATAATGTAATATTTAAAAGAACTAAAATAAAAATCATTGAAAAATGTCTATAAGTAATTATGTCAAAAACTTGTCTTCAGTTTTAACATGTCCTTGTTTTATTGAACGAAATACTAAATTTTATTTATCTTTTTGGCAATAATTGAAACGGATTGTATGAACATTCATTTATTTCATTGAAGTTGTAAAAGTTCCAATTTACGAACATTAAAATATTATGTGATTGTCTAGTCATTGAATTATTATTTAGAAGAATGTGATGTGTAAGCTTATATTACATTACGAAACCCCAATTTTGTGTTTAAAAATGCTATTACTTACATTATGGGTATTTATAGCGTAACATGAAGCCATAACAAACATTATAAAGGCAGCCGCACACGTTTTAAAAAAGTCCAAAAAGATTTTATTGTGCTTATTCACCATTCTACTTATACTAGTATAATTTTACCATTAATACAAACAATTTCGGCCTTTATAACCTTGCGCGAAGAGTCATGTGGTAGCATCTACGTATGACTGTGACGACAATGACCGCTTTCAGTGGGCGGATGCAGGTTTTTTGACAAATGGCTAGCTGGACGATTTGTCTCACGAGGGCGACGGAACCAAAGATTAGAATGCAGCTGAAATATTTAAAACGGTTAATTCTCTACCTACGTACACAGTAGAAGTTAAAGACAAATAGAACATTTTATTTTGCGAATGTTTTACTACGAGTTTCATACATTAATTTTTAATAGTGATGTAATCGTTTTTTAAGAAAAATAATGACACAGAAAATGTAAATCTGATAATGACCAATTTATTGGAGAAAATAATTTTATGTGTGGGAGAGTCATGCTGTATTGCAGCACGAATTGGGCCGGTTGCCCGGTGAAATACCACCCTCTCACAGAATATCGACGTGAAATAACAGCATCTGCTGCTGTTGTGTTTCGTTCTGTGAGTGAGAGTGCTGGTAGTCCATCTCTCCTCTCCTCCCTCCTTTTCTTAAAGGCCGGCAACGTACCCGTGATCCCCGGACGTTGCGGGTGGCAGTGGTTACTTTTCATCAGGTGACTCGCTTGCTCATTTTTCCCCTCTTTTATAAAATAATAATAATAAGTATTTTGACTTATAGATGGCAACGCGGAGCCACAAGTAGCAGGTATCGATTTTAAGCGTTTCGCCGTACTAGTTCCATTGTACAACCAAGCTTAGCCGACTTTTACAATTTACGCGAGAAGGTAGCTGCAACATTTTATATTTTCTTTTCTGCTTTATATCAGTGTGGAAGTTCATTTATTTTATTTAATATTATCTGTTACCCGCGCCTTCGTTCGCGTGGTCTTTAATTTACACCGAAATAAAAACATCTATTGCTGTTGTGTGTCGTTCGATGAGTGAGTGTCGGTGCTCCATCTCCCCCTCCCCCCTTTCTCTTCTTTCACTCTTTCCCTGAAGGCCGGCAACGCACCCGTGATTCTCCGGATGTTGCGGGTGTCCATTGGCGACGGTGATCACTTTCCACCAGGTGACTCGCTTGCTCGTTAGCCCCCTCTCTTACGTAAAAAAAAATTGAGAAAATTATTTAGTAAGTTATTTTTCTAGACATAACTTGTTCATTTAATTTTTACCTGTCTAGACCTACTAAACCTAAATATATATGTACTTAACTGTAAAACATGCATCTATTGATTGTAATAAAATATTTAAAAAACGTTTTTAGAAGTTAAAAATACATAAATTACATTCTTCTCAAAGACATGTCAGGGCCATCTACTGATGTTGTCCCTAACGTTCACATCTGGACTCCACTAGTCTTTGACGGCAGGAGGCGGGCAAGCCCCGTAATGGTCATGAAAGGATGTTGTGATATTATATCATTTTTCCTCGAGCACAATGCTCAATGTGTACGCCACCATTTCCTGGGCCTAATGCGTTGTGAGTCGCATTAATATAATGTTATAGCGCGGATTATTTTCATTTTGCTTGAGCTTTTTGTTGAATAAAAAATATTCTTTCGTTTCATAAAAATAATTGCCAAATCTAACTTTATATTGTATTTTATTTAAGTAACTTGTCATATTATCTTAATATAGACAAGAACATTTTTAAATAAAATACACACCTGCTGCGTTCGATTTTGCAAAACCTTTAAAACTGAATTTATTGCAATTTGTGTAATTGTTTAAAACATTTCTTTTACGCAGACAGAAACTATATAAAAACGCAAGACGAAAGTTCATGTATCTATATACGGAGCTGTAGACTGGTCAAGTAACACAGTTCAGCACAATACAGAAACAATGCATGTGTAGAACACGGCTTTCCAACCAATATTGGAGGCAAGTCATAATTTCGATTTCATGTCAGTTAGCGGACCATCTAGTGCAATATTCGCCTACAATTATGATAAATACACATAGATATTTAAATTCAACAAAGCTTTAAGTTATACAAGATTTTTCAAGTATGTGCAATAAGAAACAATAAAATGTCAATGAGACCGAAATGAAAAATTTTTGAGCTAACAATTTATCAGTATTTTGCAGAAGTCTGAGATCAGCAGTAAAATCGAATATGTAATAATAGGTACAAGAAATTTGTTATGTTTTTCACATACCCACAGAATTGATAAAAGTATTACGTACAGGCGAGAATTGAAAAAATCTTTTCCCAGTGTAAAATCTTTTAAATTCTACGAAACGTAATAAAACGCTGCAGGAAAGTCTTCTTTTGACACCAATCTACAAAATTTTATGGTAATTTCTGAAGACTGCTGTAATTATAGAGAAATAATTTCAATAAATACATGTAATTATATCTTTTCAAGGACATGTCTCTTGCATATCAGTAATTTTTAGTTGAATATGGACTAGATATTTTAATACTTCGTTAAATGTAATTGAGAATTGTCATCTGTCGCCTGGAGAGGGCAGCCTTGGTATAGCACAATGCTTCCGCAAGATGGGCTCCAATAGACAACGGCTCGACAACACGACAAGGATGACCACGGCAGGAGTTTTGGTGGGTAAAAGCCCTAAATTTTTTTATAAAAGTCGGGGGCAAACGAGCAAGCGAGTCACCTGATGGAAAGTGATCACCGCCGCCTATAGACACCCCCAACATCCGAGGAATCATGGGTGCGTTGCCGGCCTTTAAGGGAAGAAGGGGAAGACGACCACGGCAGGAGTTTTGTGGGTAAAAGCCCCACATTACTTGTTTTATAAAAGGCTAGGGCAAACGAGCAAGCGAGTCACCCGATGGAAAGTGATCACCGCCACCCATGGACACCCTCAACGTCCGGAGAATCATGGGTGCATTGCCGCACGGATACGGATGTGCCGCCGGTTGTCTCACTCACCGAATGAAACACATTAGACAGCATTAGATGCTGTTATTTCATACCGATATTCTGTGAGAGGGTGGTATTTATAACCCAGTTTCTACCCCAGTGGCCTAGGTGCTGGGTGATGTGCAGATTTCTCCGGCGTATTTAAAAATAAGTATTGGTTCATACGATGCAGGTACTTAGTAAAAGCAATTTGTGTTGTGCTGTAATTTTAATCGCACGAAATGGCTACCACTTGGCAATACCACGCAACCCAAGCTATGAGTACTTAATCAATATATATATTACAAACTTAAAACTATACATTATCTTAAATAATAGACTTCCTCAAAGTTATGTATATTACTACATTAATTTTATATTCGTAGTGCTCTACGTCGTAGCAGTGTTACGATCTATTTTAAGAACTTATTACAATCTCTTTCAGAAATTACTAAAAGCGAAAACGAGTTTACTGCTAATGGAGAATTTATTCGCTAATATTGAATAAAATAATGGCAAATCAAAGTTTATAACTCAATTAAGTACTATTTAGATACTCGTCCGAATGAAGCCAAGGCAACTCGTTAGTACTAAGTATCGTATTTAGTTTTTAGTTGCCTTATTAATTGGAAGTTTTTAGTTGCCTTATTTATTGGAGAGACAATGACGACATTTATTTTGGGTCCACGACGACGATGATGTGACAATACACTGGTGGTATAAAGTAAAATAAAGACCTATTCTAAAATAGCCTATTTTAATACCGCTGAAAGTTTTAATGAAATAAAGGCCATTATTATACACTTTCTAAAGACATTGTGTAGTAAACAGATAGGTATATAATATACAGACTGACAATGTCTTTTCTTCGTATTGTATTATGCAAATAATCCCTGAGGGCGTCGTTCTGTAGCCACTTTATAGCGGCTTCGGAGACTCCATTTCAGATATTCAATGTGAATAAGACAGCGTATAGTAATACCGACCGAAATTGACTACTCTTCAATTTTTGGCTCCTTTTCTTCTAATTTACTAACAGAAGAGATAAATAAATCAAAATAATAACAGAATGGTACTCAAAGGATGGAAAAAGAAGCGATGGTCGCCACACTAAATGTTAGGAAAATAACGTCAAAATAATAACTGATCTAGAGTGAATTTGGATGGCGAGGGAGAGAGATATGGAAATCTTTATGAGAGGTATTTTTAAACCGAAGACCTGTTTCTAAAATGAGTGCACTGATCTTCAATTAAAATTAAATAAAAATAATTTTAAAGAAATTGTTTAAGTTTAATACAGAACAAATTATTCATCGGAAATATTGATAACACGGCAATGAAGGGGTATCTTATCTATTTATATTATCAATACTAACATGAAGCGTACCGTGTGGCGATATGTATAAATATATGTTTGTAGTATTAACCTACTAAATTCTTCTCTGCGATTGTAATTCCTTCGAAGATTATATAAGGGAAAAAGCAACCATATCTTGCGCGTCCAGTTCAGTTCCAAAACTCAGCCAGTCAAAAGTCATTAATTAATATATGCATTCGTAATGGTCATAGTAATTATTATAATCATAATTATCATCATCAGCCAATAGTAATTCACTGCTGGATATAGGCCTCTTCCAAAAACGGTAGGATTAGCTCTGCCAGGCTGGGTAAGATTTGTCTGGCATATAAGTACATAATTTCTGAACGGATATACTGCCATTTGTCGGTCGCCAGAATCTCGTCTATAAGTCAACAGGATGTACTAAGTGTAAGTGAGGTTGATTGAGGAGAGGGCACCTCCTCACTGAGGTGTTTGTGCTCCCTTACATTCCTTTCGTTATGATACTCAGGAGTATATTGAGATCTACATAATTCATCTTTGATTTCAGTCGATTATTCTCACTAGACATTTCGACCTTGAGAAATTTATCCATTTGTCGTTTTACATTTATTCTGTATATCTGAACTTAATGTATATAAGAAATTATGTATAGTTAATAAAGTGACCGTTTCTCGACATCATTACTATATGAAAGTGGAAATTCGTATGAAACAAAATGATTGAGTTGGAAGAAGCAACTTTGTCTCGTCTCATTCACTCTTTAGCGCATTAATGCTAAATGAACGACTCACTCAATAGGATTAGCTTTAAAACGCATTTCACTTTGATTAAGCTCTCAAATGTTTGCGGCGGAATGGTCCCTCGCAGAATATGTACAAACTTTAAATATTTAAGCGACTAGCGTCCCGCTCCGGCTTCGCACGCGTAGAAGTTTTTCGAAAATAAAATACAGCCCATGTTACTGTAGCTTAGCCATGTAGCTTACCATAGATGAAAGAGTTTTTAAATTGGTTAAGTAGTTTATGAGTTTATCGATTACATACAAACAAACCAAGTTTACCTCTTTATAATATTAGTATAGATACATATAGTAGTTCCTTTTTAAGATTAGATACCAATGTAATATGTAAAATAACTTAAGTTGTCAATAACGGGATATTATGAATTCCTACTCTGGTTACTTTTCCCAAGGATATTAACGTCATTATTAACTTGATTTTCGTGAACTCCAACTACTGTACTTACATTCATGCTAATGCTAAAGGTGACCTCTGGATAATATTAGTACAGAATATAGTCCAAGTCAAAGTCAAATCAATTCATTCAAGTAAACCCAATTACAAGGTATTTTTGAACGTCAAATCTACTTTAGTTCGGTTCAAAGAAAAGAGAAAAGAAAACCTGGACACTGAGAAGAACCGACAAGAGACTCAGCCAGGTATAATTTTTTCAACATCATTTTACGAAAGATTTATTAAAATACAATATTCAGAGAGACAGTAAATGAATGTGCAGAGAAGATCATTTCCAGACTATTGTTTTATCTTCAACGAAATCGTTTATTTTATAGTATGATTCTCTAATCAATGTACGTTTTATAACTAATCTAAATATATTTTCTGTTAATTGAGTGACTTCTTGAGGAACTTTATTATAAAAACGAATGCAGTTACCCAAAAATGAAATATTTGACTTTTGAATATAAATATTCAAAAAGTAGATAATAATACAAAAGTAATGGTCTGATGATTGACGGATTTTTGTTAATGCAAATTTCAAATTATTTCTTTTTGAAAACAAAAGCTAATGATCTGAGTTATTAGTTTGAGCTTGACTAAGATCTAGATCGACTATGGTTTATATGTTTTGACAAATGATGATAGATATTTTTTAATTAATTCTTGAGAAGCAAAACTATACTCATATACCTAGTCGATGTTCATGGTTAATATTCCGATTCTAAAAGTGATGTTTCGCTGTACCGTATCATTTTCATACAAAAACAACATCTGGTGGTTAGGTTAAAAGTTCGATGTTTTCTATTCGAAATTTTTCTGTTGATATAAAATCTAATTCTTTCGTACAAATCGATACCAATTTTTCATGATGACGTGTTTTATGTGGTAACACTCGTGTCCAAACACGTGAACCGTTGTCGATGTAAATCTTACTTGTCATTATGAATGTTTCTTTGTATGTTTGTCATCTATGTCTTTCTGAATCATTCATTGAAGTGATCGAACTTCGGTAGATTATTGTACCTACACCAGTGAATGTTTATGCGTTATTTAATTTAATAAATTTAAGACCACGCGAACGAAGTCGGGGGGTAACAGCTCGTATTAAATAAAATAAATAAACTTCAACACTGATCTAAAGCAGAAAAGAAAATATAAAACGCGCCAGCTACCTTCTCGCGTAGATTCTAAAATTCGGCTAAGCTTGGTTGTACAATGGCACTAGTACGGCGAAAGGCTTAGACTTGTGGCTACGCGTTGCCATCTGGAAGTACTTATTATTATTATTATTTTATAAAAGAGGGGGCAAACAAGCAAGCAAGTCACCTGATGAAAAGTAACCACCGCCTCCCATGGACACCCGCAACTTCCGGGGAATCACGGCTGCGTTGCTGTCCTTTAAGAAAAATGAGGGAGGGGGAGATGAGCCACCGGCACTCTCACTCACTGAAAGAAACACAACAGAAATTGACGCTGTTATTTCACGCCGACATTCTGTGAGATGGCGGTATTTCATCGGGCGAGCCGGCCCAATTACCACATATAATCTTAACTTATTGTTAGAATCCATGAGAATCCTGTACAGAGGGTAAAACGACAGGTGAGATTTCTGATACAATAGGAAGAATATCATACTTTTCAGGGTGGCCAACTTGAATGCATTAGATGTAGGAAGTTGGAAGATGCGTTGGTAATATCAAAGCTAAGAAAACACTTTAGATCGCGTTATTGCAATATTTAATACTGCAATAATACATACATACATACATATCCTCACGCTGTATCCCTAACAGGATAGTCAGAGAGAACGGAGCGCCAAGCGTCGCGATCCTTACATACTTCTACATTTTCGCCTAGGTATGCGACAGCTTTTGACATTTTCAACCGCTAACACTCTAGCTATTTGATCTTCATAAGCCAGCCTTGGTCTTCCTTGGCTTCTTTTACCATTCACTTTCGCGCTGTAGATTTTCTTCATCAGTCTTTCATCACTCATTCTTTCAATGTTCATGTCAGTCATACTGCAATAATGATAAGTATTTTTTTCCAGTAGCTTAAAAAACATGTCACAGTATGATTTTGCTGGGTGTTGATGTTCCTGCTGTACTCTCAATGGGAAATGATGGGAATTATATATATTTAAAAAAAAATGTTAGTGTGTGCGATTCTTCTTGGAAACCATGCATAGGTGACAAATTAATAGAAAAAAAATGACATGAAACGTAGTAAGATGACGTCACGCGGGAGCCATCCCAAGCACGGATGTTTAGGGTCGTTAAGGATGCCACTAGATCACCCACCCACTAGGTGAACGCACATAACGTTATATATATCTTGGTGAACCTATTAAATATCGAAGCACCATCACGCTGCGGGTGATCCTTGTAATGGGACAAAAAGCGACATTGTGAACGCGCTTTCCGAAATATGGATGTTATTTAACGGTACTACTAGATCAAGGATAAGGATTAAGGATACTAGGTCACCGAGGGTAAAAATACTTCACCGCGAACGAGCAATCCTAGGGACGTGACAAAAATTATATGAAGACGCATCTCAGACCTCACAAGATCACTCAACCAAACACTCGCTATGATATTTATCGTTATCCGGATGTCCGGATATAATTAACCGAAGTAAGGGAAGAACCCCAACCCTCAGCTTAAGAGGTTTATGACGGGGCGAATACGCTACCAGTTTCGGAGATTTAATGCTATTATTATGACAGATTGCAAAAACGCAGGGTGTATTAAAAAAAATCTTTTGGATATTTGCAGAAAAAAACTTTAGTTCTTCATGCAAATGACATATATCTTTATGCCATTCTGTTTTTAGGACAGACAGACCATCGAGGGTCTATAAGATGACTTGATGCAAATTTCAGTACATATTTGATAAGTAAGTAGGTACATACAAATTACATGTCTTTGTATAATAAACTGATAAAGTTCTTTTTAATTTTATATATTCGTAGAAAAATAAAACTTTAAAACGAAAATGTATGGCAACGCTAAAACACATTATGATTTGCCCTATTGCCAATATTCTTAGGATCCGAGGGTATTTTACAATTTTCTTTTCACCCTTTCTACGTACTCACAAGAACGACTTAAATCAATACTACTCTAATGTAAATATACTCCATACAAGCATCGTGCTTAAATTAAGTTCTAAACTTACCACAAGGCAATAAATATAAACTATAATATGAACTGAAAGTGTATCTAATAATATCGAGACTATTAGTTTGTAGTTCGTTTTATAAGATAACTTGGCTGGGACTCGAACCTGGGGCCCTTGGCTTATAAAGTACTGGATCTTTATTAGAACGGACCAATCAAATCAATCCGTATAAAGTAGTGAAAAACCTCGCTTTTTCAAAAGTTCTTAAGAATTGAATTGCCTTAGTTTGTGCAATCAGAATTTTTTTAATCACTCTTCGTAAATGTGTATTAAAAATAGATATCCTTTTTCGTATGATATATATTACATACTGTGTTTATAATGCACATCCCAAAAGTCAAAACTCAATTATTAGAGCTAGTCTGTTTTCGAGAGACGAATATTCATTTTCAATTTTTTATATACATATCAGTAAGTGCGGCTATTTATATCAAATACGTAGTCTCTGAGAAGAACGATTGTGACAGATTCGAAGAAACAGACAGACAGACAAATACACCAAAAGATACCACGACATTTCAATAAGTGATTCTCTTTTCCAATTTTAGAACGAAACATTATTAACAAAAATTGGGTCCAAAATACATAATAAATAAGTATTTATTTCTTCTGATTTTCGGTCACCAATTCGTGTTCCTGCCAAATTTCAGTACAATGAAATAAATTGACAAACAAACCGCATCGAAATCGGTTTACTAAAATTCGAGACAAGACCGAAAAAATATATAGACACCGTTTCATAAATATGGACACTTAACTTCTCAAATACAAATAAATAAATGGAACTAAACAAGTAAAACGCGAATTCATTAACATAAAACAGTAATAAAGACAAATTTGTCCGTAGCACCATCGCGGAATAAAGTTAACGGATAAATATCGTATAAATAAATATTTCCCCTCGGATAATAGTCGCCCTAAATGCGTTGCACAATGGGTAGAGACGTTGCCAAAATGGACAAAATGGATTGTGTACGGAAACGTATTACCGACGTGTCAAATGAGTCGGAACTTATGTCTGGGATATGCCTCGACCCACTGTGCGTCATTTAGTCCTGTTTATATGTTTACACAATCACGCATTAGAGAAATCAATGAAATTTGTTATTGAAATGTCATAAATACAATAATTTAATGCCATGTTATAAGAAATTCCATATTACAAATACTATCTAAAGAAATACATTTAAAATGTATGAGCTGGTTTAGTAGGCTCAAAATTATCGAGAAAAATGTAACACTTTGTTTGTAATTGTGTAATTTGTTGTACGCCATAATTAAATCACAATATGTTATGTATATGTTAATATATGTCTGAAGTAGTTTTTTATATACATTTTTTTGGTAAGTTTTTTGTGTTTACTAACGTAAACCCACATAAAAGTAAGCAGTGTAGTAGCTACATTTAACCATCCCTACAACCTCTTATCCTGTGAATAATTTATTTCTGTGAATAAATAAATGACAACGCAGTGAAACCACTTAATGTTATATTACATTATGTCGACATATATTATGTATTATATAGACCCGTAATTGTAAATGACTACTTTGACACAGGTCTGACACAAGGTAGTATTACTGATTGCAGTATTTCTTTCTCACTTATTCTTACACTTACATGACAGCTTGGCCTGTTTCTATTTTATGATAAATGAATAAATAAATACTGGTTTGTTTTAAAAAAGTTGCTGCCAATTGCCCGCAAAGAAGTGAGAAATTTCTCAGTGTTTCATTGCTATGTGAATATAGGTATGTGCTTACTTTCTTAACCATCTGGCAATTTTTTACACAAATTAGACAAAGTCAAATAAAATAGTTAAGATACTTTACTTATATTATGTATGTACTATTTGAAATAGTTACATTTAGTACCAATTTACATAAATCAAATTAAAAAACCAATTCACGCCCTCAACAATAACTCTTTACAGCACAAACAAACAAACACAATTAAATTAAATACCATACGCCTCGCCCACTGTGGCAGATGTTCAAACATTACAGACAAAATCGACTCTAATTCTATCAATCACAAACCCATTAACGGACATTTTCAATTAGCTCGTCGTACTATTTATTTTACACCCCACTAACAAACTTTTGAATTTAGAATCATAAATTGTACATTTTGAAAAAAGAAGTAATTGCGTGGAACACTACATTTTTTCCACATCACTGCTTTTTGAAACCATTGGTTTCTGCTGCGATATTAGCAAAATGTTAGTGAAAATCCATTCTTTTTTATAAGCAAAGCAACATATTGGCAAGTTACGTGCGTGCAAAAATAACTAAAATATTTGTTAAGTTTTGTCTAATGGACCCATAAAAGACGTCGAGAGTTAAGCTTTGTATAATTTTATGGGAGACTCTTCAGAGTTGTTTGATAACTTAAATGTTACTTTGAAAGTAAGCTTTTAGCTGTTATTATGACTTTCGATCACTTTTTCATTAAATTACGCATTAATAGACTAGCGAATCTATCGTAGGTATTTGTTATTTATTAATTCTAGTCAAATCTCGGGTTTTTGCGCTATTTAGGTGTGAAAAGAAAACGCGGTACATTTAAGTTAATATATCTACCTAAAAACTCATTAAAATGTTTTTAGAAGTCGAGGCCACTTCGAAAAGCTGAAACCACTGGCGAGAAACTAAGTCAGATATTTTTAAACTTTTAAAACTGAAATATAAAATCGGAACTTACAATTTCATCATATCGACTGTCTGATTTGCAGCCAAGAACCACACTGAAAGAGTCATACTGGATTTTGCATTATCGACAAATCTTTGAAGCAAGAAAATATGACCTAGGCGTCCTCACATATTATGAATTTTATCTTACTCTACTGGAGACTGGTAACCATGATAACATCTGTTCTTTGATGGTATTTGTTATAATCAAAGAATAAGTACGTTACCGATATTACCATGTAATACCATTCTCAAAAAAAGCTGTAATTACTGAGCATCTTGAGTTCAAACTTCCAGCCACGAGATGATTTTTATAATACAGGAACAGAGCAAATTCTGCATTGGTATTGATTTCTTAGTGAACGTTAAATTGAAAATAAAAACACAATACACTAACCTGAAGGTTTAGTAGGGGCCAGTGGAAGTTTGAGTATGGCTATGAAATAGTTTTCTGAACTTAGTTAACAAAATTTTTAAGACTCCTATTCATTATATTTTTCCTGCAAACTTAAGTCTACATATTTACTGATTTTTTCAAAAGTTAAAAGATTTTTAAAACTTGGAACACTGAAGTATTAGTAATTATTGTAACAGATGGCGCCTCAAACCTTTAAAATGAATTATTATATAATATATTTAATGTTTCGAAATGATGTACATTTACATACATAGGTAGTTACGTCCTCAAAATTTACCTACTAGGTACGCCTTTATGGATGTGTTACCTAAAAAGGGGCTATTCTGGACCTAGATATTATGATTTTACTCAAATTTGTTTTTTACTTTTCGTTCAGTTTTTTTTTTAAAAACCTTGTTTATAAACGTTTCAACATTTTTTGTAATTACGTTGTATTGTAGTGGACTATTTAATATTAAATATTTAAATATTGTTTTATAGCATAAAATAGCATTTTTAATGTTGTTTTTACTTATACAAAGTGCTGTTAAATGCATCCTAAAAGTAAAGCCGTTGTTTCAGCTGTTATTACACTTTATGAATGTGCAACACGACTATTGAAAGAAAGCCTTTGATACATCACTGCATGTCTGTGTATTTTTGAAAGCACACGCTTGGGGAAATCGTTAGTCTAACGACAAACGTGTGAAAAGCTTAAAAATAGCGTCTAACAGGCGAAGTTGAATACGACACCCAAATGTCAAACTGACGTAACACAGATCCGAATTCAAAGGCTAGAAGGGTCATTGTGAAGAGCGAATCAACACAGAAGTGTTTTACACGCAAGTTTAAACCTGTGACGTCGTGGTACGTTAAGTACTAAACGCTCGCTGAGTGTACTCGGTGTGACGAGTTGACTCAGTAACTCGAGTGTAAACGGACTTAATATTTTTCATTGACGGACAAGTTCACTCGATTAAGAGACAACTCGAGTCGCATGACTAGAGCCACAAAGATGTAGATGTAGATTGGTGATAGGGACGTCCGCCAGGCTGCAGACGGGCTGTCGGCTTCCTTTGAGTGGCGCCATTCAGCCCCGTTCCCTGATTAGAGCTCCGGTTACTGTTGGCCTGGTGGTACTCCCTCCTTTGTTTCATCAATGAATCTTCCGGTTTTCCTACAAAACATGAGGATATCCTTTAATTTGGTTTAGAGCCACAAAACATCGACATCTGATATCAGCGACAAGACACTCACAACTCATAGAAAATACACGACCCTTACTATTGCCATCATTAAATGTTTGGAACCCCCTTTCGCGACCCCAAATACCCCCTTTAATCATCTCATAAAATAGGTAGAGAATGCAATAATCCTATTCTTCTTCACCCAGACAACGAGTCTCACAACTTAAATTAAGAAATATTTAGATCTATGTTTGCTCTGTACATCAACTGAAAAGTTTTGACCTATTTACAACATACGCGGATAACGCTGTGATAGCAGACAAAGCAAAAATATTTTACTAATACTATACTCTACTTACAAATTTATTACCAAGAGGTTAAGACTAAAAATCGAATGACTTTTATTTTTTTGTTAGAAAGAACATAGTGTAGTTCCCCCATACGCGGAAAAAGCTCGATCCTCTCGGTACATTCATCTATCATTCGCCATATATGATGTGAAAGACGTCTACAGAGTGAAACGTTCGCTTCGGTGTGACTACAGCCTTTGCTGCAAGAATAACTCTTAATCCATACCCATAAATATCATTTTCTTTTAACTCAGTTTGGTATTAACTTTGCTTTGCTTTCGATACTTTTGTGTCTGCAGTCTCCGTATGGAAGTTTCAAGTCTCAGAATCAAACGAGTTTGTTCCTTCTATGTTCACAAAAAGCTTCAGAATACATACATTTTTTGAATAGGCACGTGTGATGCGATAATATCAGTATTGCGCATGAGAGTTAACACATGAAAAATTGACTTATCCCTTTACAATAAGGTTAACATTTGATCGTGGAATGTTCTGTGAGTGTTAGTCTAGTTTCACATAAGATACCTAGAGCTTTAGAGAATATTGGGATGAAAGCGACGATAGTGAGTGAATGACAGCCGACGTGAGGAAGCGTGCATAGACAAAAGGTAGACGCCTGTGTATAGAAAAAATAACTATGAAAAGCCTTCATAGTCTTTTAACGAGTCAACTAGACTATTCTTATAGACTAGTTGAGCCTTTTTGCATCTAGTCAATTCCATATATTAAAATAAAATAACGAGCTCAAATTTCAGTAGCGTTAATGAGTGGACATAGCTAGAGGGAAATGACAACAAGGTACTGGAAGTCACAAACTCATAGTGTCATTGCTCGAGTGTCAGAGATAGAGGCACTCCGTGTTACAATAAATGCACCTCGGACCGAGTATCACAATGGTCGCAGCATTTGATCTAAAATCGTGTCCATAAAATAAGTGACCATTTTCGTTTACCGAGTTTCTAGATTTTTACTCATTAGTAAAAATCTAGACTAGGGAAGGTCATAGTACAACGATACAGAGCTGAAAATGATTTTTTCTGTGAATACTAGAGCCAAAACACCTAAGAGTTACGAGTATTTTGCAAATATTTCATGACCGACTCATAAGCTGACACGAATTACACTAACAGCGCGAGGTTGCCATACTTACTATAGCTAACTCTTACCCGAGGTTAGCGCTCACTGAGGTAGAAAGAAAGACGAAAATTCGTTTGATACACGGGGGTAAGAGTGGTATCTTATTAGGTATGGCTCTGTCCATTGTGTTTCTCGGTTCGAGAAATATACTCTGTCAAAAGGGAAACTCATGTACATAGTTGATTCAGTTTAATCATGTCGGTCTGTATGTCACATCTGATTAATTCCGTCATATATACACCTGCGTCACCAGTAGCAGATTTAGGGTGGGGGGGGGGGGGGGGGTAGCTAAGGGGTTTGAACCCCCCCTCCAAAAGCATTTGAGTTCCTCCATAAAAAATTTTAGGGTCCCGGAATGCCCTATCCTCATTGGGTTCAAATCCCTCCCGAAGCAAAATCCTGGATCCACCACTGTACGACACCCAACATAAAATGGTAACTCAAAACGAAAAGAAACTCAATACATTGTAATCAAAGTTAGCAATCAATTTTTTAATTTAATTAATTAATATAAATTATACTTACTTCAACTTTGTATATATCTAGCGCGCACTTGACCGTTTTTAAAATCATATATTTTGAATATGATTTCCAACTTTTGAAAATTACTTATTTTACGTTTTCAATTTTACAACTTGAATTCCAATTAGTCCTGTAAAATTTTCCTCTATGAAATACAAATTCAACACAAATCCAGTAATATTCCGCTAGCTCAATTTCATTACTCTTTCCATAACGTAGAATGTTCGAGATAGGATATTGTTGATAAAATGGTAATTTATCGAGACAGGCGTGAGGTTTCTTTAATTACTTCTACCATAGTTTCTTACTGTGTTTGTCGCCGTACCGATATTTCTGCAGAGCTGTAAATTGTGAATAAACTATGCTTCTGTATTCATAGAATAGTAAATTTGTAAAATTCATTCGTAGAGGTCAATTACATATTTCATTTTGCTTTTTCTGTAAACTTTAAGTGACATAATAATAATAATAATACTCCAGACAATTACACATATTGTGTGACCCCAAACTAAGCAGTAAGCTTGTACTATGAGTACCACACAACGAACTCTGGGGGAGTTCCCAGTAACACCCAGACTCCAAGCCAATTTAGAAAAGTTCTTTTCCTAAATTGACCGGGGATCGAACCCGGGACCCTAGCTTGGAAAGCAGATGCATATGCCACTGCGCCAACGGGCCAGTCACACTTACACACAGTCACAAATATTACAATTCAGATTCACGAAAGTTCGAGTATCCAATTGATCCAAGGGATAATCGATAGTTATCGATATTAATGAAACATCGATGTCTAAAACATCGATATCTACATCGATATTGTGAACAAAAAAGCAAAATTCGTTTTTGTTGTAAAAATCAAATCGAGCTATCGCAAACCAAGATATATTTATTTGCTAAAAATCTGAATCTTGTAAATTTCTTTCTAACGACTTTTAAAATGTCAACTATTATAATATTATATCAACGCACATTTCGAACTTTGACCAACGTAGTAGTTCTTAGTTTTAATGCTAGATGTCATTAATATGTATTTTTATTTCGTATTTGATGTGCACCAAATCATCGGCATTTTTAAAAACGATGCATCGGACATTCGAGCAAACGAACGAACTTATAAATGATCTTTTATGAATTCCATTTCACCTTTTAAAGTACGTAAACCCTAATAAGGAACAGCAAATTGGGTATTTGAATACGACTTGACCATTCTCTTTATCTTCGAAGCTGCTAATCTTCTTTGCATAGATCCAGGTGTAACAGCTAACTAGCAGCGAATTCAGTGCTAGTTAGCTGACCGAATTTGATATGAAATTTCGTGAGGCTGCTTCGTTGAGAGGCGAAACACGCGTCGATTGACAAAATTATAAGAATTCATCACAACCTAGACATAGAATTTCAAAATTTCATATAATAGAAAGCTTAAAATAAAGTTTATAGGAACGATAAGATCTCATAAATATCCAGAAATTAAGTTTAGGAAATCAGTTTATACATACTGTATATCGTAAGGAAACCTCTAACTCTCGATTGACAAAGAACAATTTTATATGGGCATTTATAAACATTTTTATATGGGCAATGTTCCACCAACAGATATGGAATAAGTGTCGGTACATTTTTCAGTAACCACAAAAACAATATCTATCAACATTTTTACACCTGACACGATGAGATTTGGAAAAAAAAATCCAAAGACATGAAAAATCATTTCTTTTTTGTATGAAATCATTATAAAAATATTAACTGAAGCTAAAATGAGAAAACTTAAATGTTTTTAAGCTGAAGATATATTTATGATCATCGTTCAACGAATCATTGTTATCTAAATCAGCTTTTAATACAGAATCAACTTACTACAATGTTTCGAAAGAGATACGTATATAAAATCTGGTTTGTCCATGGTTCTTTTTTCTTGAAGCTGTGAACAAAACCTAGTTATTAATAATATAATCAAACTTTGTTACTGTAAGTTGTAACAGCTCTATAAAATTACTCTCATATCGAAATCGACAAGAATCGCCCAATTAATGGAAAGCTTATTATATAATTTATTTTGCCATTTTCACTTAAAACGTAGGGGAGCTGTAAATACAATAATAATAATTTAATTAAAGACGCCATTTCGCCGCCTCTGATCTTTATCGACCTGTAGATTACGAAGGTGACGTCTTAGTAAGAAACAAAAATTTTCCATTCGTATATACAATTTGTATGAAACTGTATTTCGGTAATTGAATTGACTTCTTGTACACGTTGTACATTCATTCAAATGCGAATTAAGTTAGTACTCACTTAAGCCGTCGTTAGAGTACTTTGTTTTGATATACCGAACCATCCATTAAATTTGCATACATACATGTCTTCACGCTGTATCTCTAAGGTTTAATATAATCATATTCAATATATTTAATGATATGATTTATGGATTTATTGGTGATTAGTGCGTTTGCTTTGCAAGGTAAATGGCGCTCAGGTTTATTTCCGGTAAATGTAATAAAATTTTGAAATTTCTAAATTGTCTGGTGTTATTATATGATCCTCTGGTTCAGCGTTTACCGTTTAGTGAATCGCGACCCGGCACCGGCGGGGTTATTACCTAAAAATTTGCAGACAGCGACAGCCACGCGATCACTGCGCGACCGGTGTTTAAATGTAATAAAAAATTGGTATCATGTATGACCATTGCGTATCTATTATTTTATGACCGTAAAATGTACTTTTCGCGGTAGATTTAGCGCCACAATACAAATTACATTACACAAATTCTCGTATTGACAGCAGATATCGCGCGATATTGGCTGTCGCATGCTGTCTGCAAGTTATGAAATAAGCGTGCCGGCCGCAAAAATAAAATACTATGGAAGGAGATGCTTCGATCGTCGTCGCACCAGACCTGAGGATAAAGCTATCATCATTTCAGACAAACTTGGATTATCTGGTCAAAAATTAGCAGCTAGATACTTCTCACTAACAGTCAATAATTCAATATAATAGTACCAATCAACCATTTACTAGAGTAAAAAGTTATAGGTAAAACATTGTTTTTAATTATCAAAATACATACTATACATAAGTACTTTTATTATTAATGAATGTATTTTGTTTTACCTAATATTACCAAGGACATCAAATACTCTTGAGTGGGTCACGAAGAGGGAGTATGAAAATTACCGAAGCAGAGCAAAACAATGTTTGGGATACGCCGCTTTAGTTCATTTTGTGGGATAAATATTCTACAAAAATAGGGCGTAATTAGAGGCTACACAATTTGCAACGTGGCTTGCTCAGGCCGGCAGAGTGAGGTGTGGGTTGAGTAATTTAAGATGTTTACCATTACTATCACCTGGAGAGTGGTGTACCTAATTTGTTTAAGGGCGCCTAGTACACCCTCTGCAATCGACATCTAATGGGATGTGTATTATAAATTAACTAATGAGACACAAGAAAAACATCACACGAAGAAACAACATTTATTTAATTATATCTAAGTTTCATTGGTGAATTCAATGAGTTCACTATATACAAAGAGTTATTAACAATTTTTAAAAGATTAAATGCTATTTTATTACAACATTACCTTGTTTATTATTGTATATTTATTAAGAAAGAACATCCATTATCTAACAGTACTTAGATATTAATAAGTTTACAGAATAATTAATAGTATGAAAGTTTTACAAGTATTGAGCTCAGATATTACTTGTTATAGGTACAACAACGTAATTTATTTATGTTATCTTAAATTAAAGAGAAATATATTTAATTATAAAGGTTTAGGAACCATTACATAGTTTATGTACTGCATTTAAATTCTCAGTAGTACAGATACATAAATCAGAGTACATTTTGTACATAAAAATCAAATATTAAATTTAGAGAGAAAAATATATTAGATACACAATATCTTTACGTGGAGCTAATATCTATTAACAGAGAGTCATTTCTTAGTTACAAGTAGAGAAGTGTTATCAGTTTTATCACTGATAAGCCAAAAGACGTGGTCATCCACCACCTGCACCTACTCCTCAGCCTTCCCACTTGTAGAGCATCTACTGGAATTATAGCACCCACGTGCTCCGGTCCTCAAGGATTCCCCTTTAACAGGAACTGCGACCTGGCCACACGTTAAAGCACCCAAGTGCCCCGGTCTTCAAAGATGTTCCTTTTAGAAAGGAACTGCGACCTGGCTACTCGTTCTTCCTCCCAGAGCCAAGAGGATTCATACATCTTGATAGGCACAGAGAGTTGAATACCCAACCATTCTAGGTACTCATTGGGTATCTGAGATTTAGATGATTTTGAACAGTTTTTAGTACTATTCCTAGGTATTCATTAAATACAGGGGCAGGAGGCCCACCCGGTTTTATTAGGTGTCCTTAGAACTCTGTAACAAGCACACGTAGATATTAGGATCCTATTCCCTAGTCCTATCATTATTGCTCGCCCTTCTCTACAAATAAAGTACTCACCATGGGATCTACCATGAGATTACCTAATCTACACTACTACACATTATTAAATTAACACATTATTAACAACATTATCCTACGTACAATCGCGGGTAAGGTGAACTGTCCGATGCTGTACACCCTTACACATAGGGTAAACTCATACCTAGAATATAAGTACTAATATAGTTTTAAGATTGCTGGTTACTAACAATATTGGATCATGTTGTCTGAAATAAAAAGATTATTATTATTATTATTATATCTACCAATGAAGCTTGTGGAGTATTCTCGACGTTTTTCACCTCCATCTTACATTATTAGATACCTAGTACATATCTGTTAGAAAACGCAAATCATGAGTAGGTAGTACAACGTCATTCGTCCCCTACACAGTAATACCTAATTGTATGTAGATATTGAACAAAAATATTTTCCAGTTCAAGTCTGTCATCTCTGCCGAAAAATCTCGTGTCCCGCGATTCAGCACAACGGAACGTTGACAGCTTGAGTAGAAATAATGTGCAGGGGATGACGCGCCGTTTTACGACGGCGATGGAGAACGATCGCGGCACTCGTCATCGGTGTAATTGATTTGGATGTTTTCCGAAAGGGTATCTCTGAAGCCTCTGTTCGGACTATATTTTTTAGACTTGATCATGCTAAATCATCTCCAGAATCTGGGATCAATAAAAAAAGGCTCTTTCAATGTTATAAAGATACCTATCTAGAATCACTTTCTTTTTCTCTATTGTTTCAAAAGAAATTGGCAGGAGCGAGAATAAACTTAATTTTCTTTACTGTTTTAAAACAAACTGGTAGGTAATACCCTTTATTTTCTTTGTTGTTTTAAAATAAACTGACAATGTGAGAATCACCTTTATTTTTTTCTCCTTCTTCTTTATTTGTACAGCACCGTCGCGATTGCGAAATTTGCCAATGTCACATCAAGTGAGAACCATAAAACAACGATATTAATGACAGTTTAAATCTACATTAAACTTTATTATTTTGAAACAAACTGGCAGGACTGAGAATCACCTTTATTTTCTTCGTTGTTTTAAAATAAACTGGCAGGAGTGAGTTACACGCATAAAAATTTAGGCAAATGCTAGTTTAATTCGCGTATACATATCACACAATATTTATAACTAGCGACCCGCCTCGGCTTCGCACGGGTAACAGAGCCATTTTGGACAAGATTTTAGTAAAATCCGTTCTTAGTGAGCGTCTACATCGCGAAAGGAGTAACTATGCTAAATTTCAAGTCAATCGGACCTATAGTTTCGGAGATCTCGTGATGAATCAGTCAGTCAATGAGTGGTATTTCATAGGTATTTCGCTTATATATATATATGGTAGATATGGTAAAGTAAGTTCAATAAAAGGTATCTGGAGATTTATAACACCTATGAATTTCATCATATTTTCCAGTAAATTTTAAATGAAATTTTAAAAATTGTTGTTCTAATATTATAGCTTCGGAGATACAGCAGAGAAATGGTCAAGCAAGGGTCAAGGCGAATTTCATTCACCAATTATGTTGTTAAGAAGATGCAGCACAATGTTAAGTAGTTGTCAGATACATCATGATAATTTCGAAAAGAAGAATGGACGCTTGGGAGATCTTATAACGGTTGCGTTTTTCCTTTTAACCTACGAAACTTTGAAAAATAACTCTTGCTGCAATTCGATTCTAGCACCAATTATGTTCGTTCAAGGGAAGTGAATTTTTTTTATAAATTTTTAATACAAAAACTGGACATACACAAACCTTTGTAATTTTTCTGAAAAATGAATCCAATAAACATATAACAATGTGGATAAATATTAATGTATTAAAATGTTATTGTAGAAGTAAGGAAAGGAATGTTCTAATGGTTCGGGCACATAGAATGTGTGACGAAAGACCGAAAAACGAAATCTACAGAGCGAGTGAGTGGTAGCAGAAGCCAAGGAAGACCAAGGCTGACATATGAAGATCAAACAGCCAGAGTGTTAGCTGACGGAAATGTCAAAAGGACTCGTATACCTGGGCAAAAATGCGTAAGGCGAATGATGAGATTTGAGGAGGAGAGGAAGTATGTATATGTAAAGACCGCGAAGCGTGGCGCTCCGACCTCTCTGACTACCCCGGTAGGGATACAGGAGAAATATATGTATGTGCGTAAAGTTTAACTGCAGGTAAGAGACAGTAAAATCAATATGAAGATGCACAGGGTTAATTGAAAAATACTAAGAACCTCTTGGTGCAAAATTCCTGTCACATCTGACAACTTTTATTCTACTACTTTTTTCATTATTACATTTCCCAAAAAATATTTTTTAACTTTTCTTGTACTGTCTGAAACGTAATTACTCTGTATACGTATTTCTGAGGATGGCAACACAAAACTCAAAGCAGATGTCGCCACTGGTATGGTTTATGTGGCGGTAATTTGACAGTTCTTCCATGTTACACGATTACACTGAAACTGCTTCTATTTCTGTCTTTCATAGTGCTTTCTTACTTTCTTTTTTCTTTCTGTAAAATATTCACAACATTACCTAGATGATTCTTTAGGTGTAAAGTTTTTTTTTCATTTATCCACTAGTTTCATTTGTCTTTCGGTAATCGATGAACTCCTATATTTTGCACCCACCCTCTATCACACAACACTTTCTCATGTTTAACATAATATGAACAAAATAATTAATAGACCGTACAATTTTACATGAAATTAGAAACCATAATAAAAACGTCACTTTGACAGTGCATTTAAAGTATTTTAATTTTGTATGTAAAAAAAAATTTATGAATTACCTACTAAAAGTCATATAACAAAAGTTATTGAGTATAATGGTAAGAGTGGATTGCTAAGAGGTTATTAGTATTTTTCAATTAACCCTGTATAAGGACTAATAAGGATGAAGTGTTCCATGTAAGGATGTAACAAACATTGCATAGAGTCAGGCGTTATTTTGCGGAAATTCACTTCGTCTGGTGAATTATTAGATTGTTTGTTATTTTGAGCTCGAAATTCCAAAAATCGACACGTGTTTCGCCTCTTAATGAAGCACCCTCCAGATATTCCAAAGATAAAACTCGGTCAGCTACCCAGCACCAAATTAACGAATGATTCAGCTTCATTCGTTAAGAGGTAATACGTGTGTCGAGACATCTAGTTAAAAATTATAAGATTTTGTCAAATGTAACGAATGTTATATTTCCAACATTCGTGAATGCGAATTCGCGAATTTGTTCCAGTTATTCGCGAATATTAATGACAATGTCAAAACACTTGCGAAACACTGGGATCAATCAGTATTTGGACTAATCGGTGCAATCAAGGTTGTTGCCAGATTACAATTTTTCATTCAAATAGAAATAAATATTATAAATCTTAGCAGTTGCATTGTCATTTCAAAAACATTCGACAAAAAGGGCATAAAATATGCCCTTTTCATTGACAAATAGATTTGTACAACTATTCAGATAATTTTTTCGAACGCAAATGAATTTGTTACATCACTAGTAGATATGTAAAGGCTATCATTACCATATACAGGCATAAAGTCAGAAGTGAATATTCCTAACGTTATGAAATGTCTTGATTCACCCCTTCGTGTGTAACATGAAGAAAACACAATAAATTAAATATTACAATATTTTATTAACATATGTACTGAATGAACTAACCAATATTGCCTACATTTTAGCACCAAAAATTAATCGCAAGAAAATATTTCTTATAAAAAACGTATCATTTAGAACAGAAAGTCATCTTAAATCAAAATTGTCTAATCATATTACAATATTTTAATATTAGTGGTAGTTTGTAACTTGCCTTTATGTTTATAGAAACAGTTAAATGAAATATTTGAGTTTACTTTTATTTCTTGATCTCATTGAAGAAGACATTTTTGCAGTAATCAGATGGATTATGAGACAAGGAACGATATTCATTCGAGTAGGACTTTGCTGAGCCGACGTTATTCTATATCTATATACTTTCTCCTCATTACGAGATATTCTCAACAATCTTATAAGTTCTGACTTAATAAAATCATACATTGGGTAGGTAATTGAAAGTTTTCAATCGTCTTCTGAAATAGGATACGAGAAGAGACAGCAACGACATCTTTTTAATTTCTTTTACGATCTATTCGCATCACACAGGATTGCTCTAGAAGTCTATTATACTAGTTCTTCATTATGTTTCTTCTTGCCTAGGATTTATAGATCTCGACCAATAAAAGTTATAGATATTTAATAATTTATTTAATGTTATGGATTTCGCAAAAATTTTAAAAGAGATTCGTACAAGAAGGAATCATTTATGGTTTCTTATGGACAGGCAAAATTCAATTCAAAATTCAATTAAATTTCTTGAAAAACAGTTTAAAGTTGACAAACACATTTATCATATGAATTTTTGCTGTATTACCAAGATTCTAACACTTCACAGTATTCACGCCTTTCATAATGCCACTGTTAATTCTTAGGATAGTATTTATTTCTAGAACACCATTGTACACAGGACACAATATACTGCAAATTGATAAATATCTTGTAGATCATAAGAGACTACTGAATACCAAATGGATAATGATACGCTATTCTTGGGACGTCACTAGGTATATAAGGAAAATCCTGATACGCTTTTACCATCATCTGTTGATTGACGACAGCGAAGGGTCTTGGAGAAATACTGTCTATAGAAGGCAACGGCCTCAAATCTAAACTTGTTGACGCCTCATCTTTTGGTCTTATCGATGGAGGAGCAAAAGTACTCTGAGATATAGAAGGCACACTGTAACTGATCATGTTGTTATACATAAACTGATCAGGGTAAGTCAACGGTATTTGATAGTTTTGGTCCAATCTCGGTTCACCTTCTAATAACTGGTCTTTGACCTGGCTTATAGTGTACATGGGTGGATTACAATAAATTGTTTCAGGTCGATTTTTCCGTCTAGGTCTGTATTTATAGTCGGGATAGTCCTGCATATGTTTGATTCTTAACCTTTTCGCCTCGTCGATAAATGGCCGTTTCTCTACTTCATCCAAACTCTTCCACTCCAAACCCAATCGCTTCGATATCTCCGAATTGTGTAACTTCGGATTCATCATTGATATTTTCTTCCGCTGCAGGCGTGACCAAACCATGAACGCATTCATTGGTCGTTTTATATGATAAGGATTTGAGTTTCTTGACAACTTCTGTAGTGGCTTCGTGGATGTAGGTTCTAATGGATACGCCATCGATGGATTTTGTTTCTTTTTCTTTATACAGTTCTTGTATGTATATTACTGTTATTCATTTCCAATAATGTTGTTGCGATGTTTGACATTCTTTTTTATAAGTTAGCCTGCACCCAACATACACAGTAAATAATATTGTTTTAAAATGACAAAACGAATCCCGAAATATGTTATCAACATGGTATTCTCATCCAAAACCTGACAGCCTAACGCCCGAGCGTGTACTGATGATCAGTTTGGAAGGCGACCGTGCCTGAATGCTGTCATTAGACCAACAATAGACAGATCACAATTGAAATGACAATTTTCCATGTATTATTTGCCTCTGAATAAAGAACGGCGACAATGCATTGATTGCTCACAAATTGTCAAATGATACTTCTGTATGTTTTGTGCGAGGCGCGCCTGCGCACTGATCTATTAAAAACTGTAGCGTCGGTAAAGTTGAATAGTGTAGAGTCAACAAATATAATTTGGTTATTTTTGTATTTAATTACACTTTTAATGACGATAGATTCATTTTATTATGTGTATCTAGTGTATGTTATATACAAGTATTCTTTTCCCGTTGGGGTATGCTTTTCCCATCTTTTTCCCTTTGGGGTGGACAGAGCATACGAGTACTTAAAACTTGCTTGGCACAATTAATAGTATTAATAAAATTACAACTTTTACAACATGCAGGACCTCGGAAAACTAGTTATTGCTACATTCTGCATTTTTCTGCCTGTCTTGGCTCAGCAAACAAATTAATTTATACAATATATATGTATAATTATCTTATTGTAAAACTATCTGCGGTTCAAGCTTTCACTTGTGTTAAATTTGGAATTTTTCCAGGATAAAAGGTAGCTCAGATCACTTTCGGAAAAGTCTTCGATCTATCAATTTAAGTGCCATCAAAATCGATTAAGCCGTTTCGAAGATTAACCCAGACCAACAAACAGACGGACGAGAATTTTAAAAACGTTTGTTTGAATTTTCGTCATATTTTCATTCACTTGCCTTATTATTAATTTGCATCAGCTTAAAGTAAGTATTGTAATAAATATCAGAAAATATGTGCAGATATAATATCTCCAGTTATTAAAAGCAACAACACAAGACATATTTTAAAATTAAAGAAATAAACAAAAACTTATGTATCATATTAATAATACATACTAGCGCCGTGACCTTTTCTTTCATCGGATATTGGCGGAAATTGCGGAGCGCGGGGCGCGTGCATACTGGGCACGACTAGGCCATTTCGATACACATACCTACACATTACATGTTTGCGTATTTAAGTGATATTGAAGTTCCAATATAACATACACTTGCTGTTTACAAAATATCATTTTCTTTTTTAAAATGATGTACGGCCATATTTTCCGGCTGGTCATTATCGATCCCATGGGAGTTATTCACAAACGTCGGAAACTTTCCGTGGCGGAAAGGCCGATCGTCGAAAAGAATAATTCAATCCGACGGCTTGAATTTGTGAATATCACTATATACAATATGATATATATATATAATATAAATACAATACGATTTCGGATTTGTGCATCGTGTATAGAGAAAATCATCGGAAAGTTTCCTGTCGGATACGGAAACTTGAGTTTCAAACATTTGTGAATAACCCCGCAGGTATCCTATTACTGTGGCACAGCTGAGCAAAGGTCACTTAACCATTTATAAAATTCAAAATTAATAAAATTACGTGTAATTTTTTGATTTATTCAAACTTTTCTATTACTTATATCTATTTATAAATGTTAATTTACCCAATCATGGCGAGCATAAGTTATTTATGCCTTTGCGCTTAGTGATTTTAGGTCAATAACATCCCTGAACCTTTTTTTATTACTGCTATTTATAAATACTTTAAAAAAAATTAGATTCTTCAATCTTTGGTTCTAAGTAAATCTACATCATAGGGCAAAATTACAAGCAAAGATGCCTCGCCTCAGTCCTCAAAATATGATATGCAAAATGGCCTCGATCCATTTCAACCAATCATAAGCTTCTATTTTTAAAATTTCAACATGATCGATCGGTTAGTTTTTTAGGAGCATCAGTGACTATGTTTTACCTATTTTGTATTGATTTTAATTTAATTAGAAGAGAAATATTTTGGTTTACAGTGCGTAGGTGCGGTGATGTGTAAAGTAGACGTGCATTGTAAATATGTACCTACCTACTAACCTATGGCTTACCTAATCGCGATTTATTATGTGAACATATTTAAACAGAATCAATTGGTATTGTTACATAGATGACTAGCTCCTACAGGCTTGGCAGTTCAATGATTGTCTATGAATAAATAGAATTTGCATTATTCAGATACGTAGTGATGCATTTTCATTTACCTTGTACCTACCTTTAAATTTGTACCTACTAGCGTCATCTATCGGTCAATAAAATAAAATGTAAACTAGGCAATTTCATTGTATACAGCGCATAAAACGCTTAAAATGCAAAAATTATATTACGAAGGTTTCAATATAACAGGTATAATTATAGATTTATATTGTTATGTATTATGACATTGCCCGTCAAATATGTATGTTTGTATAATGAATAATCGTGTTTTTTTCCAGAAACGTGTGAACGAAGACACACAGGAATAAATCATTAGTCAGGTGTGGTGGTTAGGTACCTATTTGAAATGATATTAGGAAGAACCGCACTAAGTTACACAAAAATAAGGATATCTGTTCGCCAACGTCCATACTACGTTGAATACACCGGTTCTCGTCTGATCACCGAAGTTAAGCAACGTCGGGCGTGTTTAGTACTTGGATGGGTGACCGCCTGGGAACACCACGTGATGTTGGCTTTTTGCACTAATATTTTTTTTGTTTTTCAGTTTTTGATTTTAGTAATGATTTTTTGTGTGCTTTTATTTGTTTTTAGTATGAATGCAACATATATTATAAATAATAATTATAATATTACTGATTACATATTTATGTTAATATTTACGAACTTAAAACTACACAATTATTATCTTAAATAATAGACTTCCTCAAAGTTCCTCAAATTAACGTGTGTATGTACTTTTTTGTTATTAATAATGATTATTTATAACATAAATTTCAAAATGTTGATTTGAATATATTTTATGTTATCGATTTAAAATGTTTTATATTTTCATTATGTACCTATTGATAATTGTAAGTATTTCGTGCAGTTACATAATTGTATTCCTATCGTGATTATCACACATTAATTACAGTTTAATTTCCAAAATTTAGCGACCTCTATACAAAATAGAGTAAATCACATTGCACTCGTAAAGTTAAGAAATTTTGCTGTTCCTTACAGAAAGTAATAGTTTTATAGTAGAACGCATAGATGGCGTCAATACAATAAATGTTGTTTTCAAAATGTTCGCTAGATGGCAACAGTAAAGTAAGAAATTTAAAAAATACTTACAATTATCAATAGGTACATAATGAAAATATAAAACATTTTACATCGATAACATAAAATATATTCAAATCAACATTTTGAAATATATGTTATAAATAATAATTATTAATAACAAAAAAGTACATACATACGTTAATTTGAGGAACTTTGAGGAAGTCTATTATTTTAGATAATAATTGTGTAGTTTTAAGTTCGTAAATATTAACATAAATATGTAATCAGTAATATTATAATTATTATTTATAATACATGTTGCATTCATACTAAAAATAACTTAAAGCACACGAAAAAATGATTAATAAAATCAAAAACCCAAAAACAAAAAAGAATTATTAGTACAAAAAGCCAACATCACGTGGTGTTCCCAGGCGGTCACCCATCCAAGTACTAAACACGCCCGACGTTGCTTAACTTCGGTGATCAGACGAGAACCGGTGTATTCAACGTAGTATGGACGTTGGCGAACAGACATTCTTATTTTTGTGTAACTTAGTGCGGTTCTTCCTAATATCATTTCAAATAGGTACCTAACCACACCTGACTAATGATTTATTCCTGTGTGTCTTCGTTCACACGTTTCTGGAAAAAACACGATTATTCATTATTAATGTTATATCTACACTAATCCATACTAATATTACAAATGCGAAACTCTGCCTGTCTGTATGTCTGACTAGACAATTCCGGAGGGCAACCATATACAAGAGAATCGTCAATAAAAATAAAGGTTATAACCAGGTCGTGTTATCTAGTGTATCTTCGAAGTCCAGACTCCAATATCGGTCAAATTTAAATGGGACCACCTCTGAAGTATTACCTACCAAACGAAAAAAGAATTTTCGAAATCGGTTCATAAATGACGGAGTTATGAGGTAACAAACATAAAAAAAACAAAAAAAACAACATATAGACGATTTGAGAACTTCCTACTTTTTTGAAGTCGGTTAAAAATAAATATTATAATTTAAAAAGATATAAGGCGGAGGGATAAGAGCTAAATAGAGAGTTGTATAAATATTACAGGGAAAAGGTAAAACTATTGATTGCTGACGCGTGTCAACATCATCTAAATACCATTCAAGGAAATATCCTCAAAGATCCGGTAAAATTTTGACATTTTGTCAGGGATAGGAGACGTGATAGACGGTGTGAAAATTATTTTACCCAAGATGGTGTGGCGGTGTCTGGCCAGGCCGCAGCTGATGCTTTCGCTAACTATTTCTCATCGGTATTTCAAAAGGAGACTCTGAGACTTGAGCGAGGCAGGCAGCAATAGCCGCACACTCGTTTTTTGATGCGAAAGTTGTGTCTATTGGAGCAGTGTGTGAGGCTGACGTTAAGACAATAGTCAGGAAACTAAAAGCTAGCACGTCTTTTGGTCCT
Organism: Zeuzera pyrina; assembly: GCA_907165235.1. Taxonomy (NCBI): domain Eukaryota; kingdom Metazoa; phylum Arthropoda; class Insecta; order Lepidoptera; family Cossidae; genus Zeuzera; species Zeuzera pyrina. The sequence goes on from OU015618.1 coordinate 26,239,528, forward strand.
GACGGTATTCCTATGTTTCTCGCTAAAGATGCCCTGCCGGTTTTGCTAGAGCCGCTGGTTCATATTTTTAATCTGTCTCTGAACTGTTCCAAATATCCAAAGTGCTGGAAAATTTCTAAAGTTACACCAATACCTAAGGGCGAACAAGAACCGGATGTCTCGAACTATAGGCCCATTACGGTGCTCTCAATCTTCGGTAAGGTCTTTGAGGATATTCTGAAGGTTTATATTGACCAACAAATCAGTACATCTTTACACAACTGTCAGCACGGCTTTCGCAAAGCACGCCCGACCATCACTAATCTTGAAGCTTTAGTGGTTAGTGTGCAGAAATTTACGCTGGTAGGCGGGTCCATGCTGCCTATTACGATTTTAAGAAAGCCTTTGACCTTGTGGATAACGACGTCTTGCTACAGAAACTGGCAATCGCGGACTTTGCTCCCAAACTCCTTGATTTTTTCGCTGATTATCTGTGGGATAGGAGCCAATTCGTTCGTATAAATGATTTTGAATCTGGATACTACTACACAAGGTCGGGGGTTAGTCAGGGCAGTATCCTAGGACCAATACTGTTAATTAACGATCTTCCGAATGTGGTCAGCGCTGTTGAGTGCCTTTTGTTTGCTGACGATCTTAAATTGTATCTCGGAGTGAGTAGTGTGGCTGATGCATTGGCATTGCAGAAGGATGTTGATGCTGTAGGAGAATGGAACAAAACAAACAGATTGCCATTTAATTTGGCAAAATGTAAACAAATTACATTCTCTCGGAATCGATCGCCACTAGACATCTGCTATACACTATATGACTCCCCATTGGAGAGAATATCTGACGTTAGAGATTTGGGATTAATAATGGATAGTAAAATTGACTTTCACAAACATATTACTACTATGTGCAAAAAGGCCAGCAAAGTTTTTAGTTTTATTGTTAGAAAAGCTTTTCAGTTTAGCAACATGAGAGTTGCAATATTACTTTATAATGCATATGTTCGCAGCAAACTTCAGTTTGGAGCTGTTATTTGGGATTCTCCTGAGCATAAATATTCTCTCACAATTGAAAAAATCCAACGCAAATACGCCCGTTGGCAATACAGACAAAGGTACGGTTACTATCCATATTTGTACCCCTCTTTATTTGTTTCTGCCACAGTAGATATGGAAACGCTTGCTTTGAGGAGGAAAATGCTGTTATTGGTGCACTATATCTCTGTGTTGCACCACAAAATTGACAGTCCTCAGGTGTTAGAGAGAATAGGTCTTCTCGTGCCCAGACGCATGGCATACGACGCGGAGGGGATGGTGGCACCGCGCCGTCACCCGCGGCTGCCACAGCGACCAGCCACGCGCACCCGTTACGCTGCTAACGCACCTACAAATAGAGCGCTACCTCTGTTAGGATACATTCTAACTCAGTATGACGATCTTGATATATTCGCTGACCGCTTAGGTTCTATGTTTAATAATGTAAAATTTTGTTATAGTCGATGTGCTTATCTACGAGTATGTATGTATTTTATATATTTTAATCTTATATCTAAACGTTATTTTACCGTGTATTGGGAAACTGCAAGTTTACATGTGTGTAAGAATAAATAAATAAATTATTATTCTATCAACATGAAATAATAAAATTTCGTAAAATTTAATTGTTTTTGGCTGAAATATTAATTAGTGTTTTAAATATATCTTACACTAGCTGTACCCGCGAATTCGTCCGCGTGGATTTTTTTTTCCATGGCTTCCCCAGGATAAATATGTCTGTCTACTACATACTACCTTTGTACATATTATATTTGTAGTTCTTCGTAATCAGTTCAGGCGGTTTCCTATCAGTATATATGTAGTTTCATTTCCTATTTCACCTCCCTGGGAGTAGTTTTTGATAAGACATTTAACCTACGTCCATCCCCTGGTGTCAAACAGCCTCCATGATCATTAAAACCGGCAGGGCATCTTTAGCGAGAAACATAGGAATACCGTCAGGACCAAAAGACGTGCTAGCTTTTAGTTTCCTGACTATTGTCTTAACGTCAGCCTCACACACTGCTCCAATAGACACAACTTTCGCATCAAAAAACGAGTGTGCGGCTATTGCTGCCTGCCTCGCTCAAGTCTCAGAGTCTCCTTTTGAAATACCGATGAGAAATAGTTAGCGAAAGCATCAGCTGCGGCCTGGCCAGACACCGCCACACCATCTTGGGTAAAATAATTTTCACACCGTCTATCACGTCTCCTATCCCTGACAAAATGTCAAAATTTTACCGGATCTTTGAGGATATTTCCTTGAATGGTATTTAGATGATGTTGACACGCGTCAGCAATCAATAGTTTTACCTTTTCCCTGTAATATTTATACAACTCTCTATTTAGCTCTTATCCCTCCGCCTTATATCTTTTTAAATTATAATATTTATTTTTAACCGACTTCAAAAAAGTAGGAAGTTCTCAAATCGTCTATATGTTGTTTTTTTTGTTTTTTTTATGTTTGTTACCTCATAACTCCGTCATTTATGAACCGATTTCGAAAATTCTTTTTTCGTTTGGTAGGTAATACTTCAGAGGTGGTCCCATTTAAATTTGACCGATATTGGAGTCTGGACTTCGAAGATACACTAGATAACACGACCTGGTTATAACCTTTATTTTTATTGACGATTCTCTTGTATATGGTTGCCCTCCGGAATTGTCTAGTCAGACATACAGACAGGCAGAGTTTCGCATTTGTAATATTAGTATGGATTAGTGTAGATATAACATTAATAATGAATAATCGTGTTTTTTCCAGAAACGTGTGAACGAAGACACACAGGAATAAATCATTAGTCAGGTGTGGTTAGGTACCTATTTGAAATGATATTAGGAAGAACCGCACTAAGTTACACAAAAATAAGAATGTCTGTTCGCCAACGTCCATACTACGTTGAATACACCGGTTCTCGTCTGATCACCGAAGTTAAGCAACGTCGGGCGTGTTTAGTACTTGGATGGGTGACCGCCTGGGAACACCACGTGATGTTGGCTTTTTGTACTAATAATTCTTTTTTGTTTTTGGGTTTTTGATTTTATTAATCATTTTTTCGTGTGCTTTAAGTTATTTTTAGTATGAATGCAACATGTATTATAAATAATAATTATAATATTACTGATTACATATTTATGTTAATATTTACGAACTTAAAACTACACAATTATTATCTAAAATAATAGACTTCCTCAAAGTTCCTCAAATTAACGTATGTATGTACTTTTTTGTTATTAATAATTATTATTTATAACATATATTTCAAAATGTTGATTTGAATATATTTTATGTTATCGATGTAAAATGTTTTATATTTTCATTATGTACCTATTGATAATTGTAAGTATTTTTTAAATTTCTTACTTTACTGTTGCCATCTAGCGAACATTTTGAAAACAACATTTATTGTATTGACGCCATCTATGCGTTCTACTATAAAACTATTACTTTCTGTAAGGAACAGCAAAATTTCTTAACTTTACGAGTGCAATGTGATTTACTCTATTTTGTATAGAGGTCGCTAAATTTTGGAAATTAAACTGTAATTAATGTGTGATAATCACGATAGGAATACAATTATGTAACTGCACGAAATACTTACAATTATCAATAGGTACATAATGAAAATATAAAACATTTTAAATCGATAACATAAAATATATTCAAATCAACATTTTGAAATTTATGTTATAAATAATCATTATTAATAACAAAAAAGTACATACACACGTTAATTTGAGGAACTTTGAGGAAGTCTATTATTTAAGATAATAATTGTGTAGTTTTAAGTTCGTAAATATTAACATAAATATGTAATCAGTAATATTATAATTATTATTTATAATATATGTTGCATTCATACTAAAAACAAATAAAAGCACACAAAAAATCATTACTAAAATCAAAAACTGAAAAACAAAAAAAATATTAGTGCAAAAAGCCAACATCACGTGGTGTTCCCAGGCGGTCACCCATCCAAGTACTAAACACGCCCGACGTTGCTTAACTTCGGTGATCAGACGAGAACCGGTGTATTCAACGTAGTATGGACGTTGGCGAACAGATATCCTTATTTTTGTGTAACTTAGTGCGGTTCTTCCTAATATCATTTCAAATAGGTACCTAACCACCACACCTGACTAATGATTTATTCCTGTGTGTCTTCGTTCACACGTTTCTGGAAAAAAACACGATTATTCATTATACAAACATACATATTTGACGGGCAATGTCATAATACATAACAATATAAATCTATAATTATACCTGTTATATTGAAACCTTCGTAATATAATTTTTGCATTTTAAGCGTTTTATGCGCTGTATACAATGAAATTGCCTAGTTTACATTTTATTTTATTGACCGATAGATGACGCTAGTAGGTACAAATTTAAAGGTAGGTACAAGGTAAATGAAAATGCATCACTACGTATCTGAATAATGCAAATTCTATTTATTCATAGACAATCATTGAACTGCCAAGCCTGTAGGAGCTAGTCATCTATGTAACAATACCAATTGATTCTGTTTAAATATGTTCACATAATAAATCGCGATTAGGTAAGCCATAGGTTAGTAGGTAGGTACATATTTACAATGCACGTCTACTTTACACATCACCGCACCTACGCACTGTAAACCAAAATATTTCTCTTCTAATTAAATTAAAATCAATACAAAATAGGTAAAACATAGTCACTGATGCTCCTAAAAAACTAACCGATCGATCATGTTGAAATTTTAAAAATAGAAGCTTATGATTGGTTGAAATGGATCGAGGCCATTTTGCATATCATATTTTGAGGACTGAGGCGAGGCATCTTTGCTTGTAATTTTGCCCTATGATGTAGATTTACTTAGAACCAAAGATTGAAGAATCTAATTTTTTTTAAAGTATTTATAAATAGCAGTAATAAAAAAAGGTTCAGGGATGTTATTGACCTAAAATCACTAAGCGCAAAGGCATAAATAACTTATGCTCGCCATGATTGGGTAAATTAACATTTATAAATAGATATAGGCAATAGAAAAGTTTGAATAAATCAAAATAATACACGTAGTTTTCGACGACTTCAGTAACTGTCAAATTTAGTTATATAGGTATGTGTTTCGTTTTATTTATAAAGTTATTTTAATTGTACTTGAGTTTTGATTAGCAAAGGATAGTTATTTTATACTTTTCAGTGTTTCTTTGAAGGCGGTTTAATTTTTTTTAATAAAAATTTTTGTGTATTACGAATGATGTCATTTGTATACCATGTTGGATAGACATATTTTTTACACTGTGCGGAAAGCTTCTTCATCGGTACGTGTTTGTTTATGCATTCAAATAGGTTGTCATATAAAATATCCGCAGCTGTATCAACATCTGTAGAACTAAGTAAATCCAACCAATCTGTCATAATCAGGGACGCATATAAACACTCAAAATCAGCTTTCCTCCAGTTCCAACTGGGTGCTACTAACTTATCTATGGAGGGGGCAGGTACAGACTCGGCCTGAGGGGAGTTCTCACGCGGGAGAAGCAACGACACCTCCAGTACAGGTTGATAATTTTTGGTGCCTACAAAACATTTGCTTTGAAGTTTCGGACAAAAAGAAATAAAACGGGGCTAAAATCTGAAAAATAACAGTATATGTCTGCAATCGTAAACCTCTCAACGACACGGGACCGCTTTGTAAATCACCCAGAGACATAAAGGGAGTGTTTAAGCCGTTTATGAAAATAAGACGCAATAAAGCTATAATGGAAAATACAAAAAGATCGTCGTCACCCGGCCAGCGAGAAAAAGACATTTACACAACACGACAAATTCATAGTTGACGAGAAACTTATAATTAATTATTCTTTTCTTTTCACATTAAACGTGAATCTTATTTTTTTATGAAATGGGTATCTTTTGTTCGAATATGATAGATCTATGCAAAAATTTTTTTTTTAATTATTCAAGGCAAACGTAGCTACCTAATAATGAAATAGATGAAATGTAATTTATTGTGCTAAATGAAAGATAGAACCAGAGATTAATTACGTAGGTAGTTACTTCCGTAAAACAGAGCGACGTCATCATTAGACTTAGAACTTTATAATAAGTGATGCTTTATATTACGTGATGTAGACCTGGTTACATACATATATGTTATGTATGTAGGTATACTACGTGTTTAGCAACTTTAAACGACATTAATTTCTTCCCTTAAATATCCTATGTGTTTATATTTACATTTAGGTACAGAATGTAATGTCAATATTATTTTACACTGTAGTATACATACATATCTTCGCGCTATATCCCTAACGGGGTAGTGAGGGGAAAGAAGAGATTTGAGGAAGCGATAAAAATATGTAAGGACCGCGACGCTTGGCGCTCCGCTCCGGTCCGGTCCGGTCCGTTCCTCTCTGACTACACTGTTGTATATGTTTGACAAATGGTACTCAACCCTCATCGATATAGGCGGCCGTTAGAGGGTCATGCAAAATGAACGACAATTGTCTGATAATTCCTATTTTCGGCGTTCAACCGACAGTCACAGTTTTGGACATAAATTGGACCATTTTTTTGTTATTGCAGGAGAAACACACAAGTACCGAGCATCCTAGGGGAGAGCCTCGGTTATTCATATTGTTTACCCACCAAAGGCCTGCGAATCTCCCGCGAAACGCACTGGAGCTCCTCTCACGCTGCTTGGGAGGACAATGACGGAGTCCCCTACTCCCTTGCTGATCCACGACAGCGCGGACCCCATGTGCTGTCATTCTCCTCGGGGTCGCATGGATAGACGACTGGAGTCCCACTCCGAGGCCAAAACCTTGAACGTACGTTAGTTTTCTTCACACGAAAAACAGGGAAAGTTTTAGTCATATTTTCCAACGGGGCTACAGAGCCATGGACAAATACAGATAACAATTGACAACCAGGTTAGCGTGTAACGGCAGACTTAGAATCGAAATCGGTAAAGTGTAAAGGTACTTAAACTGTTAACTTATTGTTATTGCGATTCTTAAAGCCTCAGTTTTATGTGCAATCGACCTCTCGTGCTATTTTGCATATATTTAAGTTTATGTTATATAGCTACTGGTTGCGTTATTTACCCAAAAATTTATTTATTATATGCATATAATGTAATATTTATAATACTTAAGTATACCTATAGAATCTAAATTATTATTAATTTTACATTAAATATTTGCACTTTTGTATGTAAAATGATCATTATAGGTAGTTGTAATATCATTATTTTAAATTACTCTTTTATTTTAAACTAGATTTTAAATATTTAGACATTTTAACGTTAACGTCTACTAACATAAAACTAAGTTTTATCTTAAACTAGTGACCCGCCTCGGCTTCGCCCGAGTGGGAACTGGATAAAATTCTTTGAATGATAGTGAAAACCGTATGAAAATTCGTTGCGTGGTTAGAAGAAGTAAGCGGAGAAACAGACAGACGCGGATAGCGACTTTGTTTTATACTAGAATTTATACTCTCAAGTCGTTTAAAAATGTTTCGTTGCTCAGGGTGTCAGAGCGCATGACAGCCTGGAAGCATTATCTCTTTGACTAGCCAAGTTTTTAAGTTTATAATATTTGGTTATTTTTAATAACTGTACTGTACCGTAAGCCATCACTCTCGGAAACTACTAGACTACTAGCTTTTGCCTGCGACTTCGTCCGCGTGGTAGCTACTTGCAACAAAAGGGATAGCATATAAATCTTTTCCATTAAGACATACATATACGTGCCAACTTCAATGGTAATCGGTAAAACGGAGGTCGAATAAAATGGTTACATATTATATACCATTTTTATGTAAACAGATAAGAGTATTGTCGAATTATAAAAATGATAGGTAGGTATATATAGTTACATCATGTTTGTCCAAATCCATCTGGCTATCCATCTATTCATCCGTCTGTCCGTCTGTCTGTGCGTTTGACCGCATGTTACAGTCCATTTATTTCGTCATCTCTACACCTGAGTCGAAATTTACTACGAGGACGAACATTATGAGTAACCCTAACTTAAAAACATACATACATACATATCTTCACGCTGTATCCCTAACGGGGTAGGCAGAGAGGACGGAACGCCAAGCGTCGCGATCCTTACATACTGTTTTCGCTTCCTCAAATCTCATCATTCTCCTCACATATGTTCACCTAGGTATGCGAGCGCTTTTGACATTTCCTTCGGCTAACACTCTAGCTATTTGATCTTCAACTCCGAAACGATATACTAGGTATATATACCTATATATAATAGGTAGGTATTTAAAATGTTAGTGTCAATGTAAAGTATGCTATAGAACTGAAATTATCATGCGTCTCTATAATGTACACTAGCGACTCGCCCCGGCTCCGCACGGTTAGAATTTTAAATAAAATACAGTCCATGTTACTCGCTGATAGTGTAACTTTCCATAGATGAAAGAATTTTTGAAATAGGTTTAGTAGTTTTTGAGTTTATGCATTACATACAAAGTTTGCCTCTTCAAAATATTAGTACAGATGAAATCGCTAAAATAAAAAAAAATTGTGTACTTATATAATTTTCTCATAGAGTATGGGACGCTGACCTAAACCTTTTATACTGTATATAAAACTGAATCCAACTGAAGACAGGATCGCAACAAACAAACACATACAAATAATGCGAGAGCGAATAGAAAGGAATGAAACGTTATTCCGGCGCTCCGTAAAATGGAATGTGTTATGACGTGCACGAGAGCTCAAAGATCGGATTTATCCGAAGATATCAAGTGTTATAAGAACGAATAGTACTGAAACACAATAATATTGTGTACATAAATAAATTATAATTTACGACCTCCTGGGATAACTCTCGGATACGTGGTCAGTGGATTTTCCAATTGCCTCGTTTTTAAAAACTTCAACTAGTAAACTGTACTCCAACGACTTTTTGACGGAAACGGAAGAAGTGAGGCTGTTATTTTATTTAGATTTACTATTTTTTACATTTTTTTACATTTGGGAGCTTTAAAGTACAAAAGTGATAACTACTGTGTTTTAAAGTTCTGTAAATATATTATAATTGAAAAGAAAGGAGTAGGTCTAAATAAACGTGTGTAGTCGAAGTTCACGCGCTCTTCCAAGAAGAAGTCCTTTATAACTTCAGTAAAGTCTACTATCACTTTACTGGAGGAGTTTTACGATAAGAAGGAAAAACGAAAATTTTAAACGTGCTTCATGATGATTCTACTTATTAATACGTGACATTGGCAAATGCGCTAATCTGTGCGCCAGGCCATGAAGAAAGAATAAAGAAAACTACTCCAATGTCATTCATTTCACTTCCAATTTTCACTGTACCCTACATATGATGTATAGAAGTGTATTAAAATAAACAAATAAATATTAAGATTTAATAATTACCTATTTATTTCGAAACATGAGAAATGGAGTGAATACTTATTTCAGTGCGAAAAGTATATTTCCGAGCCACTTTTAATCCAAGGATAATTTTTTGGTAGTATGCAAGAATCCCTCGCCACTTGGCGTCCACTTGTAAATACTTATATACAACGGGTGATGGGTTATCTATTCCAGCATATGTTTCAAACTATCTATCATAATTTGACAAATGAAGTATCGTTAGAATCGTCTTGATTGTCCGCAGGTTATAAGCTATGTACGTATTTACTATTCACTTTTACTATTCACTGAAGTTTTTGTCGATTTTGTATAATTCCTGTTCAAAAAGTACGTTAGTATAAATATGTGAAATATTATCTATCCTCTTTAGTAGTTAAGATAATAACAAATAGAAAAAAAAAATTACTGAGGAAATGAAAGAAGTATGTAAGAACCGCGACGCTTGGCGGTCCGTCCTCTCTGACTACCCCGTTAGGGATACAGCGTGTGGGTATGTATGTACTTATGTATGTATGTATCTTTCTTGTTATTATGTCGGCCATTAGATACACGATATGTTTTAATCCACTACATCAAAAAAATTTAAACAGTTTTGTAATTTAAATATCAAAACATTCGAGTAATACCTGGTTGTTGAAATTGAAAAATATACCAAAATAATAAATTAATTAATTGTATAGCAATTTAAGATGAAGAACAATAAAAACAAGATAAGAATCCTTCATTAGACGCGAGTGCAGTTTTCATATGCCTAACCAGCTAGACCCTTTGTTAATTGAAAATACAGTTCTTCGATGTCACAATATCTACCGTCGACGCTCGTGGAGCCTAAGCGACTTTCTGCACCCTCTTAGATTATTTCTATGCACAGAAACGTTCGCCTTAAGGCGACGCAGTGATAAACAATAATTTAATCTAAAATAGACCTTCTGCTCTAAGCAAACGTGCACGCGCTAGCTTACGGAAAATACGAGAAAACAGTTATTTCCGTTTATATTAAAAACTACAATTAATTTAAAAAAATCCAACGGGCATTTTTAAGAGTTCGTTTAGATTAACCTATACAGAAAATTTAGAAACAAATCGGTCCCGTTACTCCGCAAAATGTAAATCTCTGTTTTAAAAGAGATTCCTTTGATATTTTTGTGTTACAAAAGTTAACCAATCGTGTAACGCAACTGGCAAAATGAAGTCAATGAAATGAAGAATCTGTAACCTATACAGAGAATTTAGAAAGAAATCGGTCCCGTTACTTCGCAAAATGTAAATCTCTGTTTTAAAAGAGGTTCCTTTGATATTTTTGTGTTACAAAAGTTAACCAATCGTGTAACGCAACTGGCAAAATGAAGTCAATGAAATGAAGAATCTGGTTACCAAATATCATTTTCATGTTTTGTAGTCACTTAGAAAAATTGAGATTCCTGCCGTCACGAAAATATTTTTAAAATCCACGTAAGAATTTCCGACCGCTAATCGCAGAGTCGGTTTTGTTCGGGTACGGAGTTTTTAAATGAGCGTAGACCTTAACAATGCATTCGTTCCAGTAAAATTATGTTTATTTGTTTGTTAATGACTCTAAAATGTCTAACTGATATTTATCGTTACTGGAAACTACGAAATTAAAACAAAGAAATTTTAAAAATTGGGTAGAAATATGGGTGTTATTAGTTACTCCAAAACACTAACTGCAGTCCATAGCACAAGTGATATATTATATAACTAGCTTTTGGCCGCGACTTCGTCCGCGTGGAATTAAAAAAGGAGCCTGTGTCCTTCTGCGGGGCTTAATCTATTTCCATTCTAAATTCCACTAAAATCGGTCAAGCTGTTTAGGAGGAGAACCTTAAATAACGATAACTTTTTTCACTGTCATCCGATTTCAATGACACGAAAGCCTAAATGTTGTTCCAAGCTAAGCTTAATCTACTTGTGAAAACCGCAAGAAAACCCGTTCAGCAGTTTTGGAGATTATCGTACACATACAGACAGACGGACAAAAATATTAAAAAATGTATTGTGTTCTGTTACTCTTCTTTTATCGTCTACAGTATTTTTTTGATGTAGATATAAGTACGTGTATTTCTAAAAACTCATATTTTTATGGTCGGAAAACTCAGAAGTAGTTATTCGATTGACTTAAAATTTTTACATAACGTTGTATTCGAATAAGTTGTTTACATCTGTTGCACGCGTGTTTGTATTTACTGACATCTATATAAGTAAAAATGTAAAATGTGTTCGTCTGTTCAACGCGCTCCGCAGCCACGTGCGGTCGGGAACAACTATTTGTTTAAATTAAACGCACTCAAAAATGTTTTTTTAGTAAGTAATTTATGTCAGAAATTATTTCGTATATTTTAACGTATCTTATTTAAATAAACGAAACAGAAATCTCATTTCTCTTCTTTGCAAATTGGTTTTTTTTTTTTTTTGTTTATCGGAAGGGAAGAAACTCCGAACGAGCACCCAACCGCCTCCGACATCTCACGAGAGAACGTCGGGCGCGACCGGGTAGTGCCGGGCTCGAACCGGCTAAAACTACCCTCCATCGCCACTTGATCCTACAGGCCGTCGTAGCGAACCGGACGCGTAGCGGGGAAGCGCGGAGGGCGCTCCCCCAAGAGAGGTCGACAAAGCCTGAGGGCCCCTCCGTCCGGGGGGTACCCGGGACGGAGGACGGAACCTCGGCTCAGGTTGTCGACGGGAAAATATGCACTTGCGTGCCGTCGAGAAACCTATACGGGTGAGGGCCGGTCCCAGAGTGGTTTTGACCGGCCGGCGTACAATCGGCTGAAGGCCCGAAATGGTGTGTGCCTATCTTGTAACTCAGCGCGAGCGGAAGGCCCGCGCTCAAGTGAGGCCCTATTTGTGCGTGAGTGATGTAATCGTCGAAAAGAACCTACAAAAGAGGCCCTGGTGTTAACGCGCAAGACGTCAACGCCCCCTCCGGAGGGGGCGGTGTGGTGTCGCATCGTTGTTTGTACTGTTTAACAGGGCGTCGTTCGCCACTGTTATGAGGTCGTCCGGGTCCGTCAAAAAGTCCCTAGGACGTCTACGGTGGGGTAGTGCAAATTGGATTAAAATGAACTTTAATTTTATAATCCATCCACACATGCAGTTGAAATCGAAATCTCGGGCCAATGCCTGAAATTTAGAGATAATGCCACAAATGTGCTTCTAGCATAGATGTACATAAAACATTTTCATTTTAAGCCGGGTTCCCAAAAAATAACTTAAATGACTTTTTTTTAAATATTTAATATTATGTCAGTTTGACACTGAGTATTTAATAGATTCGATCTTCGAACTTATGTCTACGCCTCTACCTTATGTAGATCGGCTGGCACGCGTCTCTTTTATGTCCCCATTGATACGATATTTTTATATGACGCCAGTTCAATAAAAGAGTCCAGGCGTGAACCGCGTTTTGAATTAATACACTACATTTAAATATTTCATACGTGTACGTAGGTTATATCTCCATGCTGCAATCCTAATATATTAACCATAAATGACGGTGCGCCAGGCTTTTTTTATATACCTAGATAGGTACCTAGTAACAATATTAGGTCATAACTTTTCTCATATTCCGAAGTATACATATATACAAATACTTTTCATGATTTCATCATTTAACTTTCGAGCAAAGTATTAGTCACCTTTGGCTTTTTTTTAAACTTTCACACATGTACCCTTTAGGGGATCGGAACTGACTTATTCTTATCTTTAAAATGGCATTAGTGACGAAAACTTCATATCATTAATCCTCAAGTTCAGGACAATATTTCAATACCAACCGTATAAAATCAGTCAAGAATACGAATAATAAACTGACACAAATCTAAACATGTAATCTACGTACAAAAGAAAGAAATTGGAATAATAGTTTGGACATGTTGTAAGTTCATTAATAAATGAAAGAGGAAATAACAATAACAACATTATTATCATATATACAGTTGAGTAAACGTTATATATTGAGCATAATATTGAACACTGGAGTACCACTATGCTACAAATGTTACAATGAAATAAGACAACCATAAAGCATGTCTGTGAATACAGATACCGCCCTCTATACGTCTACAGAGAGCTTCCCCGCCTATTAAGGGTACAATTAACTACTATTAAGCGACACCAAATTAGACAATAAAGACTGTCATAAATTGGCTTTATATTACAGAGAAATGAGACCGGTCGTTTAATGGAGGATATTTTTATTTTATAATGTGTTCTAACAATCTAAAGAATCGATTTGAATGATGAAGAATACATTCGAACATTTGCGAATGCGAATTTTATGAATACGAATATCTGTTAGTTGCATTTGCTGATGAGAATGTAGATCATCATGCAATCACCCGTATTAACAACTTGTTTTGGACTTGTTAGAAATTTTCGGTTTATGTATGAAAAAAGAGATTGTATTTGTTTAGGAAATAATTTTATTAACTATTTCCTTAAGCTGATTATCATAAAAATAGACGATATTTAAATAGGTACAAATAGAACACAGTACATTTGTACAACCAAAAAGACATACCTATATACTGTAAAGATTAAAATGAAGAGCTTTGTCTATAAAATTATTTCTTCCTTTAAAGTTGTTAACTTAATTTCAATAAATATTAAATTCGTAAGACTTTCGCAATTGTTCCTGTGAATGCGAATGTGAATGCAAATATTAAAAAACACCAATCGAAATGTGAATTTTAATATTCGTTACCTACATCACTTAGGGTGGCTTGCACCAACTATTTAAGGTCGATTTAAGGAACTGACATCTCACTTGCACCAACTACTAAACGGTTGGTGCAAGCGAAATGTCAAATTCTGATTATGTTCTGCATATAAAGTTCGAGGCAAACTATACTCTTAGTCACGGAAATATATAAGGGGGGTGTTTAGAGGATCCGGAACGCTCCCCCCTTGGACCTACGCTAATATTCGCCTAATATCCTTTCGTATCCTTGCCACAATGTAGTAGCTTGGATATGATTATGTAATTTACAATTGATTGACTTTATTGGCGTTTAAAATTCTGTCTCTATATTGCCCTCTCCCCCCCCCCCCCTTTCTGTTTATTACATACATACATTCATACATACATATCTTCACGCCGTATCCCTATCGGGGTAGTCAGAGAGGACGGAGCGCCAAGCGTCGCGGTCCTTACATACTTCTTTCGCTTCCTCAAATCTCATCATTCTCCTCACACATTTTCGCCTAGGTATGCGAGTGCTTCTGTTTAATATACGCTAATACTCAACAAATATCCACTATTTACATCTGTACCACACGACAGTAGGCGCATGATTGAGCGATTTCTATAATATGTAATTCTCAACTGTTTGTTTTCAATAGCGTTTAAAATTCTGCGTTTTTATGGAACGGGCGTAAGGTCACAAACAAAAAGTCATTTTTTATATCATAGTTGGACTCTTCTATGTGAAAACGATATCTATGTCCATACTCTCATTCAATAAAAATGGAATGAGAAATTGTAAAATATACTACATGGATAAGCATCTACGAAAAACAAGACGAATAGGTAAAATCTGCGAAATAACAAGGTGAAAAATATTTAAGGCGACGAATTGCAAATTTTGACGACAGGGTTCTTAACTTTTCTAAGTAATTACAAAACATATGAAAATGATATTTGGTAACCTGATTCTTCATTTCGTTAACTTCATTTCGCCAGTTGCGATACACGATTGTTTAAGTTTTGTAATAGAAACAAAAATATCAAAGAAACCTCTTTTAAAACAGAGATTTACATTTTTCCGATTAACGGAACCGATTTATATTTCTATATTTAATATATAGATTATTCTAAACAAACTCTTCAAAATGGCAGTTGGATTTTTTTAAATTAATTGTAGTTTTTAATATAAACGGAAATAACTGTTTTTTCGTATTTTCCGTAAGCTAGCGCGCGCACGTTTGTATAGTGCAGAAGGTCTATTTTAAATTAAATTATTGTCTATCACTGCGTCACCTTAAAGAATTTTGTAGAAGTAGCAAAATTACGCAAATATAACTGAGCGGGATGATATTATTACAAGTCCTTGGCTAATTGCGTATTACTTCCTTTGTATTACTTAAACTGAACAAATCAAACGTCTTTGAAAATCCAATGGAAAAGATTTACAAGATTTTTCTGAGGAAATTACGACACATACATGCGTCAGTCACGAAGTCACGTACCACGTAGCCCGTAGGCTTTCGTAGACGCACTTATTGTACCTAGCGGCTACGCACGTAGACAATGCTACGAGAACAATATAAAGATTATTTAGGGGAGAATTCTACTGTGTTTATTATTTTTTCTTTCATTTATTGTATAACCATAGTGTACTTGAAATTTTTCGTAATTACGACGAATGAAAAATGTTATAACATTATGATTAAACTTTCTTTCTTTCTATAAAGTATAAATTCAAGTGCATGTTTCCTATGGGCCTGTTGTTATGAAGTTCAATATGGTCCCAGGTTCAATCCCCTACCACCAGCTTTAAAAAATCATTTTTCTAAAATGACTTAGGATCACTGGGTACTCTCCCAGTTCGATACGTACCATTACCATCTCAAAACTGGTACCAATACCAGCTCAGAGCTTAATTTAAGCATATACAATTGCTATAACTGTACATACATAGAAATAATATGTTAACCAATATATTTTAGTTTATATAAAACATTGGTTATTGGATCAGTAAATATGCGTGAAATTGAAACAGAGCGTTCGCCATTATTATATTATCTACAGTCTACTGGTATCAACAGACTACTGGAAATTGGAATACATTTTTCGGAACACAAAATATTAAAAAAATGTAATGTATAAGGGAAATTTATAAAACTTATAGTGAAGTACATATTTACCGCACCCCGGAGTCTTTGTTTTTCAGCATGAGAGCCCCCGAACCAGGTCTAGTTGCATTGGCATTAACGTCTAACAACTCGTGATTCAAGCAATTTTAGTGTTTTTTTTTTCCTATCAACTTAGATTAGACCAGAATTCAAAATTACTTACGCCGCATAGCGAAACCGAACATAATAAAGAATGAATGAAGAACAAACGAATATAAGATGACGGCAACAAGAAGCTCACAAATCAGAAATGGATATTATGTCCAATGCATTTCCAATAAAAAATTAATGAAAATATGGTAGAAATAAAGTTTATTATGATTAATTTGAATTTGAATGTAAATCTACTTATGTCTCAACATTTCTCATGAAGATATTATTTTGACATAAAAATTTTATTCGAAATTAAACGTAATAATTATAATACAATATATATAATAATAATATAATAATATATAATTATATAATATATAATATCCGAAGCCCATCGACTGGTTTCTGATATTTGTAAGAGACTGGTCGAGGCTTCGGGAGACCGCCGGGCTGGCAGCTTCTTCCGCCAACGAATCAGTTTGGCTATTCAAAGAGGCAATGCTGCCAGTCTGCTAGGTACCTTGAGCAATGACAGCTTACTAAGCGGCAACTTTGAGGAAGTTTATTATTTAAGATAATGTGTAGTTGTAAGTTTGTAAATATATACACAAATGACTTGGATACCAGAATTATTTTGATAAATAAAAATAAATATAAATAAATTGGGCGCAAGAAAAGGTGTTATTAAATTTCTTGTTTCTCATTTTTCGTGGTTTTTATGTGAAAAGGTAATATATCTGTTACGATCAATGATTACGACATATAGACAGACATAAATGACAAAGAAATAAGGGTGGTAAAGCCATGCTGCATTGCAGCAGGAATTGGGCCGGCTCGCCCGGGGAAATATCACTCTATCACAGAATATCGGTATGAAATAACAGCATCTATTGCTGTTGTGTTACGTTCGGTGAGTGATAGTGCCAGTGGCCCATCACCCTTCCCCCTCCTTTTCCTCCTTTACCTTTTTCCCTAAAGGCCGGCAACAAACTCGTGATTCTCCGGACGTTGCGGGTGTTCATGGGTGGCGGTGGTCACTCTCCATCAGGTGACCCGGTTGCCCGTTTGCCCTCTCTTTTACAAAAAAAAAATAAAAAAAATCAGTTAAAAAAAAAATACACTTTTGAATTTTATAAATCTGACAAGTGATTTTCGTTTTAGAACTTTCTTACTCGCTAACTACTATTTTCTAATGCTATGGTATAATTTGCTCCACAGTAACGACCATATTTATTACAATGTATGTATATTGTATATTCGACTCTCCTATGTACATCTGGATGAACTTATGTTAGTTTCACTACATTCTAATCACGTCAATAAGTCATCTATAACAATTTTGTGACATTTTGATAGTAAAAGTGGGGTCAAAATACTTTGTAAAAGAACCTGGCGTTAGTCTTTGTGTAGTAGTTACCTAGTAGCAACATGCGATCGTGTTCAGTTTATTTGAATGGAGGTAGTCAGAAATAATTTAATTATACCCTCCGCCATGCGATGTTAAGTAGAAGTAGTCTAGTGCAACTAGTGTTAGTATATCTTTTGCCGTATCCGCGAACCGTCGTTGTTAAAATCTAGCAAAAATTAGTGTTCAGCGAGTTATTCAGTATGCAATGAATTATTCAGTGAGTTTTATACGTAGTGTTTTAATGAGTGATTAGTGAGTTTTATAGTGCATTAAATATACGTATTGATTAGTGTGCTTTTACTTATTGTTAGCAATCGCCAACTGGCAACTCTAAAAAGAAAGTAGGCGGGGAGAAAGACAGCGACATGCGGGTCGAGCATTCATTGTTCGTTCGGCAAGTCTCGGAGACGGTACGGTGAAACTAAAAGTGATTTCTTTAATAGAGTATTTGAATTAATCAAGGAAGAGCCTTCACGCGAAGGCTAATCTTCGTCTAGGAATAATAGGTTAATCTTCGTCTTGGAAAATCAGTAATATTATTATTATTGTATTACAGTACACTAACGACCCGCTCCGACTTCGCACGGGTAGATCTTCTTTTGGAAATAAAATACAGCCCATGTTACTCGCTGATAATGTAGCTTTCTATAGGAGAAACAAATTTTGAAATCGGTTGTGTAGTTTTTGAGTTTATCAATTACAAACAACCAAAGTTTACCTCTCTATAGTGTTAGCTATTATCAATATTTTCGATTAATCATTCTAATCGTAATCGTTAACAAATGGCAAAACCGTTTTTTTAAGTGTTGCTACTTTCATAATAACGTGGTATTTTTGAATCATCGATGATAAACTAGCCGTTCTTCTAGGATGTCGACTTGGATGGAAACGTAGGATGAGGAGATATAAATAAAAGACGTGCTTTCGCTAACTCGTGAATTTCCCAACTGACTTTTTTTCTGACATTCAAAAATACCACGTTATTATGAAAGTAGCAACACTTAAAAAAAGTGTTGCCATTTGTTAACCATTATGATTAGAACGATTAATCGAGAATATTGATAATTGCTATATAACAATAATGTTGGTATAAATCTATAAATGAATGCTATAGAGAAATACACTCGTATCTTAAAATCATATTTTATTTCACTTACTTTTAAATGAAAAATATTAAAATTGATTATTTGACTAGAATACCTACGTATGTAGTGTTAGTTCCACTTTTAATCACATTAAATACCCACGTGTGATATTTTGTAACATTTTAAGCACAAGAAAGAGGGTAGAATGGATTTCCTGCGTGAAGTGGGGCTGAATAAAAGCCCGATTTTGGTCTTGTAAGAGTTCAGTTGTTGAGAAGTAGTCGAATAGTCAAGTGCATAATAGTTATGATGAAGAATTGATAACGTGTTCATAGTGATCAGTGCTCCCGTACATTTCATATTTAACATATCCGAAGTGTGATTTTACCACGTGCCTAATGAGCGGTTATTCTGCTTGTCATCACATTGTTTAAAGTGACAATGATGACGAAGGTTTATCAGTGTAAGAAAAAAAAAAGTGTTTTTGTTGATGACCAGAGTGACCACTTCCTTGAAATACGGTGCCGAATTGAACAAGTTCGCGCTGCTTTCTTTAAAATGAAACACCTACTTTGCGACAAGAAGCTCAACATGGAAATTCGTGTCCGCCTCGTGCGCTGTTACATTTTCTCTATTCTCTTGTATGGCGTTGAAGCATGGACACTCACAGATGCTTTGTATAAAAAAGGTGAAGCATTTGAGACGTGGATGTATACAAGAGAATGTTAAGAATATCGTGGAGGGATAAAGTGCGCAACGAATTAGTGTTGGAGCAAATTGGAAGAAAGCGTGAGGTTCTTTGTACCGTCAAATAGAGGAAATTAGAATATCTTGGGGACATTATGAGAAATCCTAAGTACGAACTGCTACAGCTAATAATACAAGGAAAAATACAAAGGAAAAGAAGTGTTGGTCGCAGAAGGATATCGTGGCTTAAGAACCTGCGCCAATGGTACAACAGAAGCACAAGATCCCTGTTCAGAGCTGCCGTGTCCAAAGTCCAAATCGCTTTGGTGATCGCTGACCTTCGATAGAAGATGGCACCAAAAGAAGATGTGTCCTGCAAATAAAAGGGTATGTCCCGCAAACAAAAGGGTGTGTCCCGCAAACAAAAGGGTGTGTCCCGCAAACAAAAGGGTGTGTCCCATAAACAAAAGAGTGTGTCCCGCAAATAAAAGGGTATGTCCCGCAACGAAAATAAGTGTCTTACAGCGACAATAAAAGGGTTTGTATTTCGGTTGAAGTAAAAGGTGAGTTTCACAGCTACATCAACCTAAATTAATTGTTTGAAAGTGATACTCGTCTGGATTTCTAGTCAGTTCTTCTCGGATTAACTTTCCAAAGTATTGGTGAATTGGCTGACGTTCAGAATATTTTGTAACTGGGTTTCTCGAATAAATTTATTTGACCATGAAAATAAAACTGTACTTCTCAAAAGAGAAAACGTTCCAATATTTAAATCTGAGGGTATGCTGATCCATTAGAAAGCAAATTTTTGATTAGTGGGTAGAAAAAAAAACATAAGTACATAAGTATAATTTTTTTTAGTGTTTAATCTTTACTTGCCATACATTGTATTACGAAGGCGTAATCAGTAATCAGGAAGGCCGATGCTAAAAGGGTTAATTGTTTTAACAGGAATTTTTATAATTATTATACATCGTGTACTGACATTTATTCTCAATAGTTTTCATCCTAACAGTTTCGATTTTTGCATATCCGGTATCGACGAAACAGTTTATGATAAACATATTATTATTGTTACCTTTATTAATTTTAATCGTTAAATATTTTGATTCGAATCTTCTAAATCTCTCTTTGGGCATAGAAATTATAATATTGTACGAGATTGTACGCAAGAATAACTATTACGAGGACGTAATTTGTATTGTCAGGAAAGGCCGAGTGTTAGCTCCACATTAATTGTAATCACATAAAGTACCCACGAGTGATATTTTGTAACATTTTAGTAACAAGACCGAGGGTAGAATGGATTTTCTGCGTGAAGTGGGGCTGCATAAAAGCCTGATTTTGGTCTTGTAAGAGTTCAGTTGTTGAGAAGTAGTCGAATAGTCAAGTACATAATAGTTGTGATGAAGAATTGATAACGTGTTCATAGTGATCAGTGCTCCCGTTATATTTAATATTTAACAGTAGTTGGTGTGAACTTTGATAAAACACATTCGATAAAGTGCCTGTTCGTTTTTGTCTGTATTAATTTCTATGCTTTTAAATAATAAAGTGAAAGTAATAGTGATTGTGTAAATATATCTCATAATCCTAGACAATCAAGTTAAATAAAGAGTGATGATAGCTTATAATCAATATTGTGTGTATTTTACACCCTTACATAAAAAAAAATACCTACTTGGATAGATCCTCTCATACAAAACGAGTGAAGACAACAAATCCAGATTAGGTTGTAATTAAAATAATATATATTTTGCACAATATACTCATTGCACCTAGTAACACAATCTGTTCTAACATAATTTAGTTACAAAAAAATGCGGAAATATATATTTTATTGAAGTAACCTTTACAAATATTTAAGGAAAGAAAATTCAGAAAATAATATTTCTCGTAGTCATATTAAATTCCCAAACTGTGTGCAAGATGACTGGTATCCCTAAAACCAATGTGGGAGTATTGCAATACCAATTCATGTACCCGAAATGACAGGTAACTTGACAAGATGATGTGTTATTAAATATTTGTTTTAAATTAGGTATTTAGAGTTAAATTTACTGTAGTTATAAATGATTATAAATAATTTATCAATTAATTTTTTTATTAAGTTTAATAATATTTTCATTTTTAAAACTCATTGTGAGCCTTCATTCTGCTTTGTGAATCTGTACTCTATTTCTTCACTTCTGTCTCACTGCTCAACTCGTTAATTATCTGGAAATACCTACATAATAATGTTTAAGTACTATAACAAATGAAATTTTAAAATGGGTAAAAAAATTCGAATAAGGCATCACTGAACAAATTCTTGTCCATAGTTTTAATTTTATTTTGAAAAATAATAATTTAGAATGATGTTTGTGTGATTCGTGACTCCGTTGATTTTATTTGCGTTCTTTATTCTAATATTGTATGTTTCTGAGCTTGAGTCTGACATATTGAGCGTAAATACGAATCTCACGAAAATAATGTAAATTATGTGACCGCCATTGTTAGAATGACGTGACAAGTAAGTGAATTCACTGATTTACGAATGCTTCATTTTTCGTTTCTGATGCTCTATGTATTTTTTTTAATCTAAATTTACACCATATACTCAAGAATAACGATCAATTATCAATGTCATGGAGTAATTACGCCACAGTAACTACTATTATCAATATTAAGGAGTAATTTATTCGT
Organism: Zeuzera pyrina; assembly: GCA_907165235.1. Lineage (NCBI taxonomy): Eukaryota > Metazoa > Arthropoda > Insecta > Lepidoptera > Cossidae > Zeuzera > Zeuzera pyrina. The sequence goes on from OU015618.1 coordinate 26,261,780, forward strand.
GCTAGTAATAAACACAAAATGTATATCTAACATTTTACTCAAAGCAACGTTGTTCTTGAATACGGCTGAAACAATTCCGCCGGGCGGCGCGCCACAATATCACGTTATGCTACCATTTTGCTGCTTCGCCGCCCAGCCCCTGGCACTTTTGAATACGTTTAGCTCTATAGTCTAGGTATTGCACTGAAACATGTACTTTATAGCTACATAAGTCGCGTTATAAAACCTATATAATGGTGTATATCTTTATAATACCTTTTTCACAATACATGTTTAGATTTCGTGATAACTAAATTTTACGTGGTTAGAACAAAATGTAGGTACTTGTTAGTATCTACAAGATTTTTTTGAAATAAATTATGTTTCAAAAATAATACTGTATATATAAAGTTACTTCATATACTTACATATATATTTACTATTTATGAGAATTTAGGTTTTGAACTCAATATGTATCATATATTTAAAATTTATAACTATATAGTGTCTGCTTCTATGAAATTTTGGTTGCGGTACCGATTGCCTTTTTGTCTGTATGTATTTCTCTTCTTCATGTATAAATGTGTGTGCATTAAACTTTTAGAACATTACTAGAAGAATATGACTTCTAATTACGTTCGTTCACACACATTCATACATAAAGGAGACAAATACATACACAGACGAATAATATCGTCTTTACTACTATAAATACACAGACAATTATGGGTTGCGACTTCGTTATATGCTAATTAAAGATGTATATACATACATATCTTCACTTTACGTACTTCTTTCGCCTCCTCAAATCTCAAGATATACATTTTTTTTTTGTATATAAGAGGGGACAAACAAGCAAGGGAGTCACCTGGTGGAAAGTGATCATCACTGCTCATGGACACCCGCGATGTCATGAATCACGGGTGCGTTGCCGGCCTTTAGGCAGAGAGGCAAAAGAGGGAAATGCTCCCTCATTTCCCTCTTTTGCGGGAGGGAGGAGAAAGGAGGGATGGGCCACCGGAACTCTTACTCACCGAACGAAACACAACAGCAATAGATGCTGTTATTTCACGCTGATATTCTGTGAGGGTGGTATTTCACCAGGCGAGCCGACGCAATTTGTGCTGGAATGCAGCATGGCTCTACCACACGTATATACGTTGTAATAATACTAATAATATTCCAAACAATTACACAAATCGCATCACCCGAAACGAAGCGCTACTCGCTTACTATGAGTATTACACAACGAACTAGGGAATCTCCCAATAACACCTAGACTCCAAGCATATTGAGAAAAAATCATTTTCCTAAATCGACTTGACCAGGAATCGAACCATAGGTTTGGTTTAAAACGTAAACGATCTAATGCCACCGCGCCAAAGGGCCTGTCGACCTGTACATATATTTTATACATACATGTTATGTATATATAGATGTAAAACTCGCTTAGTACCTATTGCAGAAACACTTCCCTAAATGAAATAATACTAAGCATGTCTTTGAACTTCACCTACAAAAAGCCGTGTGAATACATGTCAACGTTCAGTTAGCTTAACTGACGTTTTCAGCGTGCGGCCGTGGCTCCGGGCGAAGAGTAAATTCGTTACTGCGGTGTCGTAAACCGTAGTTAGCGATCGGTTTGTATCAAGTTACGGTAACAATCAGTATTCTTATCAAGCTGTTGCTCACAACTTCTACCACATGGATTTTCTAAATAAATAACCTGTGTCCTTCCATAGGATTTCTAACTATCTCCACCAGAAATTTTATCAAAATCGGCACACTTATTACGTAACTTGCAGTCAGCATGCGACAACCGAATATCGCGCGATATCTGCTGTCAAAACGAGAATTTGTGTAATGTAATTTGTATAGTGGCGCTGTATCTACCACGAAAAGTGTATTTTACGGTCATGGCGCAATACACACACAATCGACGTACATGATACTACCAATTTTTTATTACGATTAGTCACGGGTCGCGCATTGGTCGCTGTCTGCAAATTTTTAGGTAATAACCTGTGGTTAAGTGGTTTAGCCGTGAAAACGTAACCGATAGACAAACACTTCCACATTTAAATAATAAAACATCACATTCATGTTTAAAATAGCCATAAAAATGCCAATTATCAGATAAAAATGCCCTTCGATAAAATGTTGTCACATCATTGAAAATGCACTAATTTGAATAAATACAATGACGCTATAAATAAAAAATTGAAACTATATAAAAAATAGTTTTCACTTTTCAATATTCCATATACTTATATATATTTTTCTACGATATAATTTCTTCTGTCATACTGACTACGATTTCATGCTGTATCTCTAATGGGATAGTCAGAGAGGACGGAATTTCGATCATCACGATCCTAATATACTTCTCTCACCTCATACATATATACATACATATTAAATATATTTTTCTTCATAGTATTAGTAAGGATTCACACTTGAATACATGGAAAATTTTCAATGAAGTTACCTATGTACATAGTTTGTGTAGATATTTTAATTTCTTTTTTTTTATCCATTGTACATTAAAAAAAAAAACGATTTTTGAAAACATGTTTTTTACCGAGTTGTATTCAAAGTCAAAGTCAAATCAATTTGTTCAATTAAACCCAATTACAAGATATTTTTGAACGTCAAATCTTCTTTAGTTCTTTATTGTATTTGTAGTAACTTTATTGTCACTGACACCAAAACTATGTGCAAAGTTTCAACTCAATGGTTACGTGGAACTGATTCAAAATCATTTGCAAAGTTTGACCCACACATGCTAGTAAATAGAGTTGAAAAAAAGTTGTAGTAAAAAAGAAAATGAATGGCTGACTCACTGACTGACATAAGGCACAGACAATATCGTTATTAGATCTAAAAAGTTGAAATATTGCACAGAGGTTCTTTACATTATGTGAGCAACCACTAAAAAGGATTTGCTTTAATTCAACCTCTAAGACGTTTAAAAGAGGTCTCAAAGTCAGTATGTCAAATAAAATATGTCTATTAGCCCAAAATTCGTGTTTAAGCAATCTATCAAATACATAAAAAGAGGAATTTTGCTGATTTAAAAAAAACAATCCTTGAAGGTAAAAAGTGACAAAATATTTAATAATTGGAGGCTTAAATACATCACTTATACGAACTGTAACACTTGTACAACAGAGTTATCTCCAAAAGTATAACTAAGAAATTTCAGAAAAGAATCACGAACTTTGAGAATAAGGTGTAAATTAAAATAAAAATATTACAGGATCGCATAGATACCTTTGTTTTACACAAAAATTAGTTCTGCGTCAAATTTTGTATCGCGATTGCTTTTAGGAAGCTTCTTGTTTTCCGATTTCTCTATGAAAAATATAACTTTCTTGATTCGTGCAATTCTCACGCTTGTTTCTTTTGTAGGTACAGTATTATAACAAAGACACAATGAACAAAATACAAGCTATTCCTACACTCTGCTGCGAAATTACACCCTAATACCTATTTCAAACAATCTGCACCAATCTGGTCATAATTAAGAGTGGACCCGACCATTAGATTCCATTCACACGTGTATTGTTTGTGAACCGCAGCCTGTATCATGCAAATACAACTTCAGTCACAACATACACGAATATCGTCTGTATAGCACGTCATATTTTTAAGTAATTTTAGTGCTTAAGTGCTATAGGATAGATTCGTTTTTTAAATGTCTTATTATTTTTAGAAATAATAAAAACGAATATATTACTATTTACCTGCCAGATATAACAAATCTTACATTTAATTAAAAATATTCGCGAAGTGTGAATAAAATGAATAATTAAAGATTTTTTCACACAAAGATGAACAATATTTGATTCTTATCTTTTCTTTCTCTTTTCTATACAGTTGTCGATTTCTATTTTGTTGTTTGATTTGAAATTATTCATTAATAATTGACATTTAATAATTATTTATTATATAAAGTGAAGGATTATTATTGACAGATTTTCAATTTTTAATTTTAATATTATTTTGACATAATATCATTGGTTAAATAATTGACATATAATTGACTTCTCCATTATTAGTGATATATTGATGTATAACTAAATGGGAAATTAATAGATTTATTTTCTTTCTACAAAATCCGCCAGTTTGGATATTAAATATTTGCATGCTTATGTCTTAGTAGAATGTGTAAAGAAAAACTTATTTATGTCCATCTATGTTTTCTGTAACTACTCGCATTCTAGCAAATAAAACATTATTATTATTATTGCATTTGATGAATTTGTATATTAGTTATACATTCAAATTATATACATACCTTTAAGTAGGCGTAAGTTTTTTACTGTTATTATTTATTATTTCACACAAAATCCTATTTTTTTTAAGGAATATCGAAAGTAATTACGAATGATATAACAGTCTTTCCTACAAATAGGTCAATTTGCAAATGTGACCTCTCACCTCGTCATACATTCCAAATTGAATTTGAATTCGATTACGAGAGAATTCGCTCTTTTTACGGAAACCAAGATTGCGGTTTAAAAAGAAATTTAATCTTGCTAATAAACATGCAAACAAGAACGCACTGGCTACCTGTTGCGGACGCGCGAGACAAACGACTTCTCAACCAATTGCAGAGCTGCGTCCGCCCACGGCGGCCTCTGGTTGGCTGATTTTTTCTGAGGGGGGACACACCACGGGGGGAAACAAGGCTGAGGTCTCGTCGTTTTAAACATGACACTGGCAAGAAAAGCGCCGCATTGAGCTTTCGGGAGCTTTTCACGGGTGCGCGCGAGAATTTAGTTCCTTAAACGAAATTTGTTGTTACACAAAACTATTGCAATAATTATAAATTATATCATTACAATTTAATGAATTATTTTAATAAAATTGTAAAACACATGATGTCTGTATAGATTAGAAATTTTTGTTTCTTATTAATTTTACAACTTTAATGTCACTGGCATAAATCAAAAAAAGAATAGATAATAAAATATGAAATTATGCGCAGAAAATAAAAAGTGAGTGATTATCGAAACCCATTTTAAATTTGAATTATAAAGCAAGCGTTCCATATTTAAAAATGTCGCTCGGGAAACAGCCAGCTGATCATATAAAGAGACCTATGAACGCGTTTATGGTGTGGTCTAGGGGTCAGAGAAGGAAAATGGCGCAAGATAATCCTAAAATGCACAATTCAGAAATATCAAAGCGGTTAGGAGCGGAATGGAAGTTGCTGACGGAAATGGAGAAGAGGCCGTTTATTGACGAAGCTAAGAGACTGAGGTATGTAAACTTCTCTTATCATTATACATAGACAAATATAACCTATAACTTTAGAAAATTTATATGCTTTTAATCTTTCGCGTTGCATTATAAAATAAATTTCGTTAAATTTCTCGTTTTACATATATTTTATAATTTATATGCTGTATTTAAAAACTGGTACTTAACCTGGTTTTAAAAAAACCTGTAGTGGGACTTTCGTCTATAAAGAATAAATCATCAATCATCTCAAACGTGTTTTATTAGAATCTAGCATGTTATCTTTGCCTTTTCGCTATAAAGAAAGAAAAAAAATTCCTAAAAAAATCACAAAATAACAATATCGAAATTTATTTTGGGAAATTAAAATGCGAGTGTTGGTAGTGAATTGGTGGTGTAGGGTATATGGAAAAACTAACCTTTATTAAGTTTATAGTATATCGTTAAGAACAAATCATGTAACATTTTTGTAATAAATAATAATAAAAAATAATTAAAAAAAATTTTGCTACACGATGACACAAATTGAAAAAATCTGTCGAAGGGGATTTTATGTACAAAAAATACTTTGAATCATTTTTGGGCTTTCCTACCTTAAGAAGAAAAACGAATACCTTTCGTGTATTCGTCCGTCTGTCTATCCGTCTGTTGCAATCAATTTTCTCACAAACTGTAATGTAAAATTTTAAAAATTTTTACAACAATGGCATATTACATATATAGCATTAATTAAATTTTAAAGTATTCATTGAAAGAATAATGGAGGTACAAATTGAGTACCTATTCAAAGTCGATTCAGCCTTTCCTTCCTTCTTTACCTATATCTCCGAAAGTGTTAAACCTCATTGTGAAAATTGAAGGGTATGGTATGGCGTATACATGCACTATCGGCCATACCTTATTTAACCTATTTGGTGGATAAATAAAACTTGGCTTAAAATAAGTTTTGGACTTAGAGATAGACAAGAATTAAGTCGGGAAGTCTACAATTATATAATTATCGTAGAAAACCTTCTGACTCGCTCCGATTCGCACTTGACTGCTTTTTACCATTATGGGATATAAAATATTTCCTGATTTTGACTAAAAGGATTGTCTTGAACATTAAAAAAGTTTACAAATAATGAGGAGTTAATTATAGATCAATTATTTCTCTTTTTCTCTCTCTCTGTCTGTAACCTTACAGCTTTTTGTTTTCTTTTTCTTAAATATTAGGCATCTTAGAAGAATTTGATGTCAATTATCTAAATTATAATTACAATTTTTCAGTAGTCTTTTTAAATGATTTTGTAGGCAAAGATTACATTAGTGATTGTTAAAAGAAAAAACGATGAAACACGAGTAGTATTCTGTAGCAATTTCAACCAAAGCAGAAATTAGATAAATGAAAAAGAGTTGGGTAATTGAACATGGTTATTAAAAACTTGCTATCTCATTTTTTGTTTCTCGTTTTTAAGTTTTGTATTTTCAATTTGCTAATAAATTTTAACTTACTATATGTGAAGACGGCTCAATAAATAGATTAAATTTACTGACGGACGGACGGACAGACAGACATAGATGACTGGATTACATATAATATGCAACAAAAAAAGACCAAAACATGAGAAAGAACACTCCGGATCCACTGAAGTCACCCGACAGTACTTGAAGTTAGCGCTCTATATTAGCAGCTTAGATTAATAAAAATTCATAGAGCTACAGAACAGAAAAGTGAAGCATTCGTAAGTCGGTGAATTCACTTACTTGTTACCTCATTCTACCAATGGTGATCACATAATTCGCATGATTTTCGTGCAACTCGTATTTATGCCCAATATGCCAGATTCTTGTTCAGAAACATACAAAATTAGATTAAAGAGCGCAAATAATACTGAAGTAGTAACAAATCACACCTTAAACATCATTCTAAATTGTTATTTTTCAAAAGAAAATTAAATTAAAACTATAGACAAGAATTTGTTCAGTGATGCCATATCTGAATTTTTTTACCCAGAACTTAGATCTTATTATGCATTAAGACCAGGTAATTCCAGGTAATGAACGAGTTAAGAAGTAAGACAGAGGTGAAGAAATAGGGTAGAGATTCATAAAGCAGAATGAAGTCCAGCAATGTATTTTAAAATGTTTAAAAATGATGAACTTAATAAAAAATGTAATTGATAAATCTTTTAATTCATATTCAGTTCATATTTCAAAGAAAAGAAAACGTATCGGTTTCGCTCACATAAACGAGAACTTCGGAACGAAACCTATTTTGGGCTATTACACTGTATAATTTATTTCACATAAATACAGTGTTTTCGTAAATTCTGTTCGAAAAAGTATTTAACTGAGTAATTGTCCTTTCTGCATGTTTTTTCTAGATGTTTCTTTCGGAGTTTATTACTGTAGTAGAGGTATCAACCCTTCGTCGTCAAATTGGTATGTCATAATATATTTCTAATATGACATAGATCGGAAAGCGAATTGTTTTTAAATTAAAAATAAAACATGTTTTACTTTCTATAACAGCGATTCAAACTTTTCTAAAAATGTTTACATTTTAACTTTTGATCATACTTAACAAAAGTGGTAAAGTAGTTATCTATATTTAGAAAGACTAAGTTATCATTATCGTTAGCAAGCTTTACTTTATTTTAATGTATAAAGGAATGCTTAGATGGTTCGGGCACATAGAAAGAATGAGTGATGAAAGACGATGAAAGAAAATATACAGAGCGAAAGTGAGTGGTAAAAGAAGGCAAGGAAGACCAAGGCTGACTTATGAAGATCAAATGGCCAGAGTGTTGGCAAACGGAAATGTCAAAAGCTCTCGCATAACTAGGCGAAAATGTGTGAGGAGAATGATGAGATTTAAGGAAGCGAAAGAAGTATGTACGAACCGCGACGCTTGGCGCTCCGTCCTCTCTGACTACCCCATTGGGGATACAGCGTGAGGATATGTATGTATAAAATAACGTACTTATTAAAAATGTTGCCAAATCTCACACTCCTCCGTGCGCGCAATGTTCACTGGCTGTCTGTCCGTCTGTCTGGACGGAGATTGAAAGAGATTGAGAAAGAGATTGAAAAATTTGGAGACAGACAGACTGTCTCCAAATTTTTTTTATTGATAACACTAAAACTCGTCAATGGCTACTAAAAAAATAAAAAAATAAAATCAGTTGAGAAGGAAAAAGACACTGAATTTGTTTTGTACATTTTTTGTCTTTACCTATTTATATACAGATATCTTGTGTGACAACCCAATTTGTATTTATTATTAATGGACCGTAAGGAGAAGGTAAAATATTATATATAAATAGTAAACGCACAGTAGCAAACAGTAAATATAATTCTTAATACCTAATTTAAAACAAATATTTAATAACAAATGATCTTGCCAAATTACTCCGCATTTCGGGTAAACGAATTGGTATTGCAATACTTCCACATTGGTTTTAGGGATACCAGTCGTCTTGCACACAGTTTGGGATTTTAATATGATTGCGAGAAAATTATTAGACTTTCCTTAAATTTTTGTAAAGGTTACCTTCAATAAAATACATATTTCCGCATTTTTTACTAAGTTATGTTAGAACAGATTGTGTTACTATGTGAAATGAGCTTATTGTGCAAAATATTTTATTATAACTACAACCCATTCTCGATTTGTTGTCTTCACTCGTTTTGTATGGGAGGGTCTATCTACGTATTGTTTTTAATCTAAGCTTAGCAGTTATCGTCTCGAGCAAAGTTTCACCCGTGCGATTAATTGAACGTTTAATTCGACACTTCGAAAAGTATGAAAAACATTTTTAAGAAAAAAAATAACCCGACTTCGAAAAGAAACACTGAAAAGCTATCCTTTACTAATCAAAACTCAAGTACAAAAATAACTTTATAAATACGATACAAATATCTATATAATAAAAGAAGTCTGCGCCAAATCAATGTACAACAACTGAAAGTCTACTAGTTTGGTAGGCTGGGCATCGACTTAATAACAATTAGTTACATGATTCGTGTATCATGTACACTCAATAACATAAAGCCATTCGGGATTAATAAAACATCATAGTTAGCAAAATCAGTTGACTTTGATTTGGGCTCATAGGTCTGTGCCAAATTCATTCTTAATTCGAAAAAGGAAGATGATAAAAAAATTGTTTATAACATTTAAGCTATAATTTATAAAGATATTTTGCATTTTTTACCTTCACGGGAACGAAGTCGCGGACATTCACTAGTGATAATTTAAATGCTACATACCTACATGTCATATAATGTTATTTAGAATGTTCTTTTTTTAAACACATAAAAATCAACACTTCAAAAGTATTTTTTTAAAGTCACATTATCTTTTTAATTCTTTATCACTGTGCATACAGACAACAAAACGATTCAGCCACACCTGTATCTTATCACTATGAGAGACAAAAACTTATATTTACTCTGTTCCACTACCACCATAAAATATAGTTGTTTTAAAAAAATAAATAAGCAAATAAAGCCGCCGGAAATTTGAATGCTTATCTATTTGCTTCACACGAATGATATCTTTTTAAATTCAATTTTCGTGACATTAAATACACCCTAAATTTAATCAAAGTGATGTAACATTTATCCGACCAAAAAAACGCTCAACCCGCTCGAGATAGTTTTGAAATCATTATTCATATAGCGAAAAAACTATGTAAGGATCGCGGCGCTTGGTGCTCCGTCCTTTCTGACTGCCCCGCTAGGGATACAGCGTAAAAATATATATGTCCTATAGATTCAAGAAAATATTTAAACGCCATTTCTGTCATTTGAAATCTTAGAGGTTTCGCATTTTCGTGCAATAGTTTTTCACTCTTTACTCCCTATCAGCAGAGATAAAAAGATTTTCCAAAAATTCTTTTGTGAAATGGACGGGTAGTTATTTCACAAAAATCAAACATTTTATTTATGAAAGTTTTAGTGTTTTTGGCTCAGTGATAATATTTTATTTTGTAGAAGACAGACATAATAAAATGTCCGGTTGAGGTCCTGAGTGACTGTTCGTTGGCGCGAGGTGTAATTTTAGGCACACACTTTCTATACTTTTATTGCGTGACTTATTTGTTTATCTATAATACTATATAAATCTCTTGCGTCTGTCTGTAATTTTTGTTTTTTTGACAAATTTTGCAATAGATAGTCGTTTTATGACTCACTGATTTCGATTCTACCATTTTTAAAATTTTTGTCTGTCTGTCTGTCTGTCTGTCTGTTTGTATGTCCTTTTACAACTAAAGAACAGCTTGACTGATCTTGATGAAAATCGGTACGTAGTAAGAACACGTGATTGCGCTCATGATAGGCTACTTATTTATTAGAAAATTTACTAATAAAGGGGTGAAAAGGGGGATAAAACTTTGTATGGGAAATGGTAAACCCCTGAACCGATTATGATAAAATTTGGCAAGGAGATAATTTGACATCAGAAACGGACATGGGCTACTTTTTCTAGCAAAAATCTACCCTTAAAAGGGTGAAAATGGGGATGAAATTTTGTATGGGAAACGCTAAATCTTGGTAATGATAAAATTTGGTGAGGTGATAAGAATTTTTTTATCAAAAACACGTAAGGCCGTAGATTTTGCAACTTTTTGAAAAATGTCTCAAATTTTGACTGCGTATAAAATAAAAAGTACGTGATAAATTGTAGTAAAGGTATCTGAAGTAGAATATATAATTCTTCTACTATTAGACTGTATTTTTAAAGAGAACGTAAGTCGTGTAGTTTAAAAAATACCGTGAGTTAAAATCGTTAGTACCCCAAATTTAGCCAAAAACACGCTGTTTTTTTGTTCCGCCAAAGTAATTGTCATTACAAAACTTATATTTTTTACAATGAAAGTCTAATTAATTATGAATATCTGAAATGTCTCAAAGTTAAGCTGCTACATTATAGTTTTCGAGTCTTTAAATACTCGTTTTTTATTGAGTTATCATTGTTTAAAACTTTGTTTCTATTATTTTCGCTTATACGTTACTATTTTGTATGTTACCAAATTCCGACCTCCATTTATTAAAAACAGTTCATGATAGTATTTTGAAATGGCACTGGCGACACCGAGTACCCAGGCAACATGTTAGACAAAGAAAAAGCGCCATTTTGTCGTCTTTGGTGTTTGTCAAAGGTACATGTGCGTTTTGGCTGTGAATTTTTTTTTCGAATTTTAACGATTTCAAACGTAAATAACAGTTTTATTTACGCACATTTTAACTAATACTATGCACAAGGGATTAATAAGTGCGAACTAATGTATCTTACTCTGAAATTCCACTCGATTTTGTAATTATAGCTATTTATAACATCAATAATCACGCTTCTCCGTTACTTCTATGTAGCTTCTATGTTACCAGTAACGTTGATTTTATGTTACGTAACATTGAAGTGTTCTAAAGGTTCATACATAATAGTATTATAATTTTTGTACTCAGTACTAGTTTTCATATAATGAAACTTGAATTGATTTGAATTCGTACCTTACGGTTTTTAATTGCCGCATTGTACAAAATATGACGCAAACGCACTTCCTAGCGAGATTAAATTTTTAGCTAACATTAAATTACAGACCTTAACGATTTACAAATAATTACAATGAAATTGATAACGAAAGAAAATATTTTGTGGTAGCATTTAATTTTAGACCTTAATGCATCACGAATAAAATTTCAATCCAGTTATTTTTATGTATTTGTTAAATTGGGGGAATGTTGTCGAATTGTTTGTGTGAGTAAGCGTCTATAAAATCATTGCATTTGACTGCTCCCATTTACTTGTGGTAGTACCTCACCTCGCACGATAAATGCCAAAAAGTGTTAAATGAGAAATAGCGCGAATGTCTCCTTCCGTTGTAGGTACTCAATGAATCGATGTGGTCAGATTGCCGTGGTTGTGTACCTAATAACTCCAAACTATTGATTATAATATATAGATTTAACATTTTTCCCTACTCCGCGCGCATTTGACTAATTTTTCTGCTATCATTGAATATAGTTTATACTAATACAGATTGGTATTAATTTTGTACCGAAGTTTATGGTCCAAGCATACATATCGTATTACTAAACTTTAACGCCAAAAATACCACATTATGTTCTCAGCTTTACAAACATTTTGCGTTACTTGTATGTTATCGTAACATAGAAGTTTCTATGTTACTCAATGTTACAAAGTGGCAAAATTTACGGCCTTACCCGGCTACTTTTTTTTATAAAAAATCTGTGAAAAGGGGAACAAGAGGTCGGGGGACGAAATTTTGTACCGGAAATGCTAATGCTCTGAACTGATTATGATGTAGCATGGATATAGTTTGACACCTGGGAACGGACATAGGCTACTTTTTTATCAAAAAACTACCCCTAAGGGGTTGAAAGGGGGGATGAAACTGAATGGGAAATGCTGAACCGCCGAACCAATTATTATGTTTGATAAAGAGATAGTATATGACCGGAGACAGACGAAGGCTGGACATAGATTTTTTTTCAAAAGCAATCTTTAACATACTATGTGCACATATAATCTAACCTAATGCGAGAGACAGCCACGAAAAAATGTTTCGCGTAGACGAAGTCGCGGGTTCAGCTAGTTTCTAAATATGCTCATATATATATTGTATATGCTTATATTGTACATGTAAAATAAATGTATTATTATTATTATTATCGTAATATCTTGTTATAATATTATTATTTATTTATTTTATAAAATTATTTTATTTCAACGCGACAGAACATCAGCGTTGCTCTCTCTGTGAGCTAAAAGGTATTGGAGCCGAGTCGTTGCCTTTCAAAGCTGCAGCATAGTGTCGTAGTAATGTATAAGGTTGTCGATTGCTATTATCATTGTTGGGTAGTGAATAAATGTTTTCTTTCTTCACATACTTACATACATACATTACAGCGTGAAGATTCACGCTGTAACCCTAACGGGGAAGTCAGGGAGCACCAAGCTTCGCGGTTCTTACGTACTTTCATTCTTTCGCTTCCTCAAATCTCATCATTCTCCTCACACAGTTTCGCCTAAGGTTTTGCTTTGCTTTTGATATTTCCGTCAGCTAACTGAACTTAGCTAGTTTCTTTGTTTCTTTCTAAAAATACGAACTCCGCATAGCGTCGTTTACTTCATCAATGAAGTAAAATAAGCTAACCCACCTTGAGAACACAATAAACATATATGTTATGTCAAGTTTCGTGTGGTAGAGCCATGCTGCATTGCAGCTCGATTTGGACCGCTTCGCCCGGTGAAATACCACCCTCTCACAAAATATCGGTGTGAAATAACAGCATCTATTGCGGTTGTGTTTCGACCGGAGAGTGAGAGTGCCGGTGGCCCATCTCCCCCCTCCCCCTCTTTTCCTTAAAGGCCGGCGTCGCGCCCGTAATTCCCCGGACTTTGCGGGTATCCATGCGAGGCGGTAATCACTTTCCATCAGGTGACTCGCATGCTCGTTTGCCCCCTCCACGATAAAAAAAAATCAGCTCATCAGAAGCAGTGGAGGTTTTTATACGGAGGAAACTTACCAGCGAACATTCTAAGAGGACAGAGGCGCAAGTGGGCATTTACAAAATCAAAGCTAAGAAAGCACTTTAGATTACAAACGCGTTGACAACCTGCTGCTGTGCTAGAAATATCAACCTAACCTAACGAGAAAACGAGAATTTATGTAATGTAATTTGTATAGTGGCGCTAAATCTACCGCGAGAAGTGGATTTTACGGTCTTGGCGCAATAAACACGCATTCGTCATACATGATACCAATTTTTTATTGCAAAGTCACCGGTCGCGCAGTGATCGCATGTCTGTCGCTGTCTGCAAATTTTTAGGTAATAACCTGCGGTACATAACAATGCAGTCACTGCTATTTGACGGCAGGATTAGCGAGTAAGATGGTGGTAGAGATCCGGGAAGATTTCACACAAGGTCCTATCAGAAAATGAATAGGACGTTCTTAAGATTTTTTGGTCAATTTTCTTATTAAAATATCTGCCAAAACTCCGTATACAAAATTCAATATTATTATTGTGCTTATTATCATACATATGATGTCTTGTGTCGGATCTACATAGCAACAAGATTGTCCTGATCATCTGGACAAGATGTTATTACTGTAGTGTTTTAGAATATGTAAAACAAAACTCTTTGTTAGTTTGTGACTGAGTTTTACTACTGGGTTTGTTACACTCTCAAAAAAACACTGGAAAGATATCTTTTTCTTTGTCTCATCCAAATTTAATCAGTATTTCTTGGATAATTTTTGTGAGATCACAATGACGAAAATACAAAACGTAGAGAAAAACCAACACTAAAATTTCGAAGTATACCCAGAAAAGAGCTGCCAAATTTGTTATAAAAATATTAATCTATTTACTCAAAACATTATTTAAAGACTGTCAAATAAATAATTAAACATGTATTTGTCGATTTGGAAAAATTAAGAGGGTAAAAAGAGTTGCCACTATTAGTATGGAAAATAAATAGGTATACGCGGACGAGCAGGCAATAAATTATTATATGTATATACAGAAAAGCGATCATTACGAAACCGTTGGGAACGGATGTCGTCATGGACGATGTCTGTTCTAAATTTTGGGTAAATTCGAACCACTCCCAGTCTATCTTTTTATAATGTCTATGATTACATGCAAATTTTTACATTGTATCGATAATTGAGTGGAAAAAGGGGACAGCAAGCATCATGGTCGTCTTTCTTCATCTTCTCAATCCTCATCATTATCCTACACGTCGATATATGCGAAGACTTTTTCGCGAAAATTTTTTTTTAAATAAACGTATTAGACCCGTGTAGAGATGGTCTAGTATAGTTACCAACAAATCAATTTAATGTCTCCACAACTTATCCCCTGAACAGACACAGATCTGTTCGCTTTAATAATAATATCTCGCTTTGTTAGGGGAGTGGGGTTCACCTTATCGGGGCACGCCAGGGCTATAAAAATAAGCTTATGCCTCCAGTCTAGTCCTGAAGAGATGACAAACTATGTAGAGCTGTTATGGCGCTTGCAATTCTGTTTCTGGAGAAATCGCGTATTCTGACTTGATTTAACCATTCCCCTCTCTATTTAATTCTAAAATTACTGAACTAATTATAAGAATTTTAATTTACTACTAATTTTAAAAAATTTTAGAAGTAATAAATCTTGGCTTAATATTTACAGAAAATTCTGTTAAAACGTAAAAATTTGAATGTAGACATAGATATTATAGTTAGACTGGGAATGGCTCGAATTTACCCAAATTTTAGAATAGACATCATCCACAACGGCATTTGTTACCAACTGCTTCGTAAAATAAAACTGTTTCGTAATGATTGGTTCTCTTTAAATACATATACTAATTTATTGCCTGCTGGTCATGGACGAATTAGATATACATAATACGAATAATTAGGTATTCATGGGTCTACCTAATTCTTTTCCATACTAATTGTGGCGCCCCTTTTTACCCTCTAAATTTTTCCAAATCGACGAATACATGTTTCATTATTTACTTGACAGTCTTTAAATAATGTTTTGAGTTAATAAATTTATATTTGTATACTAATATGGCACCTCTTTTTCAATTATTTCGAATTTTAAGTTTTGTTTTTTTCTGAATTCTGAATCTCTGAACTATTTTCGTCAATATGATCTCAAAAAAATAAGTCCAAGAAATATGTAACGAAAGTCCTATATTTTATATTTATACATCTATACAACTATATTGAGAATATCGTATTAGACCTTCTGTGCTTTAAAGTTACGATTAGAAGAAATCTAAAACAGGAGTTCCAATTAAAAAATAACATTTCTGCCTAGTTTACATTTAGTTCGCTTTTATTTGCATAGGTGTTGGAGAAGCCTTTAAATAATTACTTAATCTAGGAAATTCTGAATTTACTCTGAAAAGAGTTAATACGCATGTACACAAAACGTAAAGGACTGATTGCATAGACCATATCACAACTCAGTTTGTTTTTGCTGATTACCAAAAAAAAAAACTACGCTAGTTAAAGACATCGTTTTATTTTCCCAGAAATGTTTGCAAAATCCTCAATGTACTCTAATAATTTCAAATTTCTCGACGGTAAGCTAAATATAATATTTTTAGATAGTTTTCATATAATGTGCCAATAAAGCTCTTTCATATATTATTAGACCACTTAACCTAGTAAGCCCAAATTAAAACTTTTAAACCCCCATTCGACCAATTTTGTTACAAAAATAATATAACGTTTTTAATATTTTTTTATTTTTTGTTTTAATGTTTTTCATTTGCGATGAAGATGACAAATATTATTTAAAACTATTCCACATTTCAATTCAATAGCATTAGTCACTTCTTAATTAAGCAGCTGCGACGGATAAACGGATAGAGAGATGGATAAAATCGCACCACAAGGTTTTCTTTTAGCGATTTTTATACGGAATCCTAAAAATAACTCATGAAAGAAATTTGTAAGCATTTTTAACGATAAATCAAAAATGAATGTATTTTTTTTTACTGTAACATTTAAATTCTCAGATTAAAAAATACAATCATTATAAAACCCACTTATCAGTTATCAGTTACATGATTATAAATATATTGGGTTATGATCGATACAGTTTACAAAATATAAAATCGAAAAGTCAGTTTCCACCAAAACATGATAGGTGTCTCATGAAAACAAAAATTTTTTTTTTGTTAAAAATTCTAATTTTATTTAATTAAATGTGTAACTAAAGATTACTAATAATACAATTATTTTACAAAACTATGTGACGTATATGAAATTTAAGCTAATATAACTTCAATTTACTGTAGAAGGAGGTACCGGCAGCTCTGTAAAATTCCTACGAATAAGAATTAATTTGTAAGGGTTAAATTTATTAGCGCCGCGCGGCACTACTCGGGTGCTCACTCACACGTCGCAGTATATTTGTTACATCTTATTAAAACTATAATTCCCCATATATTTGTACCTTCATGCTCTACAACTAGCAGAGCAAAAACAGGAGCGCCAAAAATCAAGGTACTCACTAGTACATTTGCGTCTCCCTCAAGTGGGAGATATTGTTATTCTCTTTTCCGAACTATTGAAATGATTTTAATCCTGTAAATGGAAAACAGTGACGAATTGAATATACATCATGGTTTCACAGAAGATTCCTATTTACTACTTATAAATAAGCAATAAAGAGATACGCAGTATGACAGGCTTGCACGACAGTGTTATTGAAAAAATGAAGAAAAGAATGCTAAGGTGGGGTTCGGGCACATGGAAAGAATGAGTGATCAAAGACTGACGAAGAAAATCTATAGAGCGAAAGTGAGTGGTAAAAGAGGCCAAGGAAGACCAAGGCTGACTAGCTAGCTAGCTAAAGTGTTAGCCGACGGAAATGTTAAAAGCACTCGCATACCTAGGCGAAAATGTGTGAGGAGAATGATGAGATTTGAGGAAGCGAAAGAAGTATGTAAGGATCGCGACGCTTGGTGCTCTGTCCTCTCTAACTACCTCGTTGGGGATACGGCGTGTCTATGGGTTTGTCTGTGTCATCTTAGCTTTTGAACGGATAAACTGATTTTCGTGTGATTTGTTTTTTGTAAGCTGCTATTTTCGAGAATATTCTTAGCTAAGTTTCATGAAATCTCTCCAGACTACTTTTTGTGTTGGGTGTTTTGAAATTTATTTTTGTTTTTATGTTTAATACATATTTTATTTACTCATGTTGTCAATCTGTAGCGAGCACTTTGTTATCAATTTCAATAATATTTGTAAAGATCAATATTTTGCTGTAGATAAAATTCATTCAATGACATGATTCCTAAGACGAATGAATCACTTTTGAGTCATGTAGGTATTGGCAGCTACATAATAATAAGGGTAATTGACATCACATTCTTACAATAAATACCTTTGTAGTACTGTAGTATTTGTTGTCTTAAGCAAACAGTGATAATATTTTACGTGGCATGGGGTAAATAGAAACGTACGAGTATGTGTCAATTTCGATTTTACTTACTAATTTTTCATTTGGACAATTATATTCGAATTTACCCCAATTTTAGAACAGACATCGTCCACAACAACATCCGTTCCCAACTGTTCAGAAATGTATAATTTTTAATCGACTCGAGAAAAGGAGGAGGTTCTTAATTCGTCTTCTGTACACAAAAATTTTTTTTGTATGTTTGGGCATAAGTTATTAGTTTATGAACCGATTTTAATAATTATTTTGCCGTTGTGTTCAGTAGAGTTCCAAGGTGGTCCCATTTAAATTTCACTGATATAGGGGCTTGGACTTCCAAGATACACCATTTTTCTAAGCGTTTAATTATATCGACGATTCTTTTGTATACCATACCGTTCCAGAAAAGAAGCTAGTTCTAGACCTACCCTAGATATTGATTTAGCCCAACGCCACTCAAATGCGAGAAATAAAAACCTATTTAAGAAGAAAATTTAATCGACTTCAAAAAATCACTGAAAATTACAAAATAACTTTGATTATTGAAGGATATAGTTATTTTGTACTTTTCAGCTTTTTTTCTAAAGTAAAATAATAATAAAATTAAAATGATACTTCTTGTGTATGCTTTCATCATTAAAAAATACAATATCTTTAAAAATTCTTCAAATATTTCAATTCGTGTATCCCATTTGTTCCCTACTTCGTCCAGCGTTTGTTATCGGTCAATACAATAGTCGAAAAGGCACGCCAATGTTTACTTTGATTATTTTTTATCGTCTTGTTTGATATTTCGATATAAGTAGCCGAATTATGTACCTACAGGATAATATTAAAGGAAAAACAGAATAAAGTGTCTCAACGTATTTTTCAATCGTTTTTGTGTATTATTAAGATGAAATCTATTTAAATTTTGCCACTTTTTAGTTGTATAACTGGCATTTACCCATAACTTTGTCAATAGAGATATGAAAATAACCTAGTGACACGTTCAGATCAGATTTATACATTGAAGTTTCACTGCCTTTATCATGAATATAGAGTAGTCATACATATCTAAATTCTACTTTTT
Source organism: Zeuzera pyrina (assembly GCA_907165235.1). NCBI lineage: Eukaryota > Metazoa > Arthropoda > Insecta > Lepidoptera > Cossidae > Zeuzera > Zeuzera pyrina. The sequence goes on from OU015618.1 coordinate 26,281,044, forward strand.
TATCTTTAATGTTAACAAATGTGGCGATTATGAAGTTTATAACATAACTAGAGATGAGCTAGTTCGCAAATGATTGATTCAGTTGTCATATTTATTCGTTATTAGTAAAACAAAACATTTTTCGAATTTTTGTCCATTTGTGTGTTTGTGCTTCAATAAAAACCACCATGAATTAAAACGTCATGGTAAGTGTAAAAATTTGTATTTTTAAAAAACACTTAAAAATAAAGAATAGAAGATTTTTAATTGTTTACACATCGCAAACAATAATATTCTTCTGTTATTATTTTGTCTTACATTTAGAATGTATTGTGTCATTCATTTAACAGAGTGAACCTGATACTGATTTATGGCACTAATTTGATCTACGCATATAGGCAACCTTTAAGTGACATGCAAAGAATATTATTTGCATGTAATCTTTAAGTGACTTGCAAAGTAAAAACAAAACGCTTGACAAACAGCCAACATTTTTTCAATGCTGTACTATATTGAATAATATTTAGTGTCGTTTGTTAATATTTCATAGTTTCGTGTATATAGCGGAAAAGCAGTGTTATTAGAGTGCTACGGGTAATACCTCGTACCAGCGAACGGTGAAAATTTAGGGAAATTTTGGTTCATTTCTTGTTTGTTTACATTAAAGTCAAAAATATGAAAAAAATAAGATATAAGTAATGTAATAAGTGATTCCGACCAAGCTCCGACCCTTGTCTTTCAATGCTCACAATCAATGCTCTCTGTATTAAAATTTAATTAAAATGCGTTCAATAGTTTTTACTGAAACTGACATAAGAGCTGTCGGTTTTATTGAATAGGTATTAGTGTATGTTTGAAAATAAAATTGTCACTCGTACAGTAAAGGTTGCTAATGCTTTAAAATTTATTTTTCGAATACACTTATAGAAAAAACTAATGGTTTAGGATCGCCTTCGCATACAATAGAGACGTTTTTAGCAAAAATGTTGGGAAATGGTTCACTAATTTTCAATTTAGGTACACATCTTCACTTGAGATAGAAAAAATTTTCAAGCAATTAAATAAAAAGAAAAGTGAATATTTATGGGGACTATCAGTTTATGTAATTAATACCTATATTATCGCCAATTTTGGTAGATATAATTAATAAATGTGTCGATCAAAGGATATTTCCCAATTTAATAAAACAGTGAAATTATTCCGCTATTCAAATCAGGTTATATATATAACTGAGCTGACTAAACTCACTAAACTGAGAGTGGCAGTTTAGTCAGCTCGAAATGCACTGTCACTTAACCCAAACAAATCGAAGTTCATGGTCCTTGGTTCGAAAAAACAAATTAAAAATATTTTGTCACAGTCACCCATTGTCACTATGTTAGGACGTCCAATAGAATATGTAAATGAATCTAGGAACCTTGGTGTGCTTATGGATGGTTAGGTGAGATTTGAAAATCATGTCTTAAATGTTGCTAGGAGTTGTTTTTTTCGATTGAAGGTACTTTACAAGACAGATCAGACATTTCCTCAAAGAAGATACCAGATTAAAATTGTGTGAGGTATTGATTCTGTCAAAGCTCAATTATGCACATGCTGTTCTTGTCTATTAACACGCACTAAGCGTGTTATTCAGCGCGTCCAAAATGCATGTATTCGATTTTGTTACAGAGTGCCTCCTCGAAGTCATATTACTCCATATTTAAATAGAGCCGGTTTGCGTAATATGCAGTATCGTAGAAAATTACATTTTGCATGAAACAAGAAACCAAAGTATCTTTATGACAAACTTAAATGGTCTACTCTAGGATGTAGGGTGAATGGCTTCTTACTTGCCACGCCATTTCATAAAACTAGGAAATTCGAAGATAGTTTCCGCTATCAGGCTACAAAGTGTTGGAATAATCTACCCCCTTTAAGAAATTCCCTCTGTAAGGCAACTTTTAAATTAAAATGTAAAAAGTGGTTGTTGTTAGACCCGAATAAGCCCTGATAGTGGTGGAGGTCCTGAGATGCTGTTCGATAGCGGGAGCTGTAATTTTGGAGGTATACTCTCTATTCTTTAGTTGCACGACTTATTTATTTCATTTATTTATATCTTTATATTATCTTATTTATTATTTTATTATTATTTTACATTATTTTGTTTATTTATTTTTTCTATAGTACATGGTCATCATTGTATTATAAATTAGTATTTATTTATTTATTCTATAGTACCATCACATTTAAGCGCGACAGAATATCAGTGTTGCTCGCTCTGTAAATTGAGAGGCATTGGAACTCAGTCGTTGCCTTTTCACTGCCGCAGCCTAGTGTTATATTGATGTGTAACTTTGTTGCCATGGGCTGTGCGTTGTCATTGTGAGTAGTGAATAAATGTTTTCTTTCTTTCTTTCTTTCTTTTTTATTATGTTAAATCCAACAAATTATCACCCGATGTCAATATTACCAGCCTTGAGTGAAAATATTAGAAAAAATAATACTCTACCAGATGCTGCCATATTTCAATATTCACGGGGTGTTGCACGGTCAACAGTACGGTTCAGGAGAGAGCGATCAACAACTCATGCGGGAGCAAACTTGAACCAAGACTGTACTTTAGGCTTGGCAGCGGTCCCAAGATGCCGTTGGTGTTTTTTGTGATCTTTCGAAGGCTTTTAATTGTCTTAGTCATGAAATTTTAATTTGCGAGCTTAAATACTATGGTATTCGTGGTAACGCTCTCGATCTCGTGTTCTCGTATATGTCTGACCGAGAGCAAAAAGTGAGAGCGAATGGGGTTTCGTCTGTTGGTTCGAAATCGTTTAATTTCGCGTTCGCGTTAATCAGCTTTCCCCAAGGACCAATTTTAGGACCTTTCCTGGTTTTAATCTACATTAATGATCTCCCATTTATGCTCAGGGACTTATGCGAAATAGTATTATTTGCTGATGACACTTCATTATTATTTATACTAGACAGAAAGGACCTAGATATTACCTGGGTGAACAGGATCCTAATAGACATATCGAGATGGTTTGCTGTTAATATTTTACTACCGAACACACAAAACCAAATGCATTAAATTTTTTCTTTCTTATGTACCCAGAATCCATGATAAAATAGAACTGGGTGGGAAACAATTAGAATTGGTTAAGTCACCCAGTTTTCTTGGTTTAATAGTAGATAATAGGTTGCAGTGGGCGGCATATCATGTACGAGGCATTGGCTCGTAAGCTCGATTCCACGATATGCTATGAGACGCATTAGGCAATTGACGAATGTGCATACGGCTAGGCTAGTGTACCTACTTTGCATATTTTCATAGTCCTACGACCTTCTGCTGTAGGGATCAGCGGCGCATATTAACTCCATTTTTATGTCATTTTAGTTTTTAATTTTTTATGACGGAGGGGGCAAAGGAGCAAGCGAGTAACCTGATGGAAAGTGATCACCGCCATCCATGGATATACAACAACGTCCGGGGAATCACGGGTGCGTTTCTAGTCTTTAAGGAAAGAGTAGGCTCGTTTCTTGAAGGTCCCTAAGTTGTAACTGTCTGCGAATACCGCCGCTATAAGCTCGTTCTATAAAATTGCCGTACGTGGTAGGATATCTCGTAAAAAACGCACAGTTGTAGATCGCCATCCATAAACGTGGTGGGGATGGAAGGACAGTCGATTGTGTGAGATACGGCAATGGAATTCAGCAGCGGACAGTACTCCGAACAATTCCTCAAAAGATTCCCTATGATGAATGCGGTAAAATATGCTAAGGGACGCAACGTCTCTACGCAGGGCCAGAGAGTCGAGCCGATCAGAGAGATCGCCCATAACCCGAAACTATCTACTTTTTATACGGTCAAAAAGAAAGAGTCGATACTGGGGCGGTCCAACCCAGAGATGGGAACGATATTCCATGTGAGGCTTAATCTGTGCCTTGTAAAGCTGTAGGCGATGGGTTGACGTAAAATTCTGTCCCGCTCTACCAAGTGCACCCAGCTTTAACGAAGCTAATTTAGCTTTAGCTTTCAGATGTCCGCGAAACTGAACGTCGCTCTAGATATCGACGCTAAGGACTCTAATAGCTGTCTTAGCATCAAGAGGAGTACCTTCGAAAGTAGCAAAAGATAGGAAACAACCGTGCGGGACACCAGCGTTCACGGACTTCAAGTTACAGCATAAACAGTCCACTACGACTTTTATGCTACGCCTAGAAAGAAAACTGACAACCCACGTGCATAACTTCTCGGAAACCCCGTAAAATGGAAGCTTGGAAAATAAAACCCCGTGCAACACCCTATCAAGGGCTTTCGTTATGTCCAGACTTACTGCCAGGGCCTCTCCTTTACTCTTGACTGCTTCGGCCCAGCGATGCGTAAAGTAGACTAAAAGATCACCAGCCGAGCGACCACGGTGGAAAGTGTACTGGCGATCACTAATCAGCTGGTACTCCTTTAGATACCTGAGGAGCCGGCAGTTTATAACGGATTCCATTACATTGGAGAGTAAAGAAGAAATGCCCAATGGGTCTATAATTGGACGAATCTGAGCGATCGCCTTTTGTGGGGATTAGGTGCACAAGAGCTGTCCTCCAAGAACTCGGGACAACGCCAGTGATGTAAGATAGCCGGAAAATGCGCATTAGAACCGGTGCCAACTGCGGAGCACACGTCTTGTTGGATGGATGCCGTCTGGCCCGCTCGACTTATGAATATTGTGGGAAAAAAGAGCCTTACCAACTAAACTCTGTAGGAACCGAACGTTTAGCATAGAACTCGCGCAATTCGGTATAGTTTGTGGTGACTTTCCCCCGTCATCCAGTCTAGAGCTTAATGCAAAAAAAGTGTCCGGAAGATCGGCTTTCTCCTTTGCAGCGTGGGCCAGGGAGTCATTGGTCTTGTGCAATGGTAGAAGAGATGGTTGACAAAAATTTCCAAAGGCAGCTTTGGCGAGAGACCAAAACTCACATGTCCCCAAAGGAAGATTTGTTAGTCTCTCGCTAATTTTGCCTATGAACGACGACTTAGCTTCGGCAATGTCTTTCAAAGAACCCAGCATAGTTGTACTCTTTTCTGAACGCGTTGCGGTTTGGTTCCTTAGATGCAGCCGCTCTAGCCCAGGCCTGGAAGCGCCCATGCTTCTGGCGGGATTCCAATTTGCAAGAGCGATCAAACCAAGGCCGAGATCCACCACCAATGGGAACCACAGAGTTTGGAATGAAATGTTCCGTTCCCTGCACTATGACAGCAGCCACGGAGTGGGCGGAGCCATCATGATCAACCAGCGAAAAGGAAACTCACCACCGTGGATAGGATACAAAGAAACTCTGCATTCCGTCCCAGTCCGCTGACCTAAAATACCAGACCTGACGACAAGGCGCAAGCTAATGTTTTTAAACTTTCGCGACTTGTACAGATCTTACAATACTAATTTACGGGTCTATGTCGCGTTTATACTTTAAGGCTAAATACCTCTTTTATCTCGACGTTTCGATCGGATTGCACTGATCGTGGTCACGGGCAGACTGATGAGAATACAAAATGTCGCCTTCGTAGTGCGCGGTTTCTGGCAACTACCCACACTCATTCATCACATTTTTTAATTTTTATTATTGTCACTGTCAGTACTTCGACACACTACACACTGGCTACGTCCGGTTTTCCGGCTCCGGACACACTCACTAATGACAGAATTCCATGATGTTGATAAGCGGATCCATCTTCCCGGTTGAAATTATGGTATTTTTCGATTTCAACCACCTCTCGTGCTATTCTGGAATAATAGTGTCGATCGGTGGAAAGGACCTGTGGCTGATGCAATTCAATCCAGTGATTGGGTCCTGACACTAGCAAGTGCTCGGCAATAACTGACCTAGTTGTCTGTTGTTTTCTGACAGCTGTGTCTCTGCTGCTCAGCTGTGTCTGTGTTCTCTGACCCTTTCTGCTATTCTCTGTTACAGACAAAAAGGTCTGTCCGATGTAGGAACTACCGCAGCTGCAATCCACCTTGTAGACACCAGGTGTCTGGAAGAGAATGAGATCCTTCGGAATACGCAGGTGATTTGGCTTTTTAGAGTGCGGACTATACACAGTGTTATTGGAGTATTTCTTTAGTACTGTTCCAACTTTATCCATTACTCCTTTTATAAACGGCAAGAATATTGGCATTCTGACGTCATCTACGAACCTCTTTCACAGTTTCACGTATGACAATTGTGGTTTTATCATTTCTTCGAAGTGTTCCATCCAGATTTTGCGATAGCCGCAGGTTGCGATGTAAATTCTAGTGAGAGGCACGGTGGTCCAAATCAAACAGTGGTCTGAAGAGCCTAGCGGTGCATCAACATAGACTTGGTAGCCGTCGGGGTGCGAGGTCAACAGGAGATCCATTAAGGAGGGTGAATGAACATTCATATCTGGAATCCGCGTATCCGCGGTGACTAGTTGAGATCTTTCCGCATGGTCAGTTGTACGCGACCCAAGCCATTCGATGTGGTGGGCATTAAAGTCACCCAAAATCGCAATTTCAACAAAGGGGATCCGTTGGAGGAGAGACTCTGTCATTGAATAATAGATACGCAATCGTCATACATGATACCAATTTTTTATTACAATTAGGCAGCGGTCGCGCAGTGATCGCATGGCTGTCGCTGTCTGCAAATTTTTAGATAATAACCCCGCCCGTCACGTATCGCTGTGCCCCTGTAGGTACATCAGTTTCAGGTAATTACAAACACGCGTGTATTTTAATGCAATTTTATGTCAAATTTTCAAAGCAACTGGTGAAGAACTTTCAGAAATTTACGTTTTTGGTTAAACGGACATTTACATTTTTATTTATATAGAACAATTTGTCTGTTTGCTTGTGTTTCTTTGTGTAAAGTATCATAAAGGTAAAGGTCTGGGAAGCCAAAGATTATTACATAAATAAAACTTAAATATTTACATTGCCTTTGGTTAAAATAATACTGTCGGTATCGTATTTCGAAACGAGTACATAGATACCTATTACATATTACGTTAAGTATATTGTACGAGTACATATATCATTTAACTGAACCCTTGAATAATAAATAAGCAAAGAAGAGATACGCAGATTGATAGGGTTGGACGACTGTATTATCGTAAAAATTAAGAAAGGAATGCTTAGATGATTCGGGCACATAGAAAGAATGAGTGATGAAAGATTGACGAAGAAAATCTACAGAGTGAAAGTGCGTGGTAACAGAAGACAAAGAAGACCAAAGCTGACTTTTGAAGATCAAATAGCCTAACTATTAGATGGTGAAAATATCAAAATCACCAACAAACCTACGCGAAAGTGTGTAAGAAGAAAGATGAAGATTAAGGAGGCGAATGAAGTAGTAAATGTAAGGATCGCGATACTTGGTGCTCCATCCTCTCTGACTACTCAGTTAGGGATACAGCGTGCAGATATGTGTGTATTTAACCGAAATCGATATATATACTTATAAATAAAATTGAAGTATCTCTCTGTGTTTTCGTAGTAAAGACATTTTCTTAAGCTCATATCATTATTTGCCCGTAACCAAGACCCGAATACGCATTTTTTATATTTTTGTTTTACGTTTGTTTGTTCGAGTTAATCTTCAAAACGGCTAAACCAATTTCGACGACGTTTTAATTGACATGTAGATGACTTTTCAGAGAGTAATCTAGGTTACTTTTTAAACCACAAAATACCGAATTTAACGCGAGTAGAACCGCGAAGTGCAGCTAATTTGAAATATACTTGTAATCATTACTATTATTCATTATAATAAATGTTATTTACATGTGTATATGTCCTCATAATTATGCAATCATTTCTTAAAATGTAATACGAAACGAAGTAATAATATATTAAGATTTTTCACTTCTTTTACCCAGAACCGAAACTTATATGCAAAATATTACAAAAAGCACCATAAACGCCTTATTGCCCAATAAAAAAGCCCAATATCACGTATTGACATACCAATTTCAATATATGGACAGCATAAAGCATTCCTTCATATCTTGAATGATATCGATATGTTATTTACCGTATTCGATTAAGTCGAACGAAAATAACGCCAAAAAATGTCCGATAAAAAGACGAACTTTTCTCTGTGGAGATATTGTGTTATTTTTTTTCTTGGCCTTATCGTGTTTGTATGACAAGCAAACATAGTAATGAAGAAGGAATTGATAGTGTGGCGGTCGATGACCTGATTTTTTGTAGTTTTTTGAAATTGTGTTCAACCATCTATAAACGGATATCGATAGCACAACAAAGCAGTTTTTGTACATATTTGTTTGGATCGATGTCGCAATTCCAGAAATATTGTGAATAATGAGCATATTTTCACGTTACATAGCTCGAAAATTATGTGGGTTACAGAATTCTATCGTTAGAGCTCGTAATTGATTCATGTTCAAAAAACGTATCACCACGTACTGATGTTATGATTTCGTAAGTTATTATAATTTTCAATTTAAAGCCCCAAAACTGATTCTCACAGTAAAAATTTAACTTTATCTGTAATCAGGTTAATAAGTAGTACTTATTATAATTTATTGTTCCAAATATGTTTACATCAAAATTTATCTTTGAGAAAATTGTATATAGGTAGTATAACCAACCGACAGCCAATAGCTTGGAAATTACTTAAATGTTTGTCTGTTTATATACTTAATTATTATATAATTATCAACTGTTTAACTGCGTTATAAATTAGTATTTAACTGCAAGAGATACATAACATTCCATTTAGAAAATCATATCAAACGATTATCTCTTAACTTCTCTCCAAAACAATGCATCGACGCATCCACAAAACACTCAGATATTCAAACAAACAGTCGCATTGAAAACCTCAGCATTCCACACGCGAACTATCATCCGCCGCCCTCTGTCCACCAGAATAATTACAATCGACTCGCTGACAATCGCACGATTCTATCACAAAGCGCGCATAATCGGACGCTACGTCGACTTCTTTCCCGTCACTATACGACGCAACCGCCTAACAGAGCGTTCTAAATTCGAACTTAGCGCTTTGAAATACTGCTATGTTTTACATTTGTGTGTGTGAGTACATAGTGATGCGCGCAGAATAACACACGATTGTAACAGGGACAATGCAATAATCCGCGCATTGTTGAGCTGACATTGTTGTTTTAAGGGCGGTCGGGCGCTCGCGACAATTGTACCGCTTTATTGCATAAATAATAATGTTATTCTGCCCGGCGGCATTTCATTGTAGCTATACTTTTACTATTGTGTGAACACGAAGTTATAATACAATTTTCAAATTTCATTTACTGAATATGTCACAGACAAATTGTCTGTGATACCTACACTTATTGTTGTCTTACAAGTGTCAATTACTACCACTTGAATTTGTAAGTATGTCTATTTTGAAATCTCTTTATACCCAACTACAACTAATCCAAAAATACAATGAAGCAAAAGAAACGTTGCCATTTTCAGCAATCTATGGATATAATGTATACAACTTTGCACGATTGCGAGTATTTTTATTCCCCAATAATTTATATCCCATAAGTATATTATGCATGACAGTCCAAGTTTACATATTATCATCACATCGTTTCCCCACCCAGGGTAGACAAATTGTACAAGGAACAAAAAATATGTTTTATACATAGGTAACTTTGGAATTCCATAAAGGGCCATAGAAAAGACGAATTAAAAATCGCTCATTTTTTTAATTTTATATTTCTCTTTGTTACAGAGCACTCCACATGAAGGAACATCCGGACTACAAATACAGGCCCAGGCGGAAACCCAAGGCTTTGGTCAAAAAGGAGCCCAAATTTGGTTACGGTATTAGCGGGCTCATGGCGCCGGTACCACGATTAATGACACCATCGGTACGGATTCGTATTATACAAAAAATAACTACCAAAATAATAAATCGGCTCAGAACCTGTCGGACTCGCATTAAATTATGGTTCCATAGCAATTTTGGACGATGACCAACATAGAATTTTAAAAATAGAATGAATGGTTCCAAAATTTTCATTATGTACATAATTTTGTTTCTGGTTTTATACACTGGCAACTCGTTTCATACATATTAGAAACATTTTTGCCATTCTCATGTAATTGAATGGTGTATTTGTGATGTAAAACGTCTGTCTTCTCATTACTAAGTCTACACTAAGGCTGAGATTTATAGAGCGTACTTACCTTGGACTTTCCTTTACACGCACTTTGCTGAGTTCCTGCTAAGCTTAAACTTACCTGTCGAATTTATAATTCAAATAAATGCTCAGCAAAAGCTTAGCTTTTGTGAAACTTTGTCTATGATCTGATCTCCATTACATAAAGTAACTGCTTTTACTTCCATTGTAGTTAATGAAGTGATTGTCCTATTTTAAATCATAAACTATGCACCAATCGCCTATTAATTATTAGAAATAAATAAGAAATTAAAATTTGATAGCATTTCATACTGAGAAACGATTTTCTACAATTATTACATAAAACCGTTGCCTAAGACGGAACGCGCTGTTGGCAAACGCAGAGTCTAAATTCAACTTTACTGCACAAGTAAGGGCAAAGTCCCTAATACTCTAGAGTCTAGAGTATTAGGGACTACTAAAGCCTACTAAAGTGATAATAGGCTTTACTGGTGTTAAAAAAGACTTTTTGGAGAAACGTGACAACTTTTATCGCACGTACATATCCATTCAAACTTTTCAATTCGTAACAATTGCACAGAACTTTCACGCAAGATCTATCAAATTATTGTCACTCTCTCGACTCTTGAAAACGCAAAAATAGAAAGTCATACAATGCTAATTTCACTTCTCCCGTTCCCACCAAATATTCTTACCAAAGATCAGATAGTAGAAGATAGGTACTAAATATCTACTGTTTTTGATAAAATTTTCACAGATACCCCACTCTGTACCCCAGTTACCAGTACCACACCACTTACTGCACGACAAGCCTGATTTAGGACGAGCGTTGTTCCCGCCGCTACCGTACCCCTTCTACCCTTTCGCAAAACTACCTTCGGATGATGGAAAACTGGCAGCTGAATTAGCACATTTACAGGTAATTGAAAATACTTTAAAACTTCGATGTACTTATAATTAATAAGCGTGCAAACATTAGTGCAGATATGCTCTTGTGAAGTAAAAATAAACTCTGATTATGTACTTCTATTTTAACTTGGAAAATCAATCTATTCTAACATAATAAAGAGAAAGAACGGACTTTGCTTATTTCCGAAATCTCCAGAACTGCTGCACTCATTTGAAAATTCTTTCGCCATTTGAAAGATACATCATTACAGATGGACATAATCATATTCAGCTCGGGCAAAGCCAGGATTGGGCGTTAGTATATAGTAAATTATGCAAAGAATACATCTCTGACTACTCAGTTAGGGATACAGCGTGGAGATATGTATGTGTATGAAAAGAATATTCTTTTTAAATCACTTAAAATTTGTAACAATAAGATAAAAATGTTATTTATCTATATAGCTACAACAATATTAATATTATTAATGAGAAATACCTAAATGCTAATTTAACAAAGGTAAAACCGCGGAACGTATCTAGTCGCAATATAAATTTTAGCAATATATTTACTGCTGTCATCCTAACAATGACATCTGTCATCAGTGTGAAATCGGTTTATTTTACTATAGTCAATGGTTTAAAGTAGTATTTATTGTAAAAACTTAGGATGCTACCATTATATGATACCATTTAATAGTTGGTGCAAGCCACCCTTAGTTTCATATTGTAGATAAGTACGACTTAAATCAAAGATAGTAAATTTATAATGGCAACTATGTATTAATTTTAAATATGATAAGTTATAGTTTTCTTTTAGTGAATTGAATTAATTTTAATTGAATTATACATCTCCTATTATGGAAACAGGCGAAAAGGAGTCATTGTAAACAATATCGTTAATAAAATCTATGTGAATTCCAACTAGTGATATATATACACTTTTGCAGAGTATCCGTATCAGTCGGTTGGTTATCTTCGCTTGTTATATTTATTTTTTAACCCAAACAGGCACTATATGGAGGCGCTCTATATAGCAGCGCTTTCTATAGCAACGCGCTGTCTCCGTGCGGGTGCCCTCCCAGACGGACGCCATCCCCCCCTCCTGACGTCAAGCGCCCAGTAGCCTACGTCCTCATGAAGAGCGATGAAGAACCCCCCCAACATGTCATATGAAGACCAGTACCGCTCCCAGCGCGGCCGCTACCGCCGCACTGGGAGTTACCCTCAACATCCATGCAAGAACGGGACGCCAGTTCCCCTGATAGTGTATAAAAAAACGAAGACTGATCATAGACAATCATGTCGCTTGAAGACGATCGACAATGCCCTTGTAGTCGAAACACATGAGGAATAAAAAAGGGTAAACTCAAATTCATTACATAAATACCCTGAGAAAAGTCAGAGATACCGAATCTAGACATTAGTGAATGTCTAAAGACATATCAGACATATTGATGTCTGATAGGTTGCAAGGTTTTTGAACTAGGTATCAAATCTTGCTTTAAATACCTTCCCTCAGACAAATACAAGTTACAGACAGATCGTAATTCTAACACAAAACTGTGGTGCGCTGAAAGACTATACTGAAAATATCGATTAATTCTGCCCTATGACTTGGTAGATAGTTAATCAAAGACTTACTAATAATCTTCAAACTTTCAAAAAGTTTCAAGTGCTTGCAGTGCAATCGTGAAAAAATTTTTTGTGCAATGAGCTAGAATTTTTTGGTTCCCGAATAGATAACATATCATAGGACTTAGTCATAGACGCATATTTAGTGTTAGAAATTAGATAGAATGTTAAATGTCAATTTGTAAAAAGACTTTGTAAAAATTCTTGTATAAACGGTGTTTAATAAATATCATGAAGTATAGGATATCTCTTTTAAGCGTTCTTTCACGAGATTTCCTTGATATCTGATTACATATCAAAATCTAAATCAAAAATATTTCTGGAACAAACTTATTGTTTTTAAAAATACACAGAGACAGTTCGGTTTAGGCATTGTTATTTTAAAATATAAGGTGTCTTCTACATTTATCATACGTAGTTAATCTTTGGCCAAAATGAAAACTTGTCTACAGTTTATAACATATTATGTATGTGTATGTACATATTTTTTGTTAGCGCATATGAAGAAGTATGCAAAATTAACTGGCCTAATTTTTAGCAATAAAATATTGTTTGTTATATTATGGATTTTAATTAAGTTTTTTTGTAGAATATTATTGTTTGTTTACTTTTAAACTGGGAGCAAAATATGACGAATATCATTAAATTAAGTTTTAATTTCAAATAATTTTCTTCGCTGTTAAGATTTTCCCACTGAAGAAAGTCGTTTTTGTGTTCAAGAAAATAGGTTTAAGTTTATTGCGCTCGAATTTATTGTTGAACGTATTTGTTTATTGTTGCTTTGTCTAGACAATCGCACTTGCTGTTAAGGTACTACACACGATAGGTTTCCAGTTTTTTAAAATTTCCATGTATTCGATACTTGAATTTAGAGAAAATTTTTATATTTAGAGAAAATAAATAAATAGATCAAGCTTGTCTTGAAGATATTGATTTATACCTTTTACTCCAGTTTTTACTCCTAAATTATTCGCTTTCAGGCGGACAATACTCGATAACTTCTATTTTCTGTAACTTTAAAGGTATCTCTTGCACTAACAAAAAAAAATAAAAATTATGAATAGTATAATAAATATTTATATTTTTAAATTATTATTATTTGATCAATTACAAAATATCAAAATTAACAAAAATCAAGACATGATTCTTTGCTATATTTTGTGCTATTTATATAAGAGAAAAAAATTATTTTGAAGTAATCAAGAATAATAAGTCCATAGATAACGTTTTGAGTACCTAATTGTATAATGAAACAACACGTGCCGACATGTTGCGGCGCGTTGCTGTGCTGTGATCTGATTGGTCGACAAATAATGTATTGCTAAATTATGGGCAGTCGCAGGTGCCCTCATAGGCGTTATCTCGTGTTTACTGCTGGAAATTGTAGAAATAACTAACCAAAAAATTTTTTTTTCTAAAATTCTAACTTCACAAATTCTGACTTTTAATGTCTAAAATCCCATAAAGGTAAAGGTCGTTCAACTGATAAGTTCCTCTCATTTACTGTATTCATTGTATTGAGTTTAAAAATTACAGCTTGTAAAATATTGAATTTTTGCACAGTGTGAGCTTAATCGCAAGTGTAACCTAGACTTTATGTTTAAGTTTTATACGTTTTGTATCAATGTTTTGGTTATTGGAAGGGAAATAAAGAAGTTATTGTCATAATTATTGTTTTCATTTGAACTATTATAATAACTATTAAAGCTTGTTACTCAAAACTGATTTAATTGTAAGTCTCAGTCTCTCTAGCCTGCTCACTCTTGCAAAATAGTGCGCTTAGCTCTTAGATATTCAATGGGCAAATTTCAAACTGATAAATACGATAGAGTTAAATATGTTAGATATCTATAGGAATGAAACGCCAAAAATTTTACTCAATTATTAATTTATTAATTTGTATTAAAACACGTGCTGCAGTCGTAAAGCAAAAGAAGCAAAAAGAGTCTACTGGAACGGACTAGTCGTCAACAGAGCCCCGTTGTATAGTCGGCAGAGTCTGTGGATCGACCTCCAGTCGTCTCTGGAGTCCCCCACCAGCCTCTACCAACTATCCGCTGAGATACTCATTTTTCACCCGTTGGGCGATCTGATTGAGGCGGTTCTCAGTTGCCAGGCATCTATTTAGCTGCTAATTCCTCCTCGGTCTCCTCTTTTCCCGCACCTCGAGACGTGCCGCGCTCGAGTTTTGATTTATATAATCTCGCAACGGTAATGGGGAGCAAGTCTTTGGTCGTTCTTCTTGATGACGTCACGAACATGTTTGCGCTCTGCTAGAGGGCGCCAGTGTTCTCTTATCCCTCAGTCGTCGGTGTTGCTAAAACAATGTCAAAAGTAAAAAGCTAATTGTTGGAATTTTTCGACAAAAGCAGTAATTTGATATGATAAGAATATCAGTATATTTGTAAATATTTCCGACAATTTATTAATTTTAGCAATTTTCTCTAGTTCTGCTTGCCCGCAATATGCTTTGTAAAACGTGAAAGAGCAGGAAGAATCTGAATTTACAAAATAAAATTATAATCCGGTTAAATGTATGATCGTATAATTACGCTATTACCCCCTTCCCAAAAATATTCTTATAAAGCGATAATTGTATTTCACTTTTATTTACGCTCTGAAAAATTCATACTTCAACAAAGAAGTTAAGAAATAAATTAATGAACGCATTGAGAATCGCTTAGATTTCTAATACCTAATAAGTATTGTTATCTACTGTTTTCATAGAGGACGCATCTATTAATTTGCTAACTCTACTATTAAAGCACGAACCTTCGTAATTGCAATAAATGGGTCGATCACCTGCTTCCTGACAAAAATTACTTGAAAATATATTATAATTACATATTCATTTCATACATACAGATATATTGTATTTATATTTTAAAGCTAGTAGATATCTATCCCACAGATATATTACACAGATTAAATATTAACAAAATTTCAACATTTTTCCCTACTTTAGTGGTTGTCCAGGAGACAAAGCACTTTCAGTTCAAGGGAAAATTTTACTATGCTTTGAGGTTTTATCCGACTTTATAATAATTCATGTTCATAAAACAATGTTGTTCACCATGGACTTATATATACGTAAATTATTATTTATCCTTCTAAGATGGTAAGATAATAAATAAATAAAAAAATATTTTATTAAACTAACCGACCAGTACAAAATATAGTTCATCAACTAATTATTTTACATTCCATCTATTTGAAAAACGATGTTTGGTTCCTCGATAAGTGCGACCAAAATGGCTTTCATTGGCTTTCACAGAGAGCAGAAATGAGTTTGAATAAGGAACACGAATTGAACTTTAATATTGTGCGACGAAAGAGGTCAAATGAAAATATTGTATGAAAAATGTTACTGGCCGAAGATTAACTGGGCAGCGCCAGAAGAAAAAAGAAAATTAAAAATTTAAAAACATACTTTATACTTTTACATATCGAATAGCGTCTCTCATTTCTTTACTCATCATAAAGTGGATTGAAAAGTAGTGTATCCACTCGGTAGTAAAATTAATTTTTTACCTCGGGCGACGTACATTGAATCCCTCGCTGCGCTCAGCATTCTACTTCAGAATCTCTCGCTGTGCTCGGGATTCTACTCTAAAATCCTTCGCTCTGCTCTGGACTCAAAATAGCGCCTCGCCGCAAAAATATTATTTCACTCCCTTGTTATACAATTTACTATTTTGTACTGGTCGGTTAATTCAATCAAATATTTTTGTGACGTAAAATATGTTATGCGGTGGGTCAGAGCGGCTGTTGGCGTGGCGACGTGGCGACGCGTTAAATGTTTTGAGTACTGGTATTCACAAAAATAAAAAACCTTCCCTAGTCATGCATTTTAAAAATCTATAAAGTCTGTCATCAAAAAAAGGACACTAAGGACACGGTTTTAGAGCAAATGCTCCGGTCATTGTGATACTTGGCCCGAGGCGTTAGACTACTTCTATTTGACAGCACGTGGCGGCGGTTAGAATTAACTCTGACTTCTTTGAAATTCTTACACACAGCCTCATAACGTAAACAACCTTTTTTTGGTTTCATAGAAAAAATCTGGACACAAATACCCAACCCCTTGAGAGAATGATTGGGTTTTGTGGTTTTTTGCCTATCTGCGGTGGTCATAATTTTTTTTTGGTAAAACGGATGCTTTATTAGCGTAAGAAAGGCAATATTTATATGTAACGGTAATTACAAAATATCTTCATGGTTAGTAAGTTATATTAATAGCTAATTTATTTTTAAGTATTTAAGCAAATGTAACGCTAAATCTTAATTACTTTTTGGTTAATTGGATGAAAACGATGTGTAGGTATATCTCTGCTGCTAAAAAATAACAATAACTCCTTTCACTTCACGTAGTTGTGTAAATACGTGTCATCTATTAGAAGATAGAAGTTATCATCTTTGTAAAAGCGATATAACATCAGGAACTTCGTTTTTCTAAGTAAAGTAGACCCACTGTAAGCGTAGATTAACAGCAATGAAAGTCGACATGTGTTACGCACTAGACGACTACTCGAGCGCCCACTCAAGCGGCAACATCTTTAAAAACACGAGGGGCGTGAATTTAATCCGAAGTACTCGATTATCAGTGAACAAACATTTAATATGAAACAATACTTTCACCCACATGGCAACTTGTTCATAACAAAGCTCGATACAATAACAAAAATTGATGAAGCCCGCGTTTACGAAATGGCAAATTAAATTTTATTTCTGGAATCTTTATGACCTAGGACTTCTGTTCTATTTTTCCTGTAAACTAGGTAATACGTAGTGTCATAGAAAACTGAGAAAAAGTTTTTGAGAAAAATGACTACTGACAGATAGACGGATGGAGAAGGACTTATAAGCTGACTATAGAGTTGGACAGGGAAAGAAAAATATCTAGTGAAAAAAAAACAGTGAAGGAAAATATTAGTAAAAAAATCATTTTATCGTATGTAAAAACAGATAAAATAGGTATATTGTAACTATTTATTCAGTGAAAATCTAAAGGGAATGGTAAGTTTAATATTTGTTTATATTTTGTGTATGTACATTTATATTATATATGTGTAAATTGTTAGTATTCAAAATTTATTGACATAAACACACATATATCTCAAAGTTAATATTTACAAACTTAAAACTAAACCTTATCTTAAATAATAGATTGTTTGACCAAACGGCCAGTACCTACAATTTTTTATTTAATACAGTTTCATTATTAATGACAAAAAAGTACATACATACATTAATATTTACAAACCTAAAACCACACATTATCTTAAATAATAGACTACCTCAAAGTTGCCGCTTAGAAAGCTGTCATTGCTTAAGGTGCCCAGCAGACTGGCAGCATTACCTCTTCCAATAGCTAAACTAATTCGTTGGCAGAAGAAACTGCCAGCCCGGCGGTCTCCCGAAGCCTCGACCAGTCTCTACAAAAATTTGAAACCAGTCGATGGGCTTCGGGGCCCCAGGGACCCAAAATTTTGACTGCAAAGGGCGCAAATATGAAACTCAGAGAGAATCGCATACTTACGCCGCTTCAAATTCTCGGCAGTGCTGCCGCGCGAGCACCTGCTGATTTGTAAGTCGCCAGTACATGCGAAACAGCAAGTGTATCGACACAAGTGGTGTCCCACACCAGCGATCTTCAACTCAGTAAATTATTTTTTTCTATTTGTTTATTGTCTTAACTACTAAAGAGGATAGATAATAATTCACATATTTATACTAACGTACTTTTTGAACAGGAATTATACAAAATCCACAAAAACTTCAGTGAATAGTAAAATTACCCCATTTGAAAGTGCTTTGTCTCTTGGACAGCCACTAAAAGAGAGAAAAATATCGAAAGGTTACAATAACGATACAACCTATTTAATTTAATTCAACAGTTACTGAAGTCGGTGCACTGAAAAAATACTTTAGTCGAACTCCGAGGGTTGATCTTTTGTATCGTAAAATCAACCAAAGTTTACTAAAGGATTATTTAATTTTATAATATCACAAATATTCAATTTGAAAAATAAAAAGATTGAAGTTACAAGTTCTAAGATAAAATTTACAACATTTAAAGTTAAATTTACTAAAGAGTTTAGTTTAAGGGTAATTTGATGGTGTGCATAGGATCTACCTTAGTTAATATTACTTAACAAATTTCTTAATTACGCAAAACAGTTTTATAAATATTTCAACATTTTAATTTTAGTGAAATCAACAATTTCCGTGTGATAATCCGAAATTAACACGTGAGTTTAGTAAAACTTTTATAAAACCAACTAAGATATTTTTTCAGTGTGCCAAGTCTACCAAACTAGTAGACTTTTTGGTTTTCCATGGTATCGACTTCAATAACCGTCAAATTTAATTATAATAAGTATTCGGATTGTATTTATGGAGTTGTTTTTGTACTTGAGTTTTGATTATCCTTATAAAGCAATTTTTAGTGTTTTCGTTTCGAAGTCGGCTTATTTCTTCAAAATTTATTTATTTTTTGAGTGGTCCTTTTGAATGACCGTGTCTTATATAAGTATCTAGCATATGCAGTGTCGTATTTACCCTAGGGCCATGGGACCATGGTCCGGGGACAGGTTACGAGGGGCGGCGCAAGCCGAGTAGCCATCCTTAATATAGCAGCTGATATAACAAATCCACTAACTATGACAGTGTCATTCACGAATTTGTCAACCAATTTGTGCATCGCAAGAAAATGTAAATATTTAATTGATGGTGTTTATTATTTCGTAAGTATGGCCTTTTTCGTTGTCAAACTTTTAATCTTTTTGCTTTTTTTATTAATTTATGAGGCGGCAAACCTTAAACGCCCAGGGCAACACATTTTAAAATACGCTGCTGAGCATACATAAGTCTACAACCAACTTCTTTCCAATTCTTAACAGAGCTCTCCTATAATAATTTTCCTGTAATATTCATGCTGTTATCAATGTTCATGACTTTTCAAATGTTTTTGAGCAGTACTTTTAAAGATGAAATGTAAATAAAGTGATAATAATAAAGTAATGGGTACTAATTTAAAAGCGATTATTTACAAAAAGTAATTTTCATTTCTTTTTAAATCGTGATTACATAAATGAGATTTCATTGATGTCTTGTGATTGGTAACCCAAATAAAAGTTAAAAGTCTAAATTCAACATTTACAATAATTTTTTTTATATAAGAGAGGACAAACGAGCAAGCATGTCACCTGATGGTCGGTCACCAAGTGATCGCCGCCACCCATGGACGCTGGACAAATATATATAATTAACATAACCTTACATTGGATTTTAGGTATTGGATAACATAATCTTTCATAGGATTTTGAAACTGTTCCGTGTCTCTAATATTAGAATGAAACACTAAAAAGGGTATTTTCAAATCAAAAAGAATAACGCTTAAAAAAGAGCTATATATTATAATAATGTAATATCTATTATTTAAAACAAAATTTATTTCTGCTCGAATTGCTTCGAAGCCAAAACTTCACGTTACAGAAGACCGCAGCAAAACAACACTACTTCGGTTCAGCTGGATGAAAAGATAGAAACCTAAAATGTAGAAAGCCATTTTGTTAGTTTTATTATTAATTAAAAACGAGTACCATAAAACTAGAACCTTTAAATAGCAAATATAAAAACTGCAATAAATCGTCTCTATCTTGACGCTATAACTATAAGTGCAGATAATAACGTATCATGCAATTTAATTTTTTATTTACTCACAATAAAAAGACAATAATCACACTTTATGTATGAAATCGTTCTCGTTTGGAGCGATTAGAGGCAACGAGGGATGTACCGCCGTAGCTCTGTAGAGTGACCACTCTACATTGCGTAACAGGAAGAAATTAAAATTACTTCACATGAATAAAAATACACATAATACGCCTTAACAAACATATTGATCAGACAAAAAGTAATAAATACAAAAGTGATAAAATGATATAACATTATTCGATAGAAGAAGTTTTGACAATTTAATAATAATAATAATGGATAGACTGCAACTACTCATTTTAAATTTATTTATTGACATTTTTTTATAATATTGACATTATTGACATGTAATCATTTATTGACATTAATTTTCATATTATTTTTTTTTAATTTGGTACAATAGTGCGATATTAAGTATAATATAGTATCTTTTCATTGTGACAATTTCCGTATTATTGATATTATCGATTGTGCATGATTTTGTTTAATTTTCCGTCTGTATGCTCTTGGCGGATTACGGAGGACTATTTTATTTGTATTTGACATCTATCTATATCTAGAACCTGTAATCACAGACAAATCTATAAATAAATAAATAAATAAATGGTATGAACCATTCATGTCGAATAAAAAAATATATAATATCAATTAAATAATAAAATAATTACTATCTTAAAAAAGTAGTTTGTAGCCAATACGTAACATAAATAATAATCAACGCAAACGCATTTCCACCCTTTTTTCTTTATGAAGACAATACAATCTTTTTGTTTTATTTCAAACAAAAATATTTATTGCCGCTGCGGATGTACATAATGAAACAAAATTAATTACGAACTAATGTGTACCATTAGTAATATAATTCAATTTTTACTAAAAATAATTTGGCGATGTGATCATAGCATAACGTATATTTTAAAATAATATTACTGTAACCCAGGACGTTTTTGTCGTCGACCTCGATGGCACAGTGGTTGAAACGTTAAACCAAGCGCGGAAGGTTCCGGTCGGTCAATTTAGAAAATGAACTTGTCTAGATTGTCTCGGGTCTGGGTGTACTGGGAGACGCCCTGAGTAGGCGTCGTCTGGTTCTCATAGCACTGGGAATACCCTAGTTTGAGATCAGATGATTGGTGTGTATTGTCTGGCGTATTATTATTATTATTTTTTTGCACAGCGTTAATTACACGATGCCAGTTAACACTATTTTAACGTTATGTTTTTCTTGTTCCAAAAACTACTTTGTGACTATTTGTAGAATCGCATATGAAGGAAGAATGGTTCGGACAACTATCGATGTATTTAAACATTTAGTTATATTATAGTTAATAACATAATTCTCTTTTAATAAACGGACAACGTAGTCACCCTACGCACCCCCATAAACAAACACCCTTTAGCTACTAATTGTAGAGGTGGTGAACGATTGCGATTTTATTATGGGCTTTATAAATCTGCAGATTTAATGCTACTGACTTTTATTGATCTCGATGTATTTTCAGATGATATTTTAGAGTCTTTGAGATAGCGAGTAAGGTATATTTTTAATTTTTTACTCATTTTACCCCATAAAGATTTTTTTCCAGAACTCGGTTTACCCTACAAAATATTTTTTGAAATAATTAAACCAAGAGACTTAACCGTATTTTAGGAAGATTGGAAAAAGATAAAAAGTGATAAAATGAGCAAATTCGTTTACACAGAGCGACCGAATAAATTTCAATCTGCTTGCGGTTACAGACGGGCAAATTGAAAATTATAAAAATTGTATCTGTGACATAGTAAAAGAGTTGTATGTTCGTATAATTCATATAAAATTCATCCGTGAAGACCATGTGAACACTACACTTTAGACTTTAATAAAATTTTTGTTCATGGACATTCATTTTGACACCTCGATGGAGCAGTGATTTAGACATTGCACCAGCGCGGAAGGTTCCGGGTTCGATTCCCGGTCGGGTCAATTTAGGAAATGAACTTTTCTAGATTGTCTCGGGACTGGGTGTACTGGGAGCCACCCCCAGTAGTCGTCGTCTGGTACTCATAGCACAGGGAATACCCTAGTTTGAGATCAGATTATTGGTGTGTATTGTCTGGGGCAGTATTACTAATAATAAATAACACAATAAACTTGTAATCATTAAGCTAGTACTGTACCTACTACTGTACATACTAGTGAAGAGGATATTTTAGGAAATCTTTATTGTTTTTTATATTTTTTTCTCAGAGAAAAAAGAAGGTTGCTAAATATTTCTGCATAAAGTATTTTATGAGCATTATGTGAACTGGTCCAGCGGATCAGCCGCTAGACCGTGTGGCGCATATTTATTATTTTCGTATTTTTTGCAGTCTGCTAGGGTAAGCCCACACTACGAAAAACTATTGCGGGTTCTTTTATCGTAGTTCTGTAACTAAAGAAATCATAACATGAAATTTTCGACACTGGTGATTCTAAGTTCGTGCGAAAAATAATCTGTAGTTTAATTTTTCGACACTATGCAATACAAGTTTAATTCGCGAATGTTTTATACAATGTGGAGTAACGATAATAGCGCCCACGACATTGCGTGATAAAATTCGTACCGGGAGCAAACACACAAATCAGTATTTTCATATTGGTTCTGTTATCCACAACACGCGCATCTCTGCTCGTCCGAACATTACGCGGCACTATGGTGAGTAAAAACTGACAAAAACCGCGTGAAATATTTTTTTACACTGCATTCAAGTTCATTGTCTATTTTTTTTCCTATTTTTTCCAATACAATATTTTTCACTTCTGAGTAGTTTTCTTAGACCTACCCACAAAACTATTTTATGTAGTTACATTCGAAATTCGCAAGTACAAAAAACCAACACGCTGTTAGCAAAGCCGTGTTTTTACATCGAAGAAATTTGTTATTAAAACATCGAAGAAAAAAGTTGTCATTGAAACATTATTTTTGTCTGTTGACGCATCATTTAAAAAAAAAAGAACAAAAAATAAACATTATTTAAATTAGGCCGTAGTAGCATCGAGCTTCAAGCCATAGTGTACGTAAGAGGCTCGGGCATGGTTCGGTCAGCAAAGACATACGTCGGCACAATGACGGTCATTTGGCGGCCCCGCATCACTGATCGGGGCAATTTCGAACGCTTACCCGAGTATTGTAGACGCTTTACACATGAAATTGATGGCCATGTCGCCGTTGGGTAGGATTATGAATTTGCGAACGACACTGCGGAATTTACATAAAGAATTATATAACAGATGCATTCACGGAACGGTGACGTAAATAAATAAGCAATAAAGTACTCAATATATAAATAAGCAAAATAATCATGAATGAGGCATATAAATAAGCAAAAGAATCAGTAATTATTATACAATTTATTATAATTAATTTAATAGTTACCACTATAAATCTATTATTTCTGATCAATCAAACAACAATCTAAAAATAATTGTTTCCAAACAATTTTACTACTTTTGACTATCGTGTACTGTAAATGTAATGATTTTCACAATAAAGCATATTAACCACACGTTGATATTGGAAAAAGGAATATACGGAATTCCATTTCCATTATTTTTAATATTACTGCAAATTATTATTTAATATAGTTTGAATTGTTTTATAGCTTCTGACTATTGTATAGCGTCATTATATATTTTTCAAGTTAGTAAATTTAATTTTTAATAAAACGATATTATTTTATTAAGGAACATTATATTTCTTGTAGCGATAAATAGCATTTATCGGTACAAAATTTAAAAAAGTTCTTTGAAATGCCTTTCGCACAGTAATGGAGTAATGACCAATTATGTCAGTTCTCGGTCTCGCGTTCTTTACAATATTTATGTATATACTTAAGTTCATAATCATTTTTTACCGATCTATAAGATCCTAGCCTTCGAGTTTCGTTGTTTTTTTACACTTCAAGTAAGACGTTAGTTTTCCGATTTCTTTACGGCTTTTGATTTATTGTTCTCAGGGATAAAGAGAAATAGACTTTTACATGTGTTTCGGAAGTTTTCTTTAAATATGGTTAGTATTAATTAAAAAGATAATTTAAAAATTAGATATTAACTATGCTAAGATACATGTTTTGATACATATACTCGTATGTCGCGCGATCTCCAGCAAAGTTGTCTATGACAGATGTACAGAGAGAGAGTTCCGTTTGTCATTTTGATGTTCGGAACTCTAAAAACGATATATTTCTTAACAAAGAAATATAAAAAATATGACATACCTAAGTGTATATGTATTATTCCTCGACAAAACTATAACAAATAAAACGATATTTAATTTTCACCATGACGTCATATCTCACAAAAACATTCAGTATGCTCTGTGAATAAAAATGTGTCTGTCCCTCTATGAGTCCTCACATTCAAAACTTTTAAATAATATTGAAAACGATAAAGAAATCAGAAAGAAACAGCGGAATTGTAGCCGAACCCTTTCATTCTGATTCAGTGTCCATCGCCGGCCGCTCGGGGCGTCACAAACAAATAACCCGACAAAGTGAGTTCAGAAATCACTATGATCGAAATTGATGGACAATTACGTGTACATATGGACATTAGGATTGTCAAGAACTACCAAATATAAATAAGTATACTCGAATGAATAGGTACAGCGATTTAATTAATTTTTCCTTTTTTTATTTTATGAATAATTGGGAACTCCACCCAACTTTACCCGGGTACAATCGTTTTACCCGGAACATTAAATAAATTTATAGCAATACACTAAACATTTCCCTCGACTTGATTCATTACTACAATTAATGCTCAGCTATAAATTGTAAGATTTTTTTGAAAACACAAAAACATTCCCTGATACAAATGCAGATCGCATCAGTAGAAACTACAACCAAGTATATTGTGGTTCTTGAGATTAACGTATCTATGCGCATACAGACACGCGTCGAGGACTCGTTTTTATATTACATTACATTACATTCAGCTCTAAAAGGTCAACTAGTGGAGTTACATGAACAGCTTATGGAAATAGTTGAACAACGAAATCAACTCCAAGAGATGGTGAACAATTTTAATCAATGTAGTAACACTTACGAGCGGACCCTGGGAAGAGTTGCTGAATTAGAAGTCGAGTTAAATGAGTCCCATAGGCTCGTTCAGCAGTTACAAGATGATAATTATCAACAGCGTGGAATCCTGTGATTCAAATGACAAAACCTCGTTTTTCACATCCGGTTAATTGTGTGGACACCGTAAGTGTTGTGTGTAGGAACCCTAATAATTATTTACAAATATCGGGGGTAGATGAAATAAAATCTGCCTCGGACACGGAGTGAAGCTTTGCTGCGACAGTTTACTTGAGACCACGGCCGATGAAACTCGGCCGAAACGTCAAGGGAAAATAAAAGGTAATCGCGTTAATTTCCCATGTTTTTAGATATTTTATAATGCAGCGCGAAAGTTTAAAAGTTTATACTCGTATGATAAGAGAGAACAAGAGCTTTCACACACACAGTCTGTTCGAGGAGTTGGTTGCTGCTGACACAGCTGAGTTTTCTCCATTCAGACTGGATGGACTAACAGATCCAGGTGTTCATTGTAGACATACTTGCAATCATTTCAATGTTAAAAGTAAAAATAAGTTACGGAAATATATCAAAATTAAGAAATTTATTAAAAAAACCGAAAAAGTAATAAAATAAATTCTTTCATAATAATATCAAGTTGAGGAAAGATCGCAGGGATCTGTTAGACCAGCTGGAAAACTGCACACATCAATTACATGAGAGTAGGGAAAGGTATGATGTGGAGACCACAGAACTGCATGGGTTCATAGATAGATTAAAAGAAAACATATCCGATATCAACAATAAGTACAAATTAGCTCAAAAATAATATAATGATCTTAGACTTTTATCTGAAAGATTGGAAAGGGAAATGTTATTATATAAAAATTTAAATACACCTAAATCATCACTCAGTAGCTCAGATATGTCGTACTCACAGATTATAACTAAGAGGTGTGGTGACTCCAACCCACATAATAAAAAACTGACTGACTATAGTAATGTAAAAAGTAGTGTTGCAATTTTTTCTGATAGACTGGGATTAGGGTTGGAAGTCTAATTAATAATAATAATGTCAGTCAGTGCATCACTAATTACTGTTATCCAGATACACCCATCTCACAGATATTTAAATTAATTGTAAACAAAAAGTTTAATGTGTACACTACCGTAGTACTTATATTAGGAAATTCTATGAACATATCAGAACAGGAATTAACTGATAATATAGATTCTTTGGCTAAATTAGTAAACGTGAACAAAATTATATTATGTGCGTTCCCTTATTCGTCATGGTTGCCAAAGAATAGCAATAATCATATTAAAAAGTTAAATAATGCAATGAGTAGGGTGACACTTTGTCATAGTAATTTTATTTTTTTGGACACCAATAGGTATATTAGTAATATTTTACTCAAATTTAGACTGACAAGAAGTACTTTGTACTTGTCTAAAAAAACAAAAAGTAAACTCGCTACGTTAGTAACTAAATGTAAATGTAGTAACTCAGTTATAGGTACTATAACTAATGACATAATTAGAGACGACGCAAGTTTTAGTAGTAATACTAATAGTAATGCGGATAATATTTCTTTAAATTAAGTAATAAGACAACAGGGAAACTACATTGTAATTTTATTATGTTAGCACACCAAAATATCAATAGTTTCTCTGGCAAAATATTAGATACCGAATTATTAGTAGACAAATATAATATAGACATCTTGTGCCTCACCGAGACGTGGTTGAGGGCTGATAAGATGTCTTTTAATGTAAATAATTTTAAGGTGGCCAGTGTGTTCAATCGAGCGTCGACAGATTGCGGCGGTAGTAGGCGGTATGATTTTGGTTAAAAATTCTCTCAAAATATAAAATCGCAAAGACATAGTTGCTCTCTCGGTTGAACGTGTATGTGAATTGTCGTGTGCGGAGACGGATGATTACATATTCTTATGTGTTTACTCCCTCGTCTGATTATTCTCGATTTTTAATTTCTGTAGAGGAGAGTCTTAACATGCTTAACAAATGTAACAAATCAATCATAGCATGTGGTGACCTCAATGTGGACATAAAAAATAGCTCTAAGGAAAGGAGATGCTAATTTCACTTTTTCTTTCATTTGATCTTGTGCACATTTTTGATGAACCGACCAGGGTTACATACCATTCGGCGACGTGCATTGATAATGTTTTTATGAATTAGAGCAGGATTAGAGAGCACAAAATTATTAGTGGTATTCGATCAGATCATAAAGCTCAATTAATTAAAATAGATTGCATGAAAAATAAATTAGAAAGACTAATTGAATTTAGACCATTAGGCGGGAATCAGTTAAAACGTTTTACCAACGAAGTAACAAATTTAACAAACATCGTTTCCTCTGTTGGCGATCCAAATATCATGTATAAGAGTTTTTTGAAAAATTTAACCCACATATTGAATAAAAACTGCCCAAAGAAGAAAAAAATAATTACTGACAACAAGTTACATTTCTCTGATTGGGCGACAAAAGGTATTAGAAAAAGTAGGGACAGACTTTATGAGTTGTATGACGAAAAATCATACACATCGGATGAAAACTTTCATAGCTATGTCCGCAATTACTCAAAAATATTTAAAAAGGTATCAAAGCACGCGAAATCAATTCATATCGCCAATAAAATTAGTAAGGCAGTTAACACAGTAAAAGCGATATGAAACACTATTAACACAGAAGTAGGGAAACAAAATAAGAAAAACGAAGACCTCCAAATATACATTAATAATAAAATCGCTATTAATAAAAAACAGGTTGCTAATGGTTTTGCTAAATTTTTTTCAAATGCACCTGTACACATTACTAGTGGTCTAGCATCCTCTGCACATACAGCACGGGCACTATTAAGCCAAAATATAGGAAAGTGGTTCCCTAGTTTTCAGTTCAGGCACACGTTTTCATTTGAGATAGAGAAAATTTCCAAGAATTAAAAAAAAGAAAAGTGAAGATTTGTGGGGATTATCAGTTCATGTACTGGCTAATATAATGCCAATAGTAACACCGATTTTAGTAAATATATTTAATAAATGTGTCGATCAAGGTGTGTTTCCCGATTTGATGAAGCATAGTAAAATTATACCAATATTTAAATCGGGTTGTAAGTCAGATTCTACAAATTATCGCCCAGTGTTGATATTGCCAGCGTTGAGTAAAATATTCTAAAAAATAATGCTCAACCAAATGCTGACACATTTTAACATTTGCAGGATTTTTCATGGTCAACAGTACGGTTTCACGAGAGGGCGGTCAACAACTCATGCGGGAGCAAGCTTGGTCAAAAATATACTAGAGGCTTGGGAGGGGTCACAAGATGCCATTGGCGTGTTTTGTGATCTTTCCAAGGCTTTTGATTGTGTTTGTCACAAAACTTTAATTTATAAGCTGAAATACTATGGAATACGTGATAAAGCTCTCGATCTCGTGATTTCATATCTGGCTGACCGAGAACAAAAAGTGAGTGTAAATGGGGTTACATCTGTCGGTTCTAAATTAAAGATAGGCGTTCCCCAAGGATCAATTTTGTACCCAAAATCCATAATGGACTGGAACTGGATGGGAAACAATTAGAATTAATGAAATCAGCTACTTTTCTTGGTTTAACAGTAGACAATAAGTTACAGTGGGCGGACCATATCGGGACTTTATCTAATAAGCTCAGTTCGGTAATATATGCTATTAGGCGCATTAGACAGTTGACAGATGTAGCTACGGCTAGGCTCGTGTATTTCGCATATTTCCATAGCCTTATGTCTTATGGTCTGCTACTGTGGGGATCAGCGGCGCTTATGAAATCTATCTTTATTTTACAAAAGAGGGCAATACGTACCATCTACAGTATGAAAGCACGAGAGTCGCTGACAGATCATTTTAAAGACATTGATGTACTCGTACCTTACCCTCGTTATACATCTATGAAAACATAATGTACACTAGAAAAAATTTAGATCTATTTCAAAAGAAAGGCGTTGTTAGTGGTGTGGAAACTCGTGGTCGTAATCAGCTAGTTATTCCTAAATTTAAATTACAAAAGTCAAGTGGTTCATTTTTGGGTAACTGTGTTCGTTTTTATAATAAAATGCCTCAAGAAATTACTCAATTAACGGAAAAGAGATTTAAACTTGTCATTAAACACACACTGATTGGAAAAGCATACTACAAAATTAGCGATTTCATTGAAGACACAACAATAGACTGGAAATGATCCTCTCTGCATATGCATTTACTGGCTTTATAGATATTGTATTTTTAAATAACTATTGTAGAATGATATTGAAAAAATGATACCTGACTGAGTTTCTTGTCGGTTCTTCTCAGCATTCAGGTTCTCTTTTCGAACCGAACTAAAGTAGATTTGACTTTCAAAAATACCTTGCATTTGGGTTTACTTGAATAAATTGATTTGACTTTGAATTTGACTTTGACATACATACTTTACACAATCATGATCTTAAACTAAGTTAAATTGTATTTAACTGCCACAAAACGAACTAGGAAAGTACTCAAAACTGTCTAAACTCGAAGTAAATTTAAAAACTACGTTTTAATAAATTGACCTCTACGGAGATCGAACTTGAGATAGAGGTAAACGTTGATTTAACGAACTAGTTAAAGCAACCGTTATTTTTATTTTATTATTATTAGTATCATTATATACCCAAAAACTATTTAATTAAAAGAACTAAAGATGGATTCTCTTAGTTGTAAACATAACGACATGTTAAGAAAGGGTAACCTATTCCTTCTACGAATCGAATCTACAGACACGTCCGTGAACGAAAGGTACATACCAGTTGATTTGTTAATCGTTTCGTTAGCTAACGAGTTGATTCGTTGATGTTGATATAACAGCTGAAAAATGAACCTGTTTTTCAAATAGTTGACGATTATAAACAAACGGATGCATTTCATTGACACTAAAAACCATAACGAGCCATCTCTAAAACAGGAGGCTTGGCGAAGAAAGCAAACACTCACATGACCGTTCGCTTCTTCGTTAGTTATAGACATCAGTTTTCATAATAACACCCCGCGCAACGCTATCGAATGCGGGTCACGCGCGTCAGTCGCGCGACACAAAGGCGTCAAATTTGCACGTCGCTGCCCGTTTACGCGACATCTCGCATTCATCGTATTCACACTGGCTGTATACGAAAAATTGCCATTATGGCGTGCCCCCGGGCGGCCATGACACCCGGCGACGGTTTGGGAATGCGCGGTGTATATCTGAATAAAGTTATTGTTTCTGTTTCGATTATTTTATATTTTCCAAGATCTTTTACACCAAAGTCAAATACTTATTATATTGTTGTGTGTTTGTTGTGGTTGTGGATTGTGTATTTTAAGGAAGCCTCAGGAAAGTTTCTAAAATACTAAAATTCCGGCCCGCAATCTAAAGGACCCCTTGCACCGGTTGGGAGTCTTGCGGTCTTGGGAACCTAATCTTACCCACCTCTTTAGGTTGAAGACAACCCTGATCTCAAGACGCTCAAGGCGCTAGAACCACTTTAAATAGACTTAAAAAGTAAAGATCTTGGAAAGAAAGTAAAGATCTTCCATTAACATTAAGTAGATTTAACCTCTTTTTTTGTTTTGCAGGAGAAAGTTGCACACGAGTACTCAGCCCCCTAGGGTTAGCGATGGGTCGAGACAGGTTTTTACTCAATAAAACTTCTGCGGTAGACATCTTATGCGCGTCGTCGATTGGCTCCGGGATCTCTTACGGAACGCACCGGAGAAGCAGATTTAGGACCGGAACCGGAAGGATCCGGTTTTGAATCTCTATTTAACGGTTTTTACCTGTATTAACCTGCTTTAACAGATTATTAGAGATTGAAAACTGTTTTAACCCTTGTTAGTCATTTTTAATGGGTTCTAGGTAATGGTCAAAATGAAGTTAGTTTCGAAAGCTATAATATAAAAGTTAGATTGCCCGCTGTACATTATCGGTGAAAAAAAATGAAAAGTACCAATCGATAAAGTTTATTTGCTCTTACGTGTACAATATCTTTAGAGAGGAAGCAGTTGACGATCCGATACGATAGTGTCACACAAAGAAACTTATTTCCGCTTCGACTCAAGCTACAAAGGGGCCATATCACATTTTCAGACAATGCTTACAC
Source organism: Zeuzera pyrina (assembly GCA_907165235.1). Taxonomy (NCBI): domain Eukaryota; kingdom Metazoa; phylum Arthropoda; class Insecta; order Lepidoptera; family Cossidae; genus Zeuzera; species Zeuzera pyrina. The sequence continues at coordinate 26,312,590 of OU015618.1, forward strand.
TTACGTGCAATTTTGAACCGTATTCCTAAAGCAATACCACCGTGTTGACTGTTTAATGCAGCCACACTAAAATTTGTAAAAAAGTATATCATGGTGAAATAAAAACTAAACAAATACTATGATAACGTTTTGTAAGGGTGCGAGGTCGACACCCAATGACAACTTCCAATATTTGTTTTAAAAATGGAAAAAGAGCTACAATTATTACCTAATATAATGAAGCTTCTCAGAAACAGGAAAATGTTGCCTGTGCTAATCTAGTTACTTCATATTTTTTGTATGATCATCTTTAATGTTTGGTGTTGCTAGTTAAATTATGAAATATATTTTTAAATATTAAAACAGTTTTAATTTCTAGTGATGTATATGTACATATTACAAAATCTAAACTAAATTATGTATTAAGAAAACGACTCGTATTTTGCAATAAAATCGATTGAAAATGTACGTAATATATTCTTGCCTGATTTGATATACACTTACTTTCTAAGTTGAAGGACTTGGGTTCGATTCGAAGTCAGGTTGATTTAGGAAAACTCTTCTCTGCATGGTCTCGTAGTCTCGAAATGTAGGAATTACAATGCACTCTCGTAGTTCCTTGTATGATACTGGTACCCATAATACAAGCTCAGTGCTGAGTTTTGGGTCACATGATTGGTGAAATCTGGATTAAGTATTTATTAATTCGTGATATTTGCTTTTTTTTCACTCTACTTCATTAGAGATCAGCGTGTATGTATGTTCACCTAGCTATTATGTACTGTTGTTCGATGCCAAATCACCCGTCTGCCTCCCACATCATTGTCAAACGGAAGAGTAAAGCAAAAACCGACGTGGAGCGATAACAGCAGACAATGGCAGCTAGTGTCGTTAACAATGCTTCGTTTGTGACGATTCTTCGCATAATAGCGGGGTGCAAAACGCGCGGTAATTCGATAAAGGCTCTTTTATTATGAATTGTGGGCGTGTAATTGAGTTACTGCCTACGAGGTGTTTTGTTATTCTGTTTTGTTAGTCGCTCTTTGGTTTTGAATCTAGTTATGGTTGATTAATTAGCTGACACTGCGGTTTTAGGACTGCTTTTAGATACGAGTCTGGTCACATCTTTGTATACTGTTATATAGGTACATCATGCCTACATATTTTTTTAAATAAACCGAATTCAAAAAGGACACATCGTACTAAAAAATAAAACAATTTTAAACACTTTAGTAGGATAAAAACACTCGTAATAAGTATTGTAGTGATTAGTTTGTTAAATAATTTATTTTCAAATTTTTATTTCTTCTCGCTTTTTTTTTTCTCTGAAGACGATTCGTTTAAAAAACATTTGTTTACCTTGGTCTTTTGAGTCCTCTTAACTTTTTAACTGATTAAAATGACTAAAAGGATAAATATCTCGTCTTAGTATTTGGCAACATTATATAGGAAAACTGCAAAATTTCAAGTGTGTAGACCCAGCGAAAGGCTATATCGATATGTCATTCAATAACTCAAACCCAGAGATTTAGGCTGTATTGATAATATATCACTTAACAACTCCGTCATTTTCTTCTTTTGCACTAGTGACCCGCCCTGGCTTCGAACGGGAACTAGATTACGACACGTCAATATATTATCGTCAATATTTATCTACTTCCATAGACTAAATGAAAACTTGTTCTATGTATATTTATCTATACATTAATAAGTGAAGAGAAAATGTTGTACCCCTTTTTAAGCGTTGTGCGCGCACGAACGAGTGTGAGATTTAGCATTAGTTAAAGTTTATATAAAGAAAAAGCGCAAAAAGATAAAATTTATGTATAATGTATGTTAGAAATTACATTAAATAAAATAAAATAAGAACACGTAAACTTTCATTGTTTACGTTCATACTGCTAATGCATAATGTCATACACATAATAGTTATACTGTTAATGTCAAACACGTAATATTAGTTTGTGGTCGTCGCACAGAGTAGAGATGGACTTTTTGGCGGGAACGGAAGAAGTGAGGTTGACATTTTATTTGGATTTTCTATTTTTTACATTTTTAGGAGTTTTAAAGTACAACAGTGATAGTATATTGTGTTTTAAAGTTCTGCGTAAGTGAAAATAATGGAGATCTAAATAAACACGTGTAGCTGAAGTTTTCGCGCTCTTCCAAGAAGTTCTTTGTACCTTCAGTAAAGCCTACTATCACTTTACTGGAGGAGTGTTAGGGACAGTTAATATTTCTCCAGAAGTTACGTCATTAGGCTGATGGTCTTGTTACTGATGCCTTAAGAAATATAAATAATAAAAAAATAGAGATTGTCGTCAAAGAATTTTAAAATCATCCCAATGTGGAGTTCGATCTGTGAATTTTGTATAATTTGTAATCTGTGAGCTGTTTCAAGTCTCAGGAATGTATTTCAGGATAATAAAGCGTTTTTCAATATTTACGGTCGAGTTTTGACCACTGGGCGACCACTAATATACATAGATAAATCTTCCTCATTAAACGTTCTAAACGATAATGAAAAGCGCATTTAAACCACTTAGGAAATTTAGAAGTTATAAAAGAGTACACAGACAGACACGGATTGTGACTGTTTTGTACTATGTTGGAGACAAAGCAGAAAAAAGAAGAGAAACACTGTGGGTATTACTTTAGCAACCAAAAATTTCGACATAAATATCTTCAAAGATTGACCAACAAAAACCCATTCAGACTCAATTGTCACTTTTACTTCGGAAATTCTAAGCCTTTCCACACGTGAGCCCACAATCTGTGCGATTAACTGCAACATCGAAAACGTTCCACAAAGAGCTCATAAGCATATAGGAGAACCTAATCGGATAAACGAATAAAAGTGCCGCTTTCCTAGATCTATTGTATAAATATGTCGCAGGTTTCTACACTCAGATGTAGAGAATTTATTGGAAGAGATAATATTTTTATAAGTATTTACTGACGGTTTATTTATTCGTATTACAAAATTACTGTACCTAATTAACTCATGTCATTTCATTGGAAATATTTAAGAAAAAAGTAACGGAGAAGAGTTAAAGACATTAAGAGAAACCGAAATAAAAGCCTATAGATCTGTAAGATGACGCTTCAAGTATTACTTAAATACTGCTTCGAAAAATTGAACGACTTTTGAAGTTTCTTTCTTTAAGTCCATCAGAAAAAAATAATGCATGTTTTTAAATTATTAAAACTTTCGTGAGACATTATTAACGCACTAATTATCGAATACGGCTTTACTCACGTATAATCGGTATAGGTACCGACTAGTTTCGGACCTATTGGAGGTCCAATATCCAGGACAATAGGTCCGAAACTAGTCGATACCTATACCGATTATACGTGAGTAAAGCCGTATTCAATAAATAATGAATGCATGATTTATTAAGATTCACTATCCAAAAATGTATTTGGCAGTGACTTATGGGTCTAGTTTTTATACGGCGACAATATATGGGGCTAGAAGTAGTATTATGAAATAATAAAAAATATTTAAACGCACTTTAGTAACAATGTGTGTAAAGCCAGAGCGAGTCGTAAGTAAATGCATAAATCTTAATATCAATATTATTTCCATTTTATTTATAATCGTTGCACAGTAACATGAGACTTTAAAGCCACCCATTCCCAAAGTGGGCGATAACGCCCCCCTGTGGGCGCTGCAGGCCTAAAGGGGAGCGGTAAGAGACCCAGAAAAAAAATGGGAGCGTTATGTAGAGGCCTGGGGGGTGATTTGTAATTTCATTTAGCTAGGAGGCATCTTAGACAACGACTGCATGAGCTCTCGACTCAGTAGACAAAATAAGTTTGGGAACCTAGACGTTTAAACCGATGACGCGTTGTCATAATCTCGCACTTGTAGGCCAGTGCACACAAAAAATACCTAATACAAACCAATATTATGAAAAAATTAAAGTTGTGTATTTTATTTATTGTGCACCGTACAAACACGAGACGATGGCGTCACCGGTTCTGGGGGGTCATTCACAAACGTCGGAAACTTTCCATAGCGGAACGGCCGATCGTCGGAAAGCATAAACTCAGTCCGATGGCTTGGATTCGTGAATATGACTATATGTAGTATGATATATATGTAATATATATCATATTACATATCATAGTATCATATTACATATAATACGATTTCGGGTTTGTCAATCGCGTATAGACAAAATCATCGAAAAGTTTCCTGTCGGATACAAAAAGTTGAGTTTCCGACGTTTGTGAATAACCCGCCATATCTCATATTATAGTGTACAAGTGGTACGTATAGGTATATAAAATATGTATAATAAAGTCAATTTTATAAACATGAACATTTTTATAAAAATGAAAATCAACGTGAAATGAACTTTATATTCAGTCTCTTCCAGTAAGTTTCTTATCTTCTTCGTCTCCACGCAACAGTGGCGCCCCATAGTGACCAACACACGCCGATTTGAACGTGAAAAGAACGATTCTAAATCAGAATAAAAACGTATCACAACTTTTAGGGACGCGACTTGGCTTTGTGAGTCTTTTGACGGATCGTAAACGATTTTTTTCATTCAATTGTAATAGAAATTCGGAATAAACTATCAGCTTTTTGTAAGTGTAGGTAACTTGAAATTTCGATGACCTTGAAAAGCTATCCACTTGGAAAATCCACTATAGATGGGAGCATAATACTCCTTAAACATATATTTGAGGCTTGAGAGAACTCACAAAACGTAATTGAAGTTTTTTGTGACCTTTCTAAGGTCTTCGATTCCGTTGAGTAAAAAACGTTGCTTCGTAAGCTATAGTTTTATGGTCTAAATGATAAGGCACTTAGTTTTATATCTTCGTATCTAAACAACAGGTTGCAGAGAGTCTCGGTTAATGGAGTGGAGTCCTCCGGATCACTTGTAAAAATGGGAGTCCCTCAGGGTTCAATTTTGACCCCGTTTTTGTTTTTAACCTATATAAACTATCTACCCCCTTTTCTTGGCAATATCTGTTATATAGAGCTATTTGCCGATGACACTTCATTGATTTTTAAAGTAGATAGAAAAAAAGACAATTTTGACGACGTAACTAATGCACCCTCACGAGTACAATATTGATTCACAATTAGTAATCTTCTCTTAAACGCAAAGAAGACACAATGTGTTGAGTTTTTCTTGCCAAACATTAAGTCCATTTCCAAAAAATTTGTATTAAATGGACAAATTATTGACACTGTCGAATCAGTTATGTTTCTTGGAGTTGCTCTTGATTATAAGCTTCCATGACACTCTAATGTAATCTTTCTCGCAGCAAAACTTAGCTCAACTGCTTATGCAGTGAGAAAAATACGATTAGTTACTGATGTTGATATAGCTCGTTTAGTATATTTCAGCTGTTTTCACAGTGTTATGTCATATGGCATAATACTCTAGAGTGGAGCCGCATATGTTGCTAGTATTTTTATTTTACAGAAAAGAGCTTCTGCTTGCCTTCGAAATAAATTTAAAGAAATAGGTATTCTCACTGTGGCTTTGCAATTCATATGCAACCACATAATTATACATCCATCACAATATTGATAATTATAACAAGAAGAGTGACATACAGTGTCAATACTCGAAACAAAAATAGACTTGCAACATAATTATTTCGAGTTTGTAACGTACAGAAATCGTTTATGGGTTTAGGTAAACGTTTTTCTAATAAAATACCTCAAATTATTTTGGATTTCCCATTTCGTAAATTTAAAAGTAGGATTAAAAAAACACTCATTAAAAAAGCATATTATATAGTAGACGATTACTTGTATGACAAAAATGCATGAACGATTATGCACCATGGCATGGCACCACGTAACGGTCGGCTTACTTCTACATGGGACAATTTGTATGAATTTTATTTTATCATTTGTAAATTAATATTTATGTAGATATTATATCGTATGCCTTCACCTGTATATATTATATACAGCGTGAAGATATGAATCTACATACCTATTTTTATTTTGTTTTTTTTTTTTGGACATGGCTTTCATATTTTATATTATTAATTTTGTGGACATTGTTATTATTATTATTTAAATTTCTATTTATTGTATAAAGTAATAATTAATTATTAAATAAAAAGAAATTGTTATAAAGTATTCATAATAAGTTACAACATTTTATGACTATATAAAAGTGGTCTTATGAAGTCCATTAAATAAAGACATTTTGATTTGATTGATTTTGATTTAATATCTTTTATACAAATAAAAAATTCTTTTTAGGTTACTCGCACGATACCAAAACCCAATCGCGTTTTTTAATTTTTTGTTTACCGAGCAAATTTCAAAATAGCTAAACTAATTTTGACGGGACTTTTACGGCAGGATGATGACTTTTCAGAAAGTAAACTAAACTATATTTTATTCCGAAAAAATACCAAATTTAACGTGGGTAAAACCGCAAGGCACAACTAGTATTACTATTTAATTATACAATTATAGACTGCGCATGCTATAGGCCCATCAGCATGGTCAGCTTAGCAAGTAAAGTCTATACCGACGTATTGACAGAACGTATGAAAGGCATTTCTGAAAAATATTTGTGGGACGCACAAGGTGGTTTTAGGAACGGTAGGGGTTTATTGGTTCAGATTTTCTCGCTCCGCGGTATCAGAGGGTAGTTCGTGGCCATAGGCCAAGTTTTCTGCGCTTTCATGAATCTAGAAAATGCATTCGATAGAATAGTGCGAAAGAAATTGTGGAGTCTTCTGCCTGAATATGGCGTGGAGGGTGTTACTGCAGGCTATGAGATCAAGGTCATTATATCAAGGTCACAGAGCCTGTGTAAGTACAAATGGTAAGATGTCGCCCTGGTTCAAAGTCTGTTCACGCGTCAGACAGGGCTGCGTGATGTCTGCTTGACTGTTCGTGTTCTATTTGAACAGTTGCCTCCAGACATTTAAAGGTAGTATGAGTGGTATGATATGTGATGGTATAGGGATAAACTGTCTTTTGTACGCTGACGAGGCTGTGTTCATAGCACAGCATCGTCGCAAAAGCAGAGCTGCTTCTGATGGTGCTATAAGTTGTTGTCTGTCTGAATTTTCGCAATTAGAATCCATTTTTTCATAATTTCACTACACTGTTGTATAGCGGTTTATATTAGGTATAGAATATATACCTTCTAAACTTCACCTATATAGTGCCAATAGTTTACAAGTAAAATAGCTGTGACATAAGGACAGATAAAGGGGCAGGATGAAATTATAAGGGTTCCGCTTTTCGCCATTGACTACGGAATCCTAAGAAATCGAGGCCAAATTTATCTGTTTTCGAATGTCGTGTTTTTCAGTTCTGCATGGGTCTGAGTTACCAATTTACATCTCTATACCAAAATAAAGTACAGTAAATGTAAAGATGATGACATAAGAAATTAGGACAGACGGACAGAGAGACAGACATGACAAAGTTTTAAGACTCCAGAGGACTGGGTATTAATGTAGAGGTTCTTCCTACATCTAAAACGAAACGCCTAATTCTAATACAGATTTTACGACTGAAACATTTAGGTTACTTAATTTATTTATATTAAAAATATACTATATTAATTTTTTTTTTTGTAAATCGTTGATATATAATAGTTTATGTCACTGCTAGCTCGTAGTGTCAGTATTATACTAAAGGTTAGTGAAGCCATAGTCTGATATCTATCCCATAGATCTGCCTCAATATTCCTACTACTGCACTGTATAAGGTCCAGTAATACACAATGAAATTCAAAATTCAAATATTTTATTACGGATGTGTTTTAATTTTTTTAGTAAATTAGACCCGTTTCAACATAGCTTATACATAACAGTCAATCGCTTAATATGTCTTGCATTAAATGTCTTGCATTGAAAATGAACTTCAGTTTGACAATTCGTAAATGAATGATTATATAAGTCAATGATGAAATTAATAGATACATGACAATGAGAAGTCGTAATTAATAAAATTCATACTAATTTCTCATGCGATAGAAGTTACTTTAACTCTAGAATCATCAAAATATACCAAATTAATATAAAACCTAACCTAAATGCAGCGCTTCTTGAACTATCTCTGAAAAAAATTGAAATAAACAAACCTATTGACCAAACAGATCAAAACACCAAATCCAAATAAAAAGTACAATATCCAAAACCAACAACGGCTCAAATAGACGGTCTGTTTCCCCCAGCGAAGAATACTCGACATAAATAATCGCAGTAAATAAGAGTAAAATATTGGAAACTGTCATGGCGGGCAGAAAAGGCGCGAAACTGGATATCCCCAAGTTTCCGGCCGCCCGCGCGCCAAAATGCCAAGACGGATATTTGTGTATCGGCCCGCTTGAGATCGCTTTTCGTGAAAAGAACAAATGCCAACATCACTAAAGAAATAGAGGTGGAAATAGCTGAATATGTTTTTTATTCGTTGAAAAATATCTTGGATTAAAAACAAATTAATAAATAAAGTATACTTAAAAGTAAATTAAAAAAAATTAAAAGTAAATTAAGTATACTTACAAAGTAAATTAATAAATTAAGTATAACTTATTATATTCATTGTAAAAATGTATGTGATTCATTAATAACGAAACTAATGATGTCCACTAAAAACTATTGAACTAATATGATTACATGGAAAACTTAATAAAAGCACTCAACATATTCTCATTTCGTTATTGAAAAAAATATATTTTCAAAAAAAACGAATACAAAAACACTTTTCAATTACTAAAATAGTCTCTGTTACGTAGTAGCGGCTTACCCCGCTCTGTTTCGGTCACATTGATTTCTTTCATTTTCTTTTTGTACTAACAGCCAGCCGTTTTTATTCCTATTTGTCCACTATTGAAGAGGACTCGTACTGACTACATTTTCATTTGGATAAACGTATCACCTGAGCGGTTTATATTACACGCTACTGACGATACCTATTACGACTAACAAATTTAATTACAAACTATGATTTTTTTGCCCAGTTGCACACAAAACCATTGCCATATGTGGTTTTAAATTGCTTAAAATGGTTTTTACATCTTTTATTTCAATTACATAGTGAATTATTATTAAAACAAAACGCTATTATCTAAGCCCGATTCGTACTGGCCGGAACGATAGGGGAGCGCGGAGATTTGAAATTGGAACCAAATAGGCGTTAAATGGCGGCGTGCGCTGTCATAACGTCATTTGACGTTCATCAGGGGACGAACCAGCATCGCTGGTTGGTGCACGTTTTATTAGCGTAAGGAATAGCGGGGTACAGTGCCTCGGAAATTGAGATTTGCATCGAGGATACCGGACGGTGATTGCATTTTCTTTGCAGTTGCAACGTCATTTAATTTCGCTTGAAGGCTGGCGATGGGACTGCGGCGTTCGTTCATTTAGATACATTCGAAACAGCTGATAATTCAGCATTCGAAAATATTATACATCTGATTTTTTCTAAACATTTCATTTGTTGAGTTTATTCGCGTCTTCCTTCTAACTTTCCGGGTTAGAATTTCGACCACATCAAATATAGTTTGATTTGATTCGTTACAATATACCATATTTTCGGAGACATACTGGTATATTCATAATTACAAACACAAGTGTAAAAAAATAATTTGTATCCATTATTGTAACAGGTATTACTAATAAAACTCCACAACTGCTTAAGACTGGTTTTTATGCGCCAAATGTTCATGAGTAAGTTTAAATTTCTTGTAATTTTTTAAGTTATTTTAAGTTTTTTTAATTTTGTTTAGTTTATTTTTTACTAAGTCCAAAAATATGTGATTGCCTAACGTATACTAAAACGTTTTCAAATATTTTCTAATAAAACGCATATTTTGTAAACCTTTTATTTTAGTACCACATCTTGTATACTTAACCAAAAAATCGTCTGTCTTTTTATATAATTACAATTAGTGTAGAAATGAGCTAGTATGCGTAAACTGTTCTACAGGACCGCGCCGGGCACGTTCAATATAGTTTTGTACCGGCACTGTGTCCTCCAGCGAGAAAATTGAGTTCAAACATGAGCCCGTCGCGCGGTCACCGGTGAGCCCCACGGCCTGAACAGGTTGTACTGCCGTCGCTCACCGGTGAGCCCCACAGCCCAAATAGAACAACCACTAAATTTGAATTGGCGTTTATCGTGTTAATAAAATCTAGTCAGTAGAGGATATTTTTTTAGTTAGTTTTTTGCTTTTAATTACACATAACTAAACATTTTTAATAACAAATTAAAAATATATAGAATTATTTCTGCTTTCAAGTATTCATTGATTACCTAGTGTATATCTAATAATGTAAAATATTTCACATAGTTTTTGCGCTCTTTCTTATTTACAACGAAGCTAAATTTTGGTATGAAACAGATGTCCAGTAGTCATAATAACTAAAGGGAGATGGCACCATCGTTTGACGCCATAAACTCGTAGTGTCTGTGCCATTCTCTCAACTCAGTGCCTAATTGGTGCCAAACGATAAGAGTCACAGAGTCAACTTATCCCCACCACTTACTCAATAAATTCAGTATTAAAAAAAGTCAATAAATTTTGTATTTTACAATAAATGCATCTCTTAGTTTTTATTTATGCTTTAGTTAATTTAATTGTCTTGTTGTTGTTGGGTTAAGGTGTGATTTTATGGAATCTTTATCCTCGATCCACCTAAAATATAATATAGCGTGGAATTATATTTGTATGTAAATAATTACAAATACCAATGCGTCGCATCTGATAGCTTAAACAATACAGGTATTAATATCTTAACTAAATAATAGTGTTTTATTTCGATATACGTAACGCACAAATATGAAACCGTGATCATTTTGTGTATTTTAACTAGTAGAAAAAAAAACTTAAAACTGTTTAAATGAGACTATTTTCGAAAGCGAATTATGTAAGAATGTTTCAAATCAATGAGTTCTCATTTACGGTCGTCATAAAACAGAATTCTCTCTTATTCATTATTCCAATCCGACTCACTTCAGGCATAAAAATCGAGCTCGTGAAGTATATTTTCAAATTTATTCCATGCAAATTGATTATTATATCACCTTGGAATTAGAAAATATGTACCTATTCCTAAACTAGGCTTTTTCTCAATTATGCAGTGACTGGTGATTTTTTTAATTAATTACTTTTTAATTTCTTATTCTTCGTCGCATGGAATAAAACGGAACTCTTAATCTCGTCATGTCGGTCTGTCCGTCTGTTTCACTGTAAGGATTGCGACGGATTGTAAAGGATTTCATAGCCGACTCAGTCCGTCATGATCTGAGCTGTAATTTGATATAGAGATGTAAATTGGAAACTCAAACCCAGAAATGAAACAAGAAATAAAATACCCAATGCATTTTTGGATCAATATTTTTTTATTTAACTAGAAGTTCGAAACTTTGCCCGTTTTTTATTGCTCTTCTGATGTGGCTCTATGTAAAGATATACAACCTTCTTAGGCATATTATTTATATTTATACTTTATAATATTAGTGAAAAAATATACAAATGGTTAATAGATATTACCAGCCAAGCATTTCTATGGCTCGCGATTTACAAACGAACATTTATACGTTTATTTGTATTTAACTCGCATATATTGGAATGTGTGTCAAAATCGTGTCATGTCGAAATTTCAAGTCAAACGATCAACTACTTTTCGAGTTTTGTGACCACGAACGTACGAAAGTTGATTTACCTAAAAGAAAAGAGAAACACAAGAGTAGAGTACAAGAGTAGCACAAACCAAAGCAAAGAAGACCAAGGCTGACTAATAAAGCTCAAATAATCAGTGTTAGATGTAGCGTGAATATGTAGGCATATATAAAAAACGAATCTTTATAAAGACAGTAGATCTAAAATCAAGATTGATAAAATGAACAAAAAAGTATGTCTGCCCACGCCAGACTGATTTTCTTCAAATTAAATTGACGCGTAACACTTTCCCGCCCTTTTTCCGCCTGAAACCAAATGCCAATTCGCCGTGACATTTTGTTCAATCTATTTTATAAAATGCGTTACAAATGTTTTACGAAGTTGAGGTATAATATTTTTTTATTATTATGAATATTGGGAGCCTCAAGTTTTTTCATATAATAGGCAAAAGAAATATTGAATATTTAAATGATTCAGCATGTTAACTTTTTTAAATGAATGCCTTGCTAACAATATATTTCTTTAAGAATTTTAATGTGAGTATTTTAACATAAATCAATTATCTTTACGTATTAACTGCTAGCACAAGTAGGTAGACAGAGGCGTTCGTAAAAAATAACATCTAATTACAAAGATATTCAATGCACGTATCGCTGTCTCGTTATGATGATAGAAGGAAAGAATTGTAAATAAGATGTACTTCACCTGTCTTATATAATAAATAAATTAATAATAAAAATTAACAGAAAAATATTACAACTAAGTAAGCAAATAAAAAGAAAACCAACTTGCTAGTCATAAATTACACAGATTTTTTTTTAATTCTTAATTCAAATATTATTTGACATACATAAGCAGGCAGTATGTACATATTTAATTTTTAAGCATCATCCATACGTAATCAAAATGTAATCTTTTTAAACCAATATAGACGCACTCCATTATTATTTTTAAAATTAAACATCCAATTTACGAAGGAGGCACTCTCAATTGGAGCCGACGTTAATGGAATTAAAAAGTTGATTATACACTAAATTGCTTACAAACATCCCGCAGTAATGGCCCTTAAACGTGTCAACAGGGAGTGTAGGCGAAGGCAGATATTACCTAAGGAAAGTCGAGATACACTTTGAGACTGCTTACAGAGTCCTTACCCCTGCAATCGCTTTATAAACAAAAATACATAGGTAGATATACACATAAGGGCAGTATAGAAACATCACGTATTTAAAAATTTAAAATAAATACAACGGCTTAGAAACCGATTAAGCGCATGAAAATAAATCAATTTGCTTGGAGCCATACATGGCTCCATTTGACGGACAAGTACTTATCCACCGCATCTCTTTCAAATGAAGTAAAAATATGATAGTCTACGCAATGACATGATGTCGTAATCATAAGAAATAACCAAAACATGAAAAAGACATACTTAATATAACATTTTTGGTGGACTGTATTACGTAGGTATAGGTAGACGCTCATCATGACTGTGAGCTTGAATGACAAGAGAACACTTGATTTAAATTATGAAGGAAATAGAAACAAAGTTTGTTGACAATCATGGACCAATTTAAATGTTATGTAATGACAGTAATAATGATAAAAACATTAAGACTGTCCTTATATACGTGCGTAAAAAATTAACAATAAAAAAATAATAACACATTACCGAATTTGAACACATAAAAAAGTTTCTAATAGTGTAATACATTTTAATTATAATCGGAATTCTGCGTATCTACAGCTACATGTTTAAGTTAAGTTCTAAGTTATAAGTTTTTTGGCTCATTTGTTGAACTGAATGCACCGAATGTACTCCTTCTAAGCGCTATTATTCTAAGTGATGATGTGCCGGATATCCGTATCAGTGTTGGCGGATATCCGAGGAGAAAAAAGATCTGTATTCGTATCCATATCCGTTACTTTTTAGCGGATTTTGAACCGATCTTTTATGTAAATGAATTTCATTAAACGGAACTTTAAAAATAGATAGTAATGTAATATATAATAACTTCAAATTACTTTTTATTTCTTAAAATTACAGTTTAGGCGCTTTTTTTGCAAAAATCAAACAAATAATTATGATAAACATTATAATAGTAAGTTACTTCACTATGTTTACATAAAATAAGATTAATTTGATTGTATTCGAACGAGCAAACGAAGTACGAAAGTTAAGGTCCGTATCCGTATCTCAAGGATCTAGACACTAATAATCCGTATCCATATTCATATCCGCAAATATATATTTTTAACAATCCGGCACATTTCTAATTCTAAGAAGGCAACACATTACATTAAATCGTATGGCTACTAGTTCACTATAAAATAACGCAATAACTATTGAAATCACAGCCCTGTTCCAAAAGAAAATAAATAAGAGGTTAATGTTGCTTATCTTCTCAAGCGGACTTTAAAAGCAGACCAAGGGATTATACTTAAAAATCCAGAAGTCATATAGGCGACGAGATAACAACCCGTCGCTATTTCATTTCGCTTGACTATTTGTAAGTCCAAATATTATTATTATAGTAATTGTGATGCTGCTATGCCGGTTTAATTTTGCGTTTTTTTTTACCCTTTAAATCAAGAAAATTATATCAAAGTCCGAAGAACGCGAGTCGCACCTCCACCTCCGCGTGGCGTAAATTATCAAGGGCTATAATTTCACCACTGTCTATTTGTCCAACCGCCCCGTACTCAGATTAAGCCGACGATAAATAAATACTTAACGTTTTAATCCATTTGCGGCGTCGATCTAATTCACAGATAGAAGAAACGAGAAGAAAAGACCCACAATGGACTGAGGCGTTTACGGTGTACGACGACCTTTGCAACTTGATAGTATGTAATATTTTTATATGACTAATTTGCTTGCATACTCTACAATTAATTAACGGCATCAATAGGTACTCGCCATCAACCAAAACCAAAACCAAATCACGAATTACACTACAATATTAATTTAAGATATATCTTATTTGTTTTTTTCCATATATAACTTTGTTGGTTCAAAAAATAAGCTGGCTCTAATAAAAGAAGAAAACGCTGAAGAAAACCCTATGTTTTTTTCTTAAATTCTTCACTCACTTGCACTTTTTGGCGAGAGCAGGAGAAGTGAAGTTGGCATTATATTTTTTTCGCGTTTTTTTTAAAAAAAGGTGTATTTTATTTTTACACCAGTATAAATTAATAGGTGAGATGAATTCCCACAAATTAACACAAGTTTATATAAGATAACATCTTCTAACATAAATGTTAATATACGTAATAAGTATTATACGTAATGTACCAAAACTATTCAGTCGTACTATGCTCTTAGAAGTAGCTATATCTATCTTTCATTGTTCTTCAGAGACAAAGTATCGTGTCCAATTACAGATACCAGATGAATACAAACTCTTTGGGCCAGAGTACAAAGATATTAGGAAAACACTCAGTAAAATCCATTCTTCCTTGTAATTCGGAATGATTTTAATAAGAATGGATGATATAACAAGGGACCTATTGGAAAACAATTATACAAAATGGAGATAGTGTCAGCTGCTGTAAGACCTATACATTTACAAACGATACGATTTAGGCCATGGGTTATGAAAACCTCTATACGTAGCTCGGAGACAATATGGATATCACTAAATAACCAATCCACAAGTGACCGAACGTAACGTTGCTTAAACTAAGCGATTGTGTCGTAGACAAAAAAAACTTATATACTACGTCATATATTACATCGGATTCACACAACACAGAGACTAACTTATGTGCAACATACATGCACTACTCTACATGCAACGTTGAAGAAAGCGACAAAGCAATGGTGTTCTGTTCTTTAGCACGTGCCGGTTTTTCATGGTCAGCACTCTAATGTGCTAAACAAAACCCACACAAAAAACGAGAATTTGTATAATGTAATTTGTACAGTGGCACTCCATATCTACCGCGAAAAGTGCATTTTACGGTCATAGCGCAATAGACACGCAATCGTCATATGTGACATGAATTTTTTATTACAAAGTAGTCACCGGTCGCGCAATGATCGCGTGGCTGTTGCTGTCTGCAAACTTTTAGGTAATAACCCCACCGTTCGTATTGGTGCTACTAGCTTTTTAATACCACTTTTCCCCATACGGTATAAAATAAACGAAGTGGAAATGCCGTGGAGAATTATTTCTTTACATTATTAAACTTAATATTATCATATCAGACTCGATCAGCTAACCGACACCGACGGGGTTATTACCTAAAAATTTGCAGACAGCGACAGCCACGAGATCACTACGCAACCGGTGAGTAATTGTAATAAAAAAATGGTATCTTAAATGACGATTGCGTATCTATTATTCTATGACCGTAAAATGCACTTTTCGCGCTAGACTTAGCACTACTATGGAAATTACATTACACGAATTCTCGTTTTGACAGCAGATATCGCGCGATATTGGCTGTCGCATGCTGACTGCAAGTTACGTAATAAGCGTGCAGATCTGACTGAGTCTGGTCTCTGAAATATCCTGAGGACGTTTCGTTGAGCGGAGACACGTGTCGATTACTTTTGGAATTTTGGATGTAAAATAGCTAATTAAGAATTCATCACAAGAAATGGATTTCCGCAAATTAACACCTTTCTTATGGTCTTTACAATTCCTCTTCTTATCTGCAAAACGAGTGGACCTAGAATTATTAAAATTTTAGTATTCATCAAGTATTTTTTGTACTAGCCGGTTAGTTCGGTAAAAATTTTTTTTATTAAATGAAGAATGGATTATAATTTACATATTTATAAATCCGTTTCGAGCAATGTATTTTCATGAAAAGAAATTATTATAAATTTATAACATAAAAAATATCAAGTCCGTAATAGCAAAGTTGTCCCTTGGAGACCTAAAAATGCTTTGTTGTCAGGACAACTACTAGAGTAGATAAAAATATAAAAATACTGTTTAAAATGAATTTAACATGTTTGGTGGAACAGATATTATAAGCTTTATCATGAACTAGCAGTCCGTCCCGGCTTCGCCCGGTTGAATACATAATAATAGTAGTCTATTGTCATCTGGAATAATACATCTCTTGAAATAGTGAAAGATATTATATTCAAATAGTGGCAGTGTTTGCGGAGATTACCTTCCACATATAAACGAATTAACAAAATTAGCTCTCTCTATTTGTAATATTAGTATAGATAATAAATACAATATTTTTGTATGAAATGAATACGTATCTATATTTTCCGAATAATTTTTGTCAAGAATTCGGGAACGGGTAAATTAGTCAATCGACACGTAAAGCCACATAAAAAGATACATATAACGAATAGAGGAAAATTAGAAGTAAATATAATTTGCTAATTCTAGGTCTTATCACAGATTAATTAGTTTAGTCTTATAGATCCAAAAATTAATTTTCGAAATCATTATTTTATAAATATCTTAGTCTCTTAGTTAGCGAGTTAAATTGGCGCCAGACCATTTTTTTGTTCATTATTTGCATTTCAGATATCAAATCAAAATGAAATAAATTTAACAATTAATTTAATCATATAAGGGAATACATACATACATACATATCTTCACGCTGTATCCCCAAGGGGGTAGTCAGCGAGGACGGAGCGCCAAGCGTCGCGGTCCTTACATACCTCTTTCGCTTACTCAAATAAATAATTAACGTAAAAAAGCTCTGTACTCCCTGACTACCCCGTTAGGGATATAGCACAAAGATATGTATGTGCATAAAATAGAAGTTTAAGTAAAATCGTAACATTTCAAGCAATTGTATAAAAAATTATTTCATTATAATAAAGTTAAGGCAGATGACGTCACACGATTTCACAGTTCCCTGCAGTTCACTTTGAAATAAGAAAATTTGCCAAAAGCTCTCAAGAATAAGAAGTAATAAGCAGTTTTCTTTCGCGCCAAAATTGTCTTCCATAATAGCGTCGGCGGCGAGATAGCGCTCCAGCCATAAAAAGAGATAAACGACCGTTTTCTCTATTATTTTTGCTCTTTAACAAAGGCAATGTGTGCACCTGCCTTTGTCTCTCTCTAACTCGCTAAACTAAGCACTCACTGTTTCAGCTACGGATGAAAAACAAAAATGTGTCGGCCCCCACCACCGTGTCTCGCTAATGTTCTCAGCGAGGCAAAGGAACGTGGGGATCTGCCTCCTTTGTAATTTAGTTCAAAAACGTACATAATACATGTCAATTAAAATTTTATTAAACCTTAAATGGAGAGCACTCTAACGTTAAAATTATTAAATATTGATAGGTAATGTTCTTCACGCTTCATTACAATTAAGAGATTATTAAATCAGTTCAAATGAAATGATAAAAACACGTTCCACAATGTACAAAGAAAGTAACGTCCAAAGACGTCTCGTAAAAATCCTCATAAAGCTATGAATAGACTAAAAAAAATTTATAACTCTTTAGTGTGAGTGCGGCCCTTATTGTGTCGGCGGAGTGGTCTTTGTGTTGCTATTCTCCGGGCGACAATGGCGCGATGTTTTGGCGGGAGAAAAAGGCGGGAACGCGTTATCAGAGAACGCCATTATGGCGGCTTATCAGTGGAGCTTCCGGGCGCAAGTCTTCGCCCCTTTTTCTTTTACGGTCACGTCTGGGCGGCTCAGGTGAAGATAGCTGAATACGTGCTTGTTTCGTTTCACCTCGTTTGTTGTTGTGAATATTTCTCTCTTAATTTTCTTTTCCAAAAACGGTTTACGCATTAAAACTTGATTAAAACACTAGCCCTAAAAATATAGTCTATTAAATGGATTTATTTCATTAACATCATTTGTATTAAAATTATGTAAGCACTGTTTTTAAAAAGCTATAAAAATTTTAATTCATACAAATGTGTATGGCCCCGTAATGTAGAAATACATCCAATTTTCAATTTCAGTATATCGTTGGAATATTTTGGCGAAAACATTAGAAGTTAAGTTATTATTTTGTTGAGATTTTATATTTTTTTCGCTTTTGAGAGATTTAAAATACAAAAGTTATAAGATATTATGTGTTAAACTTCTGTACAAGTGAAAAAATTGGAAAGTCGAATAAATAACATGTGCAATTGAAATTTCCGCGTTCTTGCAAGAAGTCTTTTTTTAACTTCAGTAAAGCCTGTATATCGCTTTACCGGAGGAATATTATTTGGGACTTAGTGATTAAAAATAAGAATGAATTTTACATTGGACATGTGCTTTATGTTTAAAGATGAAGAATTTGAATCTGAATAACAAACACGGAAGACATGCCTATGTGGTCATAGTTTCCTTCATCTTCCAAGAATTAGCGAAAAAAATTAGAAGCGTTGCATAGACAAAGAAACCTATAGATTAAGCCATGTATTCCATCGCATTCACAGAAGAACGAGATCAATTTGTCCTCATGCAATGTAACAGAAAATGAAAAAGCGATAAGAAAATATAGTATTGTCTAGGTTTACTTTTTGAACCTAACTAAAGTAGATTTGACACTCGAAAATACCTTGAAATTGGGTTTACTTGAACCAATTGATTTAACTTTGACTTTGATATTCTATCCTTAAGCGCATGCTGATCTTTTTGTATTTTTTTCTAATTGAGGCTACCATCTTTTCTTAGCACTTTTTCCCATTTCCGTATGAAATAAGCGGGGAGAAAATGCCGTGAACAATTATTACTTTAATAAATAGTATATCCAAATATTCCTCCTTAAATGCTTCCTTAAAAATTCACAATAGTTTCATAAATATTAGTTCTATTATTTTTTTAATTTTAATTGCATTCGCTAATAAAATAAAGTTTTTTTAGTTTTTATGCAGGTTTTAGTTCAATGAGTTGATCTCAACTTGCTATATAAATGCCATCATCTACCTGTTTATCTGATTATTGTAATATTTGTAAAGTAAAATAAAAAAATTAATTACGCAGTAACATCTTCAGAAACAATCTGAGAAGTATGCGTTTTCGAGGGATGAAAGATGTGAGTTGGATGTGGAGAGACGGGTAGCAGCTGGTAGTAAAGTGAACGGTGCTCTGTCCGCATTAGTAGACAGTGTGAATATATCTAACTCAGCCAAAATGCCCATACATAATGCGGTGTTGGTACCAACTTTTTTTGTACGGTAGTGAGGCCTGGATATGCTCGAAATCGAGTAAAAGTAAGATAAATGTAGTAGAAATGCGACCTCTTAGAAATATGTGCAGTGTCACCTTTGCGGATAAAATAAGCAATGAAGAGATACGCAATATGACGGGCTTGTACGACAGTGTTATTGTAAAAATGAAGAAAGGAATGCTTAGATGGTTCGGGCACATGGAAAGAATGAGTGATGAAAGACTGACGAAAAAATCTACAAAGCGTAAGCGAATGGTAAAAGAAGCCAAGGAAGACTAGGGTTGACATTTGAAGATCAAATAGAGTGTTAGCCGACGGAAATGTCAAAATCACTGGCATGCATAGGCGAAAATGTGTGAGGAGAATGATGAGATTTGAGGAAGCAAAAGAAATATGTAAGAACCGCGATGCTTGGCGCTCCGTCCTCTGACTACCCCGTTAGGGATAGTAAAGATGTGTATGTGTGTATGTAAATAATAGAATATAGTCATACGACATAATTTATTTTACTATTTAAATACATAACACGTAAAAACCAACCTACACATATGTGATACGTGACACTACTGAACACCATCATATTATTACTTTATCAAAAGTTAAAAATGTGATTAATAATATGATGAAAGAAGCCTACTCCCTATACGGTGATAAATTTTAACTAGTAACACTAACACGCGATGTATAGCAAAGCTAAAAAGAAGTCTATAGTCTCCATGTCTACAGTACTCAGTACCTACTTTTTCCATCTCAAGTTGCTACGGTACTACGGTCTCTAGTTATTACTCCCTCTACGAAGCGTTAGTTGTCGAAATATGTACTTATACTTGTCCACCAGCTTGTGAAATTCCAAATAAACTACGAAGTTATTTAAAAATCGGATCAATAACGGTCTCAAGCCTGTTTACCAATAAAAGTGAGAAAAAACGATCACTAATCTTTATCTGCCACGCTAACAGCCATTTGCAATCCATTCAATAAATAACCACATCCAAAATTGTTTAATCTCTTACCGCATTGTACCGAGTACATTATACTACTAACATCTTAAGTGTCTGTTGATAAACTGTACGTAATTAGCAAAATATTAACATAACAAAATGTCGATTTGGTTCAACGACCCCTAAAAAAAGCTGAATAAAAGCATATTCTTCAGAAAAATGGTTCTCCATCAAACGTTAAATGCTCACTAAATACTCCATTTGAGTTGTGAAAATGAAATATAAAAGTGCTTCCAATAAACAAGATAATTTAGGGGTGCGAAGGGGTGAGCGCGGGGGGAACTGAATGAGCTAATTAAGGCACCAAACGAAAGAAAACGCGAAGAAAAGCTGAGAAAACTCGACGAAAACAAGAATATTCCGGGCTAGAGACAGGGGCGGACTTCAAAATAATCATAAGTACCTATTTTATTTTTTATTCTTGCATTAGCTTTTAATTGTCACTTTGCCATATCGTCTGTAGGTACGATTGATGAAAACGGACTCTCGAACTTCAAAAATAGATAGTATCTCAGTTACTCTTATAATAAAGATTTAAGTTCTTATATAGTATTTAATTGTTTACTGTCATTCAAATAAAAAGTATCACCTATGGTAATAGTTTCTACGCAGATTAGATTCTCCGCATTACACATTTTATTCAATTTTTCCAAATAGATGGATACCTATTGGTAATTATCAAAAGTAATAAAATGAAATAAACGATCTCTCAGAAATGTGTCACTCCTGCGAACGAAACAAGCAATGAAGAGATACGCAGTATTAAAGGGTTGGATGAGTGTTATTTTAAAAATGAAGAAAGGAATGCTGGATGGTTCGGGAATACATGGAAAGAAGGAGTGATGCTTAGCACTCCATTCTGTCTGACTACCTCATTAGGGATACAGCATGAGGACATGTATGTGCTGTTGTATCAATGTAACAATGAGTAGGTCCGATACTTTTAAGAAGTCAGGTTGGGATGCACTTAGTATTCAGCTTCGCGGATCCACATTCATAACGGGTATCTGCGAACACTGTATAAGACCGGCCACAGAGCAAATACTTTATGGTTTCCAGCGCACACATTTTTTTCCGCTCCGCTTAATACATATCTATCCGATTAGTGCTGTTCGTATCAGATGTATGGTACATCGATCAGTACTGATCACTCCTCCCAAAGCGGTAGCCGTTGGAAGTAGGGTCTCAATGAAAAATCACTTGATCACTAGCTAAAGGTGTTTAATCTAATATTTTGCTTGTACTTATCAAATCGAAACAAATTATGACATAGCCGTTGAATTTCATTTGCACCCTCTGTAACTTAACAACATAATTTAAAGTATTTGAACAAGTACCACGACGAATACAAGTCTGTGGACACTTGTCCATCCGATCCTACCCACCATTAATCCTTTATAAACAATTATATAACATAAACATAACATCTTCACGCTGTATCCCCAAACGGGGTAGTCAGAGAGGACGGAGCGCCAGGAGTCGCGGTCCTTACACACCTCTTTCGCTTCCTCAAAACTCATCATTCTCTTCACACATTTTCGCCTAGGTATGCGAGTGCTTTTGACATTTCCGTCTACTAACACTCTGGTTATTTGATCTTCATAAGTCAACCTTGGTCTTCCTTGGCTTCTTTTACCACTCACTTTCGACAACAACAACAAACAACAATTATATCTGCATCTAAATCCATTCTGAAAATTTTCACCGATGCCCAAACAAACGAATTTCATTTTTTTTAAATAGTACAATTCGAATACGTATAACCGAGTGGAATAAACGCGTGTGTGTGAGTAACACGGATTAGGCGCGCCGCATACCATAATAAAATACTATTTTATATCCGAATCTGAGTTCTTTAAAGTATCGGACATCACCATCGCTATAATAAATGATACAAGTATAGTTAGCTCCTATTTTTATAACTTACTTTATTTCTTCCTTGTTTTTACTTTTTTTAAATAGGCAACGAATTAAAAAAAAATATGGAAACTTAACATAAGCTTTGAAATAATTAATCTATTATTCTGAGTCTCTCCCTGTTCGAAGGAAGCGACCGTGTCCTCCGCTCTGAATGGCCACTAACAAACTCTTTCACAAAAACACAATAATTACTTTAAGCCGAATAAAAACGGCTTTCTTGGCAGCGGACACAAGGGCCCTAATTTCACCTTGCTACCCACTTCTGACTTTTATTTTATTTTCGCGCCTACAAAAGTGCTTTGTACTATATACTATATATATTATTCATAGCACTGAGTTAGCGTATTAGGTATCTACTTTATTCTCAAAATTCGAAATAAACTTAATATATTAAATCAACTTAGCTGGGCATTTAGACTTACATAATAGAGACCATAACATCGTTTATTTATGGCATGATTTTTAATGAATGTATCAATGAAGCCAAGGAAGACTAAAGCTGACTTATGATGATTAAATAGCCAGAGTACTAGCCAACGGAAATGTCAAAAAACTCGAATACCTAGGCGAAAATGTGTGAGGAGAGTCATGTGATTTGAGGAAGCGAAACAAGTATGTAAGGACCGCGACGCTTGGCGCTCCGTCTTCTCTGACTACCCTGTTAGGGATACAGCGTGAAGATATGTATGTATCTAAGATTTTTTAATTAGTGAGACACGAAGATAATATGTAGTACGCATGTAATAATTTGAGAATGGAAGTCTCGCAAAAGAGACTAGAGTTCAAATGTGGGTGCCAGACTATGAATAATATACTATCGAGAGGTGGTCGAGAGATAATAGTATTTTAAGAAAAAAATTACAGCGACTTCAATATAAGAACACTGAGAAAAACACTAAGAACATACTTCAAAAAATTATCATTAACTGAAAACTCAAGTAATATGAGAATAACTTCATAAATACGATACAAATACCTATATAATTAAGGACAGTTGCTGAAATCAGTGCCAAGCCTACTAAATAACCACTAATTATTGAAGTCGGTGCAAAACCAATTAACAACAACAGAAAGTCCACACTTGCTGTTGTTGCTTTCTGTTGTTGTTTCAATAACAGTCAAATTTAATTATGTATTAGGTAGGTTGATCGTATTTATGAAGTAACTATTGTACTCGATTTTTGATCGGTATCATATACTCATATAATTATTTTATACTTTCAGTGTTCTTATTTTGAAGTCACTTAAATTTTTCTCATCTTGGCATAAATAAACATCTATAGCACAGTACAAGTAAGCATATAGTATTCTATCTTCATACAAACACTCCCAAACGCTCGAAATCTCGGCATTTCTCGGCATACAACAGGCGCGAGTGCGCCGCGGTTGTCATCGGACGGTATAAGACGCTCCCGCACATTTACTGACTAAATACGAGTATTATGTCAATCAAGTTTACGCATCAAGTATAATGTTTAGTGTATGGATGTTTGAATACATCTATATCGAAACCGGAAATATTTGTCTGTTGCTAATTTGTAGGAAATATATTATCATAATGATCTAGTTAATTTATTGCTGATTTTTAATTATACTGCACACAAAATGCATTTTTTTTGTCCATTTCCACCATACTAACTCACAAACTTTTGAAACTAGACATGAAATACTAGTAGAATTATATAAATAAAAACTTATTAAATTTGCAATAATATAAAATGAAAAGATAATATGACAATTTAATATAGTACCTATTATCAAATACGTAACCCAAGAAAAACATTCAGTCTAAGTCGGTAGGCCTATTGCGTGTTTACGTACCGAGCGACCGTAGGTAATTATCTCTAGGACACTGCCGAGATAGAATACTGTTTGCTTACTTGTACTGTGTCTATAGTAAGTCTACGACTATGTAACTTTTTTCCAATTCTGGAACGGTAACATAATTAAATAAATGAATCATCAAAATAATATCTAAATAGTTGAAAAATTATTTTGTTTAACTAATAGATAGGTACTCCATCATAGGATCTTCACTAAATCGCTATGGGACCATCCTGGACATATACCTACTCTTTCAAATAAAAAATGTTTTGACAGTTGTATGTTGTATCCTAGGTTGTATCACATGGAGGGTCTTTACATCATGAAATTATAAAATATGTAACGCAATAGGTAATGATTTTTTTTGAATATTAATTTGAAAATAAAGTAAAAATTTCTGTCATCCACCTTATCCTCAAAAAATAGCTCGGGAAAATTTGAATAAAAGCATGAACATGAAGAGTAATGCAGGATTGCATTAGATATATTGGACACTTCATAGAGAGAACTATGACTGACTTTGTTTCGCGGTCCGCATTACGAGACAAAATTAAGCTATATTAATGTAAATCGGATTAAAAATCAATACAAAATCCGATTTTTTGTATGAATTTTTAACATCAATTCACATCAAAAATTCCTTTGCGAACTTATGATGTATTTACTCATTTTTTCCTCTTTTTACTTTTACACCGTACTCACGTCGAGATTAAATGAATTTTTAAAACTTATTCACATCGGTATTACGCAAGCTAATCTACCGGTTTTTTTAAATTATTACTGTTTATATTATCGGCTAGATCGTGAAGTTTAGCGCTTCGTCCTCTCTGACTACCCATTTAGGGATATAGCATGAATATATGTATGTATATTAAGTTTGTAAATATTTTTTAGGTAAAGAAAAGACTGAGTATAATTATACTTAAGTACAGAAAATAATATTCACCGTAGAAACAAATCAACAAATTCCTTTTCGAACCTTTTATGTGTTTACTCATTTTTTCGACTTTTTATTTTTACTCCGCACTCATGTCGAGATCTAATCGCTGTTTCAATGGGCTTCGTTTACAGCACAATTTTCATAGCCAAGTACCTACTAACAAACTTCAGTGTTTGTAACCGCCATTAAAATTTACAATTCAACATTTCCTTCTGCGTGTTTATGGAAAATAAATTTTAATGTACACTTTCGAGCAGAAAAATCGACCCCCTTGTATGATTTATCAGAACGAAACTATTTCACACGTTGTCTAAGCATAAGTTTTATAAAATATTCGTGTATATAGGTACATAACTATTAAATACTTATGCTTTACTATTTTTTTATTTTGCTTATCGTAATTAGTCGTAAGTAAACAAAATCGACACGAAATTACGTAAAAAGGTCCTAGTAGTTGCCAACACGCGACAGCGCACGAGTATTACAGGATAGGTTATACCGAATTGGTATTTCGGGACGAGTTTATAGGAACTAATATTACGGGACAGGTATTAGGTACTTACAGGACGGGTATTACATATTATACCTACCCAACCAAAGCAGAAGAATTCTATTGTTATATATTATTATTCTAAGAACTATTTGAATTTTTAAGTAATCGGTAGAAATTTGTAGAACACAAACAAAAATATTATAAGTCGGTAATTTTATGAGATAGATATCGAATTTTTGTGTCTCGACCATTTGGTCCCAAGTATATGAACAGAATGTGCTTAAATGTTGACAAAATGTAATATTATTATCTATAATATGAAATATTTATTAAATGATAAATATGTTCGTTTCGGCTATTGAAAATTGTAGTTTTTTTTTGGTTTTGTTTTGAAAGTTTTGAAGTTTTGAAAATTATTCAAGAGAATTCATTTTTGTGAAAAAAAGCGTTTTCGTAAAATTGCTCGTGTACAGCTCTCCGACATCGTAGAGCATTTTTTGGAGCTCTATCTCTTTGTTAAGAGTTTTACTATTATGTGCAATTGTTTAGGATTTGATTTATTTAACTTTAAGTACAAAAAATTGCACCACAAAAATGACAAAATTCGATAATTGGTTTTTTCGCTGTTTTCACCAAACTACTATTTAAAACAGTCTATATTTTTTAACAAATTTAAAAAATAAATTATTACCATACGACCATCTGATGCTGAGAATTTTTTTTTTCTAAAAATTCTCGATCCTTCACTCTTTTGAACGCCTACGAAAATGAGACAAATTGTTATTAAATACTTACTGTCTGATAAATAAAATGTTTTGGACGTTTACACAATTTGTACTTAAAATTAAAGAAATCAAATCCTAAACAATTGCACATAGCTAATAGTACAACTCTTAATGAAGAAATAGAGCTCCAAGAAAATGCTCTACGATATATATATACACGAACGCTTTTTTTCATAAAAATGAAATTATCTTGAACATTTTCCAAATTTTCACGCCAAAAAATAATCTACAGATTCCAATAGTCAAAAGCAACATTTTCACCAAGTTACAAATTTTTAAGCTGCTTTAATGAAAAGTTATTATTAAATGTAAAAACGCGATTTTTAACGGTTTTTTGCCTTATTCTCAATGTATAAGGCAAAAATCGATATTGCACAGGACATTGATCGATAGATAATTGTAATACCTACAACTTTCTGATTCGATTTTTTAGAAACAAGTTCAACTTTTTGTTTTATTAGAAAAAAAAACGTTTTTTGGACTTTCGCGAATTTTTTTGGTTAGGTTCGCCATTGAAAATCCGGAAGAAAAACGCTATCTATCATTCTTAGAATTATTGTTCTACGCGATCTTTATTTTTCCTGCCCACTATTGTCTGAAAATTAATATTGTGAATCCGTAGAGTGATTGGACTAGTAGGCTTGGCACCGACATCATTAATTGACAAAAATTTATAGGTATTTGTTTTTTTTTAAGTGAAATTATAATTATAATGATCGTTTTGCCTTGTCGGCCTACTACAATGATAGCGAGAAAATAAATGACACTACAAATGTCACTCATGTCTCGGAAAAATACATATATTTTTATTGCATGTGTTATTACACGTTTTGTACGATTGGATGTTTCTGTTGATTATAATTATTACATCCATAAAATATATTTTATCTCCAAACTGCAAATTAACTAGATAGTAAGTAGATACAGTAAATCTGGCTTGAATTCATTAAACAACTTGTTACAACCGCGTGTTAAGCTATTAACTGGCTTAAACTTCACAAGATGTTATCACATCGATGTCAGAATTGCAGACGCAGTTCGACGAACTAGAAGTGACATTGGCTCACTGGGAGCTAATTCATTGCACATTTTACAATAATATTATGATTTATGATTCAGATCTATATGCTACGACGTTGTGGTATTGGTGATTTATATAACAGGTATTTTGATTCGATAGAGTAGTTGTTACTACGCAATTATATAAAAGAATTTTAGGGTCGGAGTCTCCATGGCCCGTAGTCAAAAGGAGGCACAATTCCGCACAAGACGCTACATATACAGTCATAGACTATACACGCACACATAGATAGTTCCACACAGTGGAACCACAGTTTTCGCGTACTCGTGGCTCAGCATTATGTATTTAGATATTATATATTATAATCATAATTTACACAAAATTAAATGTAGAAGGAATTGCGTACGTCTGCACTAATTAAAATGGAATAGAGATACAAAACAATTATAATTTTATTTTGTTGTAAAAGTTCTGTGGCCAAATAGCAAAAAACGCATAGATAATTTCGCTTGTTCGTCTGCCACAGCTACTTTACTCTGAGGTATATGAATAAATAAAGAGAAAAAAAATCAGATCTGAGCTTACAGATATCACTTTCAGTGACATAAAACTGTACTTTGGAAAAAAAAGAAAATGTCAACCATACTGGTTTTTTCAATACAAATATTTTTGTGAAGACAGGAAAAATAGTATTTCATGACGTCACGTACAATCACTATTTTTTTATTACCATGAGACTATTGGCCGATTTCAACATATTTTCTCTAATACTTAGCGAAACCCTAAAACCGGATAAGGATACGCTAACAATGAAATTTTCATAGTAGCAATTTTCTTAGAAATAGCTAGAATTTGACACCCGTAGCGATTTATCCAAAAAAGTAATATTTCCCATCTTGGATTTGAAAATAAACATCATTTTCTTAATCAGCACCCAAAGAAACCTAGAATATGACACCCATATCGATTTACCCAATAAGTAATATTCGCCATCATGGATTTGAAAATAAACGTCATTCTCATAATCAGCACCCCGAGAAACCTAAGATATGACACCCATATCGATTTATTCAAAAGTAATCGCTTGGATTTGACGTAAAACATCAACCTTTACTTTTTGTTAACGCTATTCTCTATATAATTTTCGTACAGCGAAATATAATAGGTACATGAAAATCAATTTTCGAGGAGTAAACTCCAATAAATAAATAATCAAAGGCAAAGGCTTCCTATCTTGTTTGTAATGGTTGGAACATTTTTGATCATGTTATCACTTTTCATAGAAACTATCTACTAAAACCAGTACTTAGTACCATACAGTGAATTTTTGTATTTGTACACAAACAGAGATCGCCAAATTTTCAAAACGAAGAGACGCAACCTCTCACCTTGTGCCCGCGGGCGATTGAAGGATCCGGGAGCCTAGCGTTGATAGCATACATAGACGTTTGGCGGCTGCATGTCCATACTAATTTGTATGAAAAAATCGTGCCTAAAAATGTGGTATATTTGATAACCTATTGCAAAAAAAACTGCAAATTGTATTGAAAAACAGATTTAATTGCGTTGTTGCTTGATATTTTACTATGAAATTGATAGAAGTTTTGTTGTTTTTATAATATGACTCTTATTAAATCACAGTACTCGGAACGCGACAATACAATGCTAGTCTTTGTTGAGAGCAATAAATTATTTTACTTATGGTACTATAGTTATCTGTAATTTGTAACTACTCTGTGAGAAAAAGAAAATAAAATATGTCGGTTCAAGAGTTAAGTTTTTTTTTAATTAAAAATAGATAAGAAGTATATATTATCTCAACTCCATTCTGCTGCATCGTGTTAGTGAAGAGGATCCACTGCTCACAGTCTTGAGTTTTGCATAAAATTCACGATTTTTTTTCTGTTGTCACTATAAAATATTATTGTAATTTTTTTTATTTATGTTATGCTTGATTTCACAGCGCAGTAAGTGTATTAATTTTGTTTAGAAATTTATATATTTGCTATCATCTAAATTCGGAATAGCAAAGCTCGTCGGGCGCGATTTAGATGTGCTAACCCTTAACAAACACGATACACACCCAATACTAAATATTTTAACAACTAGTCATCGACAACTAGTGAAGCTTAATTACAGTAGTGGGAATCGCGTTTTTTTTTTGTAACAGATTGACAACAAAAAATCATCTGGTATAAGATTCGTTAGGTTCCATATTTTAGTTACCTACGCGTTAATATCTTTCAAATATGATTGACCAATTAGCACGATTACTCGTTACACATTCAGATCCAGTCAAGTCCATTTATGAGGCAGGCGGATCTAACTCTGGGTACCGTTGGATACTCCCAAGTTCATTGTTTGCACGCATTAAAAACTTAGTGATTAGTTAAGCTTATTAATTAATACAATAATAATTATTCATAGTTAATCAAAAATGTTTTTAGGCAAGTCCTTTCTAGTAAATAGTCCATCTTCACACTACATCTATGTACCGCGAAATTGCGGCAAATATACTCGCGAATCACCGCTTCATCTAAATTATTGTGCAACTCGGGAACTAATCTTAATCAGAGCGACGCAAGCGTGCACAAGTTTTTCAATAAAACATGATTATCTGACAGTGTTAAGTGAAATAAATTGCTGAATTTGTTCTGTAAATCAGACTGATATGCGGTTTTCAATATTATATACATGTTGGCGAGGCTTTGAACACTTTCTTGGAGACTTGACGCAGCATCGTAGTCTTCATCAGGGTTAACAGGATAACTATTTATATTTATGGATGACCGACAAAATAGCAAGTCAATACTTCGTAGGTATACTAATTGTGTCCATGACTACAGCGCCACCTATAGCATTCCAAAGTCTCAGCATAGCAATGAAATCGACTTGTCACTGTGAGTTCTCGCTTCTTACCAAACATGATTCTACTTTTTATACCTCCAAGGGAACGGCAGTCACAATATAAACATAACAGTAGGATGTCTTCATAGAAAACTAGCGTACTCGGTTTGCATGTGTGCGTGCTAAAACGCACGCGCCATGACACGCAAACAACGGCGATACTTTGGGTGAATATGGGTAATTATTATAACACCAGTCAGGGTCGCACCCGACGCAAACATGCGACCGTTTTAATTCGTTCTTCACGTCGTCGCAAATACGAAAATGTTTTAATCGCATGAAAAAACGTATTATAATGTCCTCAGATGCCTAAACAATTTTAGTCATTCGAATACAGTTATCATTCTTCAACGTAATAATTTCTTGTAATTACAAGAAATTAAATTTAACAGACGCGGAAAACTTATCCGTGTGCATTGTTTTTTATTATTATGTACTAAATGTATAACTAAACGAGATGCTCTCCGCATGTCTCACACCCAAAGCAACAACAGGCCGACAGTAGGCAATTGGGTTGCGTATGAGCCGGAAGTCAGCCTTCTTTTCTACATATTCTTTGTTTCAGTGTTTGATTTTCAACTTGATACATACAGACATATCTCTACCCGTGTACCCATTATTGATATAAAGGGTTTTCACTGAACGGACACTCGGACAACGAAGTGATGTTATAAGGGTTCCGTCCTTTTGAGCTACAGAACCGTAAAAAGAAAAAGCACTAAAAATATCGATACGAGCGCGTGAATTTCTGCAGAATATAAGTTTGGCAGGTCATTTGTTAATAAAAACAATTGTTTCGCGTATCTAGTTATCCAATAATTCCTAAAGTCCACGCGAAGTCGCAGGCACAGCTATTATAAAATATTTTATCACAGTAAACATTTAGATAAAATCGCCGCTCGATCTCCTGTTAACTTCCAAACAGTTAATTAATCCAACGCGAACGTTCCCAAGTTGGTTGCAGTTTGCAGTATCTAAGATTAATGGTAATATTATATCTGTTTGCTGTTCATTTAAATCAGCGGGTGCTAATTTTTAGGGTTCCATATTTAAAAAGAAAAACGAAACACTTATGAGCTCATTCGTACGTCTGTCCGTCCGCAGTTAGATTTCCTCAGAAATTATGAAAATAATGTAGATAGTATGTGTCCAAACTTAATACGTGCATACATATCTTCACGCTGTATCCCTAACGCGGTAGTCAGAGAGGAAGGAACGCAGTGTCGTGGACCTTACATACTGCTTTCGCTTCCTCAAATCTCATCATTCTACTCACACATTTTCGCCTAACTATGAAAGTGATTTTGACATTTCTTTCAGCTAACACTGGCTATTTGATCTTCGTAAGTCAGCCTTGATCGTCCTTGGCTTCTTTTACCGCTCGCTTTCGTTGTATAGATTTTTTTCATCAGTCTTTCATCAGTTCATCATTCATTCTTTCTATGTACCCGAACTATATTGATAAGCATTCCTTTCTTTATTTTAACAATAACACTGTGTACAACCTAATAAATTACGTATTTTGCAGTTAGCCTTTTAAGTACAATAAATTACCCGATAAAAAATATTCACATTTTATTTTATTTAAAAATGACAGTTTACGAGTTTTTAAAAGAAATATTTTTTCATGTCTCGATGCTATTATTCCGTAAAAAATTTTATATGTATGACATAATTATGGTAAAGAATAATATGAAAAGATATTTGTATTTGTATGACGTGTAAATTGTTCTGTGTGTTATATAGTTTTTATGACATTTTGTGATACGAAATAATTTAGAGATTTTTTATTCTAACGTACCTAACTCTTGTGTGTTATAATATTATGTATGAAGAAATTATAATTTGTTAAACGTTTGTATGCTATAGTATGTCAGAATGATAATCGGATGTAACTGACAGTTGTAAACGATATTTCAAGCAACTAAAAATACTCACATTGCCGTCAATGTATATTATGGAAGTACCAATGTTTGTTAAGCGTAATCCTAATTTATTTCCTATGGTTGGTGGAGGTAGACGCCAAGGCAAAGTATACATAAAGCCAAGATAGACAGAATTATACAATAGAAGCGTATTCGCCATGGGCAGTAAAATTTATGACAAACTACCCACAACAATAACCCAATACAATGACATATTAATATTTAAAAAGAAAATTAATTATTATTTAAATGAAAAGACATATTATTCAGTAGAAGAATTTCTGACATAAATTAGGGATTATATTGTACTAAATAAATATTACAATTACAACTGATTATTTGAAATATATTTGACAATATTTTTAAATTTTGACATTTTATATATTGATAATCACTCTTCTCTCAACATTGAATCTATTTTTTATATTTTTGTGTTATGACATTGAATTATTTACTGCAATTCACTGTTTTCATTGTTGGTAAAATGATTTACATCGTTGTACTTTATACTGTTGTATGCAAGTTGTATCTTATAGTTATTGTGATTTATTTTACATTGATTGTGCATGATTTCTTGTTTTTATTTTCTGTCTGTACGCTAATGGCGGATTGCAGAGAACTAATTTATTATATTTGTACCTATATAATGAGCCACCTTGAACTGTTTATGACGACCTCCGTGGCGCAAAGACTAAGCGCGTAGGAAGTAAACGGGTGTTGCAGGTTCGATTCCCGCCCCGAGTCTGGCTGTTTGTGTATAATAGGTATTTATTTACAAAAGAAAAGTATATAAGTAGTATATCAGTTGTCTAGTGTATAATAGGTATTTATTTACAAAAGAAAAGTATATAAGTAGTTAGTATATCAGTTGTCTAGTAGTAAACTAATAAATCTGTGCCATAACACAAGCGCTGTGCTGCTTACTTACTGTGGGACTAGATGGCGCTGTGTGAAATGTATGAATACAAGTATTATTAATTGTTCCAAGAAATAAAGAATTACTTATTTAATAAAATCTTTATGAGATAATTAGAGGGAGAAATTTTATACTCAAACTCGACGTAACCTTCGCCCCCTAAGGGAACTAATACTGCACTACTGTTCTAAAAATATCCCAAATTTTTGGCTTACCAAAAACAGCACCATATCCATAGACTAATATGTACTCTGATTTAACCAAACAACTATAAACCAAAATACAATATTTTATATATGTTGTTAGGTGAACCTCTCGAAATTTATGACTGGCCCGTTCGCGTTGGCGCAGTGGCAGAGCATCCTCCTTCCAAGCTAGGGTCTTGGCGTGGAGAAAATACTAAAAAGTGGTGTAACAAATTTCCCATACAAGTTGGTGTAATAATGTGCGGGGTAAAGGGTACGCGGAGTAAAAGAAGGGGGACATCTAGCGGTTGTTACAGGCCCGACGCTAAGAGAATGCGTTCCTGCTTCCTGACAGGTCGTGATCGAATGGACGACGTAGCTTTTAAATGGCGTTGACATTTGATATTTGACATTTAGTTGACATTTTATTATATTGGCGATAAAATATTTATATTATTTGCCCTACTACTAATAATTATCATTAAAAACTATATTATTATGTCAACTGATAACAAATCTTATAATTTTGTGCTAAATTTAATGTTAAGTAAATGAGAAAACAATATTTTTAAAATCCGCCCTGCACTGCTATGACTTACAAGGTTATGTGAACTATTTATTTTTGTAGTGATATGCCAAAAATAACAGGCAATTGTAACGTTACCTGTCGTTATTCTACAGATTGATTAGTTACTAGATACTATAAAATAATATGTTTCGACATATTTTCATTGTTGATTTTTATATTAAATATTTTGTAATAATACACTCGTATTTTTTATTTCTTTAGGCTCCAGTTACATTCGGGAATTACAAACCAGACACACAAGTATTTAAACTTATGTTACTCTTTTTTTGGGTCGGTTGAAAAAAACAATATAACAGTGGTGTAACAGTGTTACTTTTTGCATCACTAGTCATGACCAACTGACAGACGTCAGGAACGCATTCTCTCAACGGCCGGACAATTAGTAGTCTCTTTGTATTATAATTTTTGAAGTAGTATTTTTATTAATCACCAGATGGGCAATACATCCTGGGTTCGATCCTAGTCAGGTCAATTTTGAAACGAATTTTTTTTACTTGGCTTGAGAATTGAGTGTTACTAGGAGATCCTAGACCACTACTTCATTGTGTAGTTACTAAATAATTATAGTACAAGTCCAGACCTTAGATTGGGGTCAAACACTGTGTAATTGTCTGAAATATTAATATTATATGAGACAATAAAACAGTAGAAAATTGGCAAAAATCCCGATTTATTTGCAACAATAAATAAAATAATAACATTATAGCATCCAAATATACAAACAAAGTTATCCCTTAAGCTTACAATGTGCGCTTAAATTAACTATATTACACTGGAAACTGACATTATCAGGTAAAAGGGATATCGATAGATTTTATTGGTCCAGAAAGTGTCATAAGGCATATGACGTCACTCGGAATGCAATATGGCGGACGCTAGCTTTTTAATGCAGGATTAGCGGCATTCTGTTGTAATGATAATTTTATCGTGACTTGTACCTAAATCGATGACAAAATAATCATATACTATGGAGATTAACTGAAAATTGTACAATTACCTACAGTTTTGTCTGTGGATAAAACTTAAACTTCAGTCTTTGGTTATATATCTGTACATTGATTACAATTCATTTCAATATGATTAAACTATTCTCTTAAAGTAACGGGTGTTATTTACAAAGAAAAAGAATAAATTGGTCATAACTGGTTTTAACTAATCGAACTACCGAGACCTTTGTTTTTTGAATTGAGTTCCGTTTGAGTTTTGACTTTTGGGAGTTAGTTCTAGGAGCGAATAGAATAAAAAAACATTTTTTTCAGTATTATTGTTAAACCAAGAAATCAAAAATTTATGACATTACTTTGAGGTGCTTTAGCTTTAACATGTTCCAGAAAATACGCGTCAAAATTGTTATCCTTATACTTTATCATCAAAAGAACCGCTTATTAAAACGCAAAAAAATTATGAAAATTTAAAATAATTTTATGTCATTTTCTTTTTCACTCCGTGTTTGCGCTGTACAGTTTTAACACATAGTAAATGTTTATACTTTTATTAGAATAATTATCCACGTATAAGATTAAATGCTATTTTACTTTGCGCAACACTGAAAAGCATTTCTAAAATCGGTGACCATTCTTCATACAGCAAATTTAATTCATGCTAAGATTTTCGTTATTGTAAAATAAATTGGGTCTTGGCAGTTGCTCGACATAATTACCAGCTTCACATATTACATTCAGATGTTTTACTTCTGGCAATAGAAACATTTAAATTCGTTTTACATTTAATTCATTTCCATCGAGGTCCTTTTTCCGTAGATAACATCACAAAAATCTACAAAACACGTACAAAATACAATCGATTCAAAAAGTATTTCATCATAATATAATATTCATCACTAAATGTACCTTTTTATACCATAAAACAACGATCATTTAACAAGGTAATATTGCAATTTTTAAACGCCCACCTCTCATTATCACAATTTCCAAAACCCTACACCTAATTAGATCAATGTTTAAAAAAGTCACCGCTAAATAAGAGAATGGCCATTACAGGCATTGACTTTGCGTTCTGTAGTATTTCCGACAAAGTAAAATTTAAAAAAATTGGTTTCATAAAACTCATATTCATTACTTTGTTTGTGTTGCCAATTTATGTCTGTGTACCTTTCAACTCAGTAAGTGTAAATATAATGTAATAGCCACTTTTTGGCGGAAACGGAAGAAGTGAAGTTGACGTTTTATTTAGATTTTTATTTTTACGTTTTTTGGGGTTTTAAAATACAAAAGTGATAGTATATTGTGCGTTACAGTTCTGTACAAGTGTTAAGAATTGCAACAACCTATGTGCAACTGAAGTTTTCGCGTTCTTCCAAGAAGTCCTTATTAACTCCAGTAAAGCCTACTATCACTCTACTGGTGAGTGTTAGGGACTTAGTAATAAGAAGACAGACATTTTACTTAAGAGATATACTTCGATCACAAATTAAAAACTAGAGCAACACAATCAACGCTACAAAAATGTCCGAACCAAATGTGCGCTCAAATGAGTATTTGAGTGCACTTCTGTTTTAATAGTTATCGAAACGATAACGATGAACATGTCAAAGTGCTCCTTCAAAAATTGCAAAAACAACACATCTAGATAGCTAAAAAAAGACGCTAGTTCTTATTTTCGGTTAATAAATAAATAATATTATATACGTGTTCATTATTTCATAATAGTATCACAGATTAATTAGTTACTACCGTAAACAGATGGTCTTATGCATAGAGATAAACTGTCCCACATTAAAACTGGCAACGCAACTGGCAAGTAGTTCACATTTAAATAGTATTAACTATATATAGCCCTTTTTTATGAAATTCGTAATCATATTTTTATATACTGCCTGACAATATATGTCTTATCCTTGTCACTTTCACATAACAAACCAAAATGACATAAATAGCAACGCAAATAGATTATTTGAATTATACTTTATGCACGAGACGTAAGATTGCATTTTCAATATTTTATTTCGTTTTAATGTCATGCAAGAATCGTTTACGA
Organism: Zeuzera pyrina; assembly: GCA_907165235.1. Classification (NCBI taxonomy): domain Eukaryota; kingdom Metazoa; phylum Arthropoda; class Insecta; order Lepidoptera; family Cossidae; genus Zeuzera; species Zeuzera pyrina. The sequence continues at coordinate 26,349,815 of OU015618.1, forward strand.
GCTTTTATAACCTTATGGTTTAATGGTAAGGTCTATTTTAGATTAACACAATATTGCCGTTAATACTATACGATATTAAAAATATATACGTCAATTCGAGCAATAATTTGTTTAAATTTTATAGGAGTTTGTGAATCTAGTTCTTTATTTGTGATCGTAGACGATACACCACTTTTTTATTAGAAATTGACAGAAATGTTTCTAATGAATACGAAACGAGTTGCCAGTATGTAAAAGAGAAGAAGATAATGTTATAAATCTACCCTTTAAAATGTCTGTCTTCTTATTACTAAGTCCCTAACACTCCAGTAGAGTGATAGTAAGCTTTACCGGAGTTAAAAAGAACTTCTTAGAAGAACGCGAAAACTTCAGTTGCACATATTTATTCAAACTTTCCAATTCTTAACACTTGCCGAGAACTTTAACACACAATATACTATCACTTTTGTAGCTTAACACTCCCAAAAACGTAAAAATAAAAAATTTAAATAAAATGCACCGAAAAGACAGACCCACAAATGGGCAGATAGACAACAAAACTATAAGAATACCATTTTTGGCATTTTCGCTATCATATCTGGCGAAATCCTAATATAATATAATACTTCTAATCAGGATGGTTAGACTATTAAAGGGCAATATACTCAAGGCGCTAGGTGCTCTACCCACCCTGAAAAGGGAAACATTGTGATATTATGTATGTTACGTAATAATTATATTATCTACCTTCGCAACAACAAGCAAGTAATCTTTAAAACTTTCAAATGTACGCGTACGTACGGTCGAATGCCCTCAATTCACCTTTATTCCTTGTTCACACATTGATTAGGAATTAATATCAGTGAATATAATTAGTAAAAACTATGCAATACATACCTATTGCAGTGTTAACTAATTCGTTAAACTACGCGCTTGTATCAAGGCGACGCATTGGAAATTTTGATGGCAAGGATCTCAATTTTTCTAAGTGACTACAAAACGTATAAAAGTGATATTTTGTATCCCGATTCTTCATTTCATTGACTTTATTCTGCCAGTTGTGATACATGGTTGGTTTACTTTTGTAACACAAAAAAAATATCAAAGGAACCTCTTTTAAAACAGAGATTTTTATTTTTTGAGTGACAGACCGATTTATGATTCTAATTTTTCTGTAGTTTCATCTAAACATATTGTTCAAAATGAGTTGACTTTTTAAAAATAATTATAGTTTTAAAATAAAGGAAAATAACTGCTTTTCCGTGTATTTCGTAAGCACGTTTGCATAGACCAAGTCTATTTTGGGTTAAATTATTGTTTATCAATGCGTCGCCTTAACCGAAATGTAAGCATGGTTTTAGTTACGCAGTAAAATTACAGTACATCCAAACAGCTATGTCCAAACTCGACTAGTATCCCAGACTTAAGTTTTTTGTACTACATAATGAAGTCTTGAAGTTTTTACCATCCAAGATTACCAAATCTTAATCTCGACTAATGCAGAACATTTTATCAAATTTATTAATCGGAACGTATTTACCCTCTTAACGAAGCATCCTCAGGATATTCCAGAGATAAGACTCGGTCAGCTAACCAGCGCTGAATCAATGAGTCAGTTTGAGTTTCTTGTCGATTCTTCTCAGTGCAGATTTTCTTACTGAATCAATGGTTGATTTGATGTTCAAAAAATGCCTTGTAACTGGGCTTTTGAATTTTTCTAATAAAATCAATGATCTCTGTATCAGTTTGTTCGTCATTAATAGACTCTTTTAAGCCAAACCTTTATAAGCAATCTAGGAAGCACATATTATTCATAATATATTAACAAACATTTTTTTTTTTGCTTCTACGCTAATGTAACTCTTTGCTTTTGATATTGCATTGCGAGAACTCTTTGCTCAGGCGTCAAACTTTCGCCCCGGAATCTTCTGTATCTGCAAAAAAAATTACGAATAAAAATTATAAGCTTCAAACACGTTAATAAGCATGACCTCCAAAAACTCTTTCCTTTTGTGTCCTATATGGACATCACAGAGGGAACTGAATAAATCTCATGAAGGATGTAACGTACAACAATATCCACACGGTACAAGTCTGTGCATACCTCATTGCATTTTAGGAGCAATCTAGTAATATATGTCTATGATGTTGCCAACTGAAAAATTCTTTTTTTCTTTCATCATGGCATGCCGCACAGATTAGCGCATTTGCCAATGTCACATATTGTATTATTAGTCGTTATCGTAAAACTCCTCCAATAAAGTCAAAGACTTTACTGAAGTTTTATACGACTTCTTGGAAGGCCGCAAGAACTTCAGCTACACTTATTTATTTAGACCAACTCCATTCTTTTCACTTATACAGAACTTTAAAACACAATATACTATCACTTTTGAACTTTAAAACTACCAAAAATGTAAAAACCGATAATCTAAATAAAATGACAACCTCACTTCTCCCGTTCCCGCCAAAAAGTCACATTTTTTTCTTTCGCAATTTTTACTTCTTTACTTACTCCTTTGAATAATTTTGCAGTCGGTATTAGACAGGCAATATAATGTTGTCTACACACGTTCCATCTTATCTGCGCACTAACAATACAAAGTAATTTGCGCAAATAACCCCGTGTGTAAACACGAGCTTTTAACACGGTTAATCAAAAGCGAGGACTGTACAATTGTTGGTTTGCTGGATTGGAGTACACAGTTCTAGGTTTGTAAGGCTTTAACATACAGACAGGCGTATAAGCCGCGCTTCGGCAACGGCAATTTTTTTTAACAATTGACACGTCACATGTGTGCCTAATAATAATTAGTGATGTACGAAATTATTCAAAGGAAAATAATGTTTATACCAGAACTTCGTGTTTCATAAAGAGAAAATAAATTAAGGGAACACTAACATCATATCGTAGAAGATCCTCTGCTCCTTAGACAATGAGGGTTTGGTCTCCGCTAAGGCACTGTCAATGTCTTCTTTATAAATAACTACACAATCCAGATCTTTCTCTTCTGATTTATCCTGAAAAACATAACTAAAATGTAGAAAAATATAAAAAAAAATTATAGAATGTTTCAGTATATCTTCCTTGTACAGATCTAAGGGCTTATCTTAACTTAAACCGGGATAGGGCTTATTGTAAGGACGGGTCGTTGCAAGGTCGTTAACGTTCGCACTGAAGCATGTCTTGCCGGGGCACAGATGTCTCGGTAAGTACGTGTGTCAAATGGCAAGAAGAAAGACGACTGTGAAGAGGACACCGCGCAGCAAACACTCAAGGAGTGTTCTGTATAGATTAAGCAGCGTCGTGGTCTTATCGGGGCAGTGGAAAATGACCTTCCGTTACCAAAGGTGTTAAAATGTATGGTCGACAACAAGAGGGCATGGCTGACGGTTCTTACTTTCTGGGAAGTTGTAATGTAGGAGGTGACAAAAAAAAGCAGTAGATAGATTCGCTTTTTCAACATATCACCGCCGACACGGAGGTGAGTCTTCCATAACCCTTTCTCCTCACTCGGGAGGACTGGGGTGACATTCAGAGAACTGTCACCCCCGCAACAAACCTACAATAAATCTGCTACGACAAAATGTATATATGTGTGTATGTAAATATGTGCGGTGTCACGCTTGCGGACAGGATAAACAATGAAGAGATACGCAGTATGATAGGGTTGCACAACAGTATTATTGTAAAAATGAAGAAAGGAATGCTTAGATGGTTCGGGCACTTAGAAAGGATGAGTGATGAAAGACTGACGAAGAAAATCTACAGAGCGAAAGTGAGAGGTAAAAGTAGCCAAGGAAGACCAAGGCTGACTTATGAAGATCAAATAGCCAGAGTGTTTGCAGACGGAAATGTCAAAAGCACTCGCATACCTAGGCGAAAATGTGTGAGGAGAATGATGAGATTCGAGGAAGCGAAAGAGATGTGTAAGGACCGCGACTCCTGGCGCTCCGTCCTCACTGACTACCCCGTTAGGGATACAGCGTGAAAATAATATGTATGTATGTATGTATATATGTGTATGTGAAATATATAAGTATATATAGAGACAAAAAACTGTAGCATATTTCTTTCGGGTTATTTTATAGTTCTCACCTCAGAACAGAAAAAAACGACTAGAAAGCCCAAGTGGGCATGTCCCGTGTACCATTAGAAACTCTGTAATGCGCACTTCGGTCTGCTTGCTTCAGTTAAACTCGAATCTTAGTACGCTCAACATCACAAAGACGGCAAAATATGGAAACTAACTGTATTTACTTAAGCATAAGGTCTACTTTCAAGGAAACTAATTAAATAGTTTTGAGAGTTTCCGACCATAGACAATGCAGTTCGCACGATGTTTGCACAGACGCTCAATTAGTGATGTAACAGATTGACATAAACTAGGTAATCTCATCTCCAAAAAAAGTTATAGATCCGCTATAAAATATGTTAAGTACTACGATTACACAAAAAATGTATATTAGTCATTTCCAATATAAAAATCGAAGAGGTTGGATATTTTTAAGAGCGCATTCTCTGAAATTGAGTGTAAAGTTTTGCCATTGTCTAATACAGTAAAATGTAGCACATCATAATATCTCCGATTGTAATTTCATTCTTAATTTTTTTAGGCTAAGTACAACACTTGTAAATAAGCCAAGGAATTAGTAATTCAAACGTTTTTTTTTTTATAAAAGAGGGCGCAAACGAGCAGGCGGGGTATCTGATGGAAGGTGACCGCCGCCGCCCATGGACACCTGCAACGTTATGGGGAATCACGGGTGCGTTCCCGGTCTTTAGGAAAATATGGAAAGGAGAGAGAGGAAGGGGAGGGGACGATGGGCGATCGGCACTCTCACTCATCAAGCAATAGATGCTGTTATTTCACGCCGATATTCTGTCAGAGAGTGGTATTTCACCGGGCAAGCCACCCCAATTCGTTCTGCAATGCAGCATGGCTCTACCACTCTTAAATCTTTAACTACGACATCTCATATTTAAAATCAATTCTTTTCATTATAAACTTTCAATGTATTCCATCTTTTTAAACATTATATGCCATGCCATGTCTTAAGAAAGTATAAATTTTATTGCATATTCAATGAAAAGTTCACTACGATACCCTGTCTTTGATGCCTAAATAAATATATAAATAACTCACCAACTGTTTCTCCAAGCTTGTCAGCTGAGCGGTGACCAGCAAAGACTTGAGATCCGCCGGCGAATATCCCTCAGTTAAATCTGCTATCTCTTGGAGATCCACATCGTCATCTATGGCGACGTTCTTAGCGAGAGTTTTTAGTATTTCGTAGCGTCCATCCTGTGGTACGTGATACGTTTTTAACATGTTGCAGAGTAGGTAAGTGTGTATAGGTATTCCGAACAGTAATTTGTATGTACACTAAACTATATGTATGTGTGCATGGATGTGTCTATTTGTGAGTGTAGATGGGTGCATGTACATGTTGGTATGTGGTGTTTGCGTATGTTTATGATTTGTTTTTGCTCTTATGTTTTATATGTGTGTGTATATTCGGGCGACTCAGGAGATTCAGAAGATTCGAAGAGGCGAAAGAAGTATGTAAGAATCGCGAAGCTTGGCGCTCCGTCCTCTTTATCTACTACGTTAGGGACACAGCGTGAAGATATGTATATATGTATGTGTATGCATATTCAGGTAAAACTTTTAGCCAAACTATGCACTGTATCCTATACAGGCATGTATGTGTTTGTTGTGTATGAAATAAGAATATACAATATCGAACATGTGCCTCCGTACGTATGGTGTGCGTGTGTTTTGTATGGTTGTGTGTTTGCGTGAGTGTATGTGTTTGCGTGGGTGTGTGTGTTTGTGTGGGTGTGTGTATGTGTGTGTGAATCGTTTATTCGTTTGTTTGGTGTCAAAATTTGTAACAATATTGTCAGGGGTCCCCGCACTAAGCTTCGCCTGTATCGCGAGGAACCAATGAAAAATTATATGGCAGAATTTACAGTACATTATAATACAAAAAGTAAGAGATACTTAATATATACTTATATATTAGTAATATATAAGAATATATTATTATTATTAATATAGTATAATAGTATATATTTTATTTTATTTTATTATCACAGGAAGATCAACAGCTAATAAAATTTTATAGGTCATTGTTTAGTTTCAAAAAGCCAAACAAGTATATACAAATATACACGCGCAGGCGGCCGGGCCGCAGCAGCGCCGGGTCGAGCAGGTCGGGGCGCGCGGTGGTGTGTGGGTGTGGGTGTGTGTGTGTGTGTGTGTGTGCGTGTGTCGTGTCGTGTGTACCCGGGCGGGCGGGCCGCAGTAGAGGTGCGCGCGCAGGCGGCCGGGCCGCAGCAGCGCCGGGTCGAGCAGGTCGGGGCGCGCGGTGGTGTGTGTGTGTGTGCGTGTGTCGTGTCGTGTGTACCCGGGCGGGCGGGCCGCAGTAGAGGTGCGCGCGCAGGCGGCCGGGCCGCAGCAGCGCCGGGTCGAGCAGGTCGGGGCGCGCGGTGGTGTGTGTGTGTGTGCGTGTGTCGTGTCGTGTGTACCCGGGCGGGCGGGCCGCAGTAGAGGTGCGCGCGCAGGCGGCCGGGCCGCAGCAGCGCCGGGTCGAGCAGGTCGGGGCGCGCGGTGGTGTGTGTGTGTGTGCGTGTGTCGTGTCGTGTGTACCCGGGCGGGCGGGCCGCAGTAGAGGTGCGCGCGCAGGCGGTCGGGCCGCAGCAGCGCCGGGTCGAGCAGGTCGGGGCGCGCGGTGGTGTGTGTGTGTGCGTGTGTCGTGTCGTGTGTACCCGGGCGGGCGGGCCGCAGTAGAGGTGCGCGCGCAGGCGGCCGGGCCGCAGCAGCGCCGGGTCGAGCAGGTCGGGGCGCGCGGTGGTGTGTGTGTGTGCGTGTGTCGTGTCGTGTGTACCCGGGCGGGCGGGCCGCAGTAGAGGTGCGCGCGCAGGCGGCCGGGCCGCAGCAGCGCCGGGTCGAGCAGGTCGGGGCGCGCGGTGGTGTGTGTGTGTGCGTGTGTGCGTGTGTCGTGTCGTGTGTACCCGGGCGGGCGGGCCGCAGTAGAGGTGCGCGCGCAGGCGGCCGGGCCGCAGCAGCGCCGGGTCGAGCAGGTCGGGGCGCGCGGTGGTGTGTGTGTGTGCGTGTGTGCGTGTGTCGTGTCGTGTGTACCCGGGCGGGCGGGCCGCAGTAGAGGTGCGCGCGCAGGCGGCCGGGCCGCAGCAGCGCCGGGTCGAGCAGGTCGGGGCGCGCGGTGGTGTGTGTGTGTGTGTGCGTGTGTGCGTGTGTCGTGTCGTGTGTACCCGGGCGGGCGGGCTGCAGTAGAGGTGCGCGCGCAGGCGGCCGGGCCGCAGCAGCGCCGGGTCGAGCAGGTCGGGGCGCGCGGTGGTGTGTGTGTGTGCGTGTGTGCGTGTGTCGTGTCGTGTGTACCCGGGCGGGCGGGCCGCAGTAGAGGTGCGCGCGCAGGCGGCCGGGCCGCAGCAGCGCCGGGTCGAGCAGGTCGGGGCGCGCGGTGGTGTGTGTGTGTGTGCGTGTGTCGTGTCGTGTGTACCCGGGCGGGCGGGCCGCAGTAGAGGTGCGCGCGCAGGCGGCCGGGCCGCAGCAGCGCCGGGTCGAGCAGGTCGGGGCGCGCGGTGGTGTGTGTGTGTGTGCGTGTGTCGTGTCGTGTGTACCCGGGCGGGCGGGCCGCAGTAGAGGTGCGCGCGCAGGCGGTCGGGCCGCAGCAGCGCCGGGTCGAGCAGGTCGGGGCGCGCGGTGGTGTGTGTGTGTGCGTGTGTCGTGTCGTGTGTACCCGGGCGGGCGGGCCGCAGTAGAGGTGCGCGCGCAGGCGGCCGGGCCGCAGCAGCGCCGGGTCGAGCAGGTCGGGGCGCGCGGTGGTGTGTGTGTGTGCGTGTGTCGTGTCGTGTGTACCCGGGCGGGCGGGCCGCAGTAGAGGTGCGCGCGCAGGCGGCCGGGCCGCAGCAGCGCCGGGTCGAGCAGGTCGGGGCGCGCGGTGGTGTGTGTGTGTGCGTGTGTGCGTGTGTCGTGTCGTGTGTACCCGGGCGGGCGGGCCGCAGTAGAGGTGCGCGCGCAGGCGGCCGGGCCGCAGCAGCGCCGGGTCGAGCAGGTCGGGGCGCGCGGTGGTGTGTGTGTGTGCGTGTGTGCGTGTGTCGTGTCGTGTGTACCCGGGCGGGCGGGCCGCAGTAGAGGTGCGCGCGCAGGCGGCCGGGCCGCAGCAGCGCCGGGTCGAGCAGGTCGGGGCGCGCGGTGGTGTGTGTGTGTGTGTGCGTGTGTGCGTGTGTCGTGTCGTGTGTACCCGGGCGGGCGGGCTGCAGTAGAGGTGCGCGCGCAGGCGGCCGGGCCGCAGCAGCGCCGGGTCGAGCAGGTCGGGGCGCGCGGTGGTGTGTGTGTGTGCGTGTGTGCGTGTGTCGTGTCGTGTGTACCCGGGCGGGCGGGCCGCAGTAGAGGTGCGCGCGCAGGCGGCCGGGCCGCAGCAGCGCCGGGTCGAGCAGGTCGGGGCGCGCGGTGGTGTGTGTGTGTGCGTGTGTCGTGTCGTGTGTACCCGGGCGGGCGGGCCGCAGTAGAGGTGCGCGCGCAGGCGGCCGGGCCGCAGCAGCGCCGGGTCGAGCAGGTCGGGGCGCGCGGTGGTGTGTGTGTGTGTGCGTGTGTCGTGTCGTGTGTACCCGGGCGGGCGGGCCGCAGTAGAGGTGCGCGCGCAGGCGGCCGGGCCGCAGCAGCGCCGGGTCGAGCAGGTCGGGGCGCGCGGTGGTGTGTGTGTGTGCGTGTGTCGTGTCGTGTGTACCCGGGCGGGCGGGCCGCAGTCGAGGTGCGCGCGCAGGCGGCCGGGCCGCAGCAGCGCCGGGTCGAGCAGGTCGGGGCGCGCGGTGGTGTGTGTGTGTGCGTGTGTGCGTGTGTCGTGTCGTGTGTACCCGGGCGGGCGGGCCGCAGTAGAGGTGCGCGCGCAGGCGGCCGGGCCGCAGCAGCGCCGGGTCGAGCAGGTCGGGGCGCGCGGTGGTGTGTGTGTGTGCGTGTGTGCGTGTGTCGTGTCGTGTGTACCCGGGCGGGCGGGCCGCAGTAGAGGTGCGCGCGCAGGCGGCCGGGCCGCAGCAGCGCCGGGTCGAGCAGGTCGGGGCGCGCGGTGGTGTGTGTGTGTGTGTGCGTGTGTGCGTGTGTCGTGTCGTGTGTACCCGGGCGGGCGGGCTGCAGTAGAGGTGCGCGCGCAGGCGGCCGGGCCGCAGCAGCGCCGGGTCGAGCAGGTCGGGGCGCGCGGTGGTGTGTGTGTGTGCGTGTGTGCGTGTGTCGTGTCGTGTGTACCCGGGCGGGCGGGCCGCAGTAGAGGTGCGCGCGCAGGCGGCTGGGCCGCAGCAGCGCCGGGTCGAGCAGGTCGGGGCGCGCGGTGGTGTGTGTGTGTGTGCGTGTGTCGTGTCGTGTGTACCCGGGCGGGCGGGCCGCAGTAGAGGTGCGCGCGCAGGCGGCCGGGCCGCAGCAGCGCCGGGTCGAGCAGGTCGGGGCGCGCGGTGGTGTGTGTGTGTGCGTGTGTGCGTGTGTCGTGTCGTGTGTACCCGGGCGGGCGGGCCGCAGTAGAGGTGCGCGCGCAGGCGGCCGGGCCGCAGCAGCGCCGGGTCGAGCAGGTCGGGGCGCGCGGTGGTGTGTGTGTGTGCGTGTGTGCGTGTGTCGTGTCGTGTGTACCCGGGCGGGCGGGCCGCAGTAGAGGTGCGCGCGCAGGCGGCCGGGCCGCAGCAGCGCCGGGTCGAGCAGGTCGGGGCGCGCGGTGGTGTGTGTGTGTGCGTGTGTCGTGTCGTGTGTACCCGGGCGGGCGGGCCGCAGTAGAGGTGCGCGCGCAGGCGGCCGGGCCGCAGCAGCGCCGGGTCGAGCAGGTCGGGGCGCGCGGTGGTGTGTGTGTGTGCGTGTGTGCGTGTGTCGTGTCGTGTGTACCCGGGCGGGCGGGCCGCAGTAGAGGTGCGCGCGCAGGCGGCCGGGCCGCAGCAGCGCCGGGTCGAGCAGGTCGGGGCGCGCGGTGGTGTGTGTGTGTGCGTGTGTCGTGTCGTGTGTACCCGGGCGGGCGGGCCGCAGGAGAGGTGCGCGCGCAGGCGGCCGGGCCGCAGCAGCGCCGGGTCGAGCAGGTCGGGGCGCGCGGTGGTGTGTGTGTGTGCGTGTGTGCGTGTGTCGTGTCGTGTGTACCCGGGCGGGCGGGCCGCAGTAGAGGTGCGCGCGCAGGCGGCCGGGCCGCAGCAGCGCCGGGTCGAGCAGGTCGGGGAGCGCGGTGGTGTGTGTGTGTGCGTGTGTGCGTGTGTCGTGTCGTGTGTACCCGGGCGGGCGGGCCGCAGTAGAGGTGCGCGCGCAGGCGGCCGGGCCGCAGCAGCGCCGGGTCGAGCAGGTCGGGGCGCGCGGTGGTGTGTGTGTGTGTGCGTGTGTCGTGTCGTGTGTACCCGGGCGGGCGGGCCGCAGTAGAGGTGCGCGCGCAGGCGGCCGGGCCGCAGCAGCGCCGGGTCGAGCAGGTCGGGGCGCGCGGTGGTGTGTGTGTGTGGGTGTGTGCGTGTGTCGTGTCGTGTGTACCCGGGCGGGCGGGCCGCAGTAGAGGTGCGCGCGCAGGCGGCCGGGCCGCAGCAGCGCCGGGTCGAGCAGGTCGGGGCGCGCGGTGGTGTGTGTGTGTGTGCGTGTGTCGTGTCGTGTGTACCCGGGCGGGCGGGCCGCAGTAGAGGTGCGCGCGCAGGCGGCCGGGCCGCAGCAGCGCCGGGTCGAGCAGGTCGGGGCGCGCGGTGGTGTGTGTGTGTGCGTGTGTGCGTGTCTCGTGTCGTGTGTACCCGGGCGGGCGGGCCGCAGCAGCGCCGGGTCGAGCAGGTCGGGGCGCGCGGTGGTGTGTGTGTGTGCGTGTGTCGTGTCGTGTGTACCCGGGCGGGCGGGCCGCAGTAGAGGTGCGCGCGCAGGCGGCCGGGCCGCAGCAGCGCCGGGTCGAGCAGGTCGGGGCGCGCGGTGGTGTGTGTGTGTGCGTGTGTCGTGTCGTGTGTACCCGGGCGGGCGGGCCGCAGTAGAGGTGCGCGCGCAGGCGGCCGGGCCGCAGCAGCGCCGGGTCGAGCAGGTCGGGGCGCGCGGTGGTGTGTGTGTGTGCGTGTGTCGTGTCGTGTGTACCCGGGCGGGCGGGCCGCAGTAGAGGTGCGCGCGCAGGCGGCCGGGCCGCAGCAGCGCCGGGTCGAGCAGGTCGGGGCGCGCGGTGGTGTGTGTGTGTGCGTGTGTCGTGTCGTGTGTACCCGGGCGGGCGGGCCGCAGTAGAGGTGCGCGCGCAGGCGGCCGGGCCGCAGCAGCGCCGGGTCGAGCAGGTCGGGGCGCGCGGTGGTGTGTGTGTGTGCGTGTGTCGTGTCGTGTGTACCCGGGCGGGCGGGCCGCAGTAGAGGTGCGCGCGCAGGCGGCCGGGCCGCAGCAGCGCCGGGTCGAGCAGGTCGGGGCGCGCGGTGGTGTGTGTGTGTGCGTGTGTCGTGTCGTGTGTACCCGGGCGGGCGGGCCGCAGTAGAGGTGCGCGCGCAGGCGGCCGGGCCGCAGCAGCGCCGGGTCGAGCAGGTCGGGGCGCGCGGTGGTGTGTGTGTGTGCGTGTGTCGTGTCGTGTGTACCCGGGCGGGCGGGCCGCAGTAGAGGTGCGCGCGCAGGCGGCCGGGCCGCAGCAGCGCCGGGTCGAGCAGGTCGGGGCGCGCGGTGGTGTGTGTGTGTGCGTGTGTCGTGTCGTGTGTACCCGGGCGGGCGGGCCGCAGTAGAGGTGCGCGCGCAGGCGGCCGGGCCGCAGCAGCGCCGGGTCGAGCAGGTCGGGGCGCGCGGTGGTGTGTGTGTGTGTGCGTGTGTCGTGTCGTGTGTACCCGGGCGGGCGGGCCGCAGTAGAGGTGCGCGCGCAGGCGGCCGGGCCGCAGCAGCGCCGGGTCGAGCAGGTCGGGGCGCGCGGTGGTGTGTGTGTGTGCGTGTGTCGTGTCGTGTGTACCCGGGCGGGCGGGCCGCAGTAGAGGTGCGCGCGCAGGCGGCCGGGCCGCAGCAGCGCCGGGTCGAGCAGGTCGGGGCGCGCGGTGGTGTGTGTGTGTGCGTGTGTCGTGTCGTGTGTACCCGGGCGGGCGGGCCGCAGTAGAGGTGCGCGCGCAGGCGGCCGGGCCGCAGCAGCGCCGGGTCGAGCAGGTCGGGGCGCGCGGTGGCCGCCAGCACGGCGCCGGCGCGCGCGCCCGCCCCGTCCAGCCGCGCCAGCAGCTGCGCCACCACGCGGTCCGTCACGCCCGTCGAGTCGTGCCCGCGCCTGACACCACACGCCACATATACTCACTCACACGCACCGCCTCACTTATTCATTTTTTATAAAAGAGCGGCAAACGAGCAAGCCGCCCATGGACATCTATAACATCCGGGGAATCACGGGTGCGTTACCGACTTTTAGGGAAAGACGGAAACGAGGGGGAGAGCATGATGGGCCACCAGCACTGTCACTCACTAAATGAAACACAACAGCAATAGATGCTGTTATTTCACGCCGATATTCTGTGAGAGGGTGGTATTTTATCGGGCTAGCCGGCCCTATTCGTGCTGCAATGCAGTATGGCTCTACCACCTTTATTTGGTACTGGGAGACGCCCCAATAGGTCATCTGGTCCTCATAGCACAGAGAATACCCTAGTTTGAGACCAGATAATTAGTATGTATTGTCTGGCCCATTATTATTATTGTATTATAATCAAAATAGCAACGGAACCTCGGAGTAAGAAAATTGATTGACAAAACTGTAATAAGTTGCTGCTCTTACCAGTGTGTCAAACGAACTTTCCTGTCTTTTTCTATCTTCATTGAACGTAACTACGAGTAAAACAGTTAGCTATAGTGAGTACTGCAACATCGCACTGACAGCGTAATTCATGTCAGCTTATGAGTTGGTCATGAAATAACTATTTGCAAAATACTCGTAAATCTAAGTGTTTTGGTTACTTCTATTCACAAAAATAAAAATATGTCATGTTCAGCTGTGTATTGTACTGTGACCTTCCCTAGTCACGCGCATTAGTAAAAATCTAAAAACTCGGTCAACAAAAAATGACAATTTAAGGACACGCTCCTAGAGCAAATGCTTCGTCCGAGAACGGAACTTTATTGTTTCATGTACGTCTGTCTGACGGCATGATTACAGCCCATTGATTCCATATATTAAGCTATTATTTGGTAAGAAGAAAGAAGAACTGAACCCAAAAGCAATTCAATTGCAAATTGCAAGTCAATTGCAAATTCGAATCCAGAACAGAGGATTCAGTATGAACATAACATATTTTCACGCCGTATCCCCAACGAGGTAGTCAGAGAGGCCGGAGCGCCAAGCGCCGCGATCCTTACATACTTCTTTCGCTTCCTCAAATCTCATCATTCTTCTCACACATTTTCGCCTAGGTTTTCGAGTGCTTTTGACATTTCCGTCGGCTAGCACTTTAGCTATTTGATCTTCATAAGTCAGCCTTGGTCCTCCTTAGCTTCTTTTACCACTCACTTTCGCTCTATAGATTTTCTTCGTCACTCTTTCGTCACTCATTCTTTCCATGTGCCCGAACCATCTTAGCATTCCTTTCTTAATTTTTTCAATAACACTGTCGTGCAAGCCTGTCATATCTCTCTGCGTATCTCTTTATGGCTTATTTTGTATGCAAGGGCGACACCGCACATATTTTTAAGTCCGATTTCGGACATATCCAGGACTCACTACCATACAATAAAGTTGGCGCCAACACCGCATTATGTATGGCCATTTTGGCTGAGTTAAATATATTCATACTGCTTACTAATGCGGACAGAGCACCGTTCACTTTATTGCCGGCTGCTACCCGTCTCTCCACATCCAACTCACATCTTCCATCCCTCGAAAACTCCCTCCCCAGATATACAATTTCGTTCACCTGTTCTAGACATTTTCCATTTACCCCATATTTCACACTTTGTCTGTACATATTCTCTTTCAAACACCAGAACCTTAGTATTGTTCACATTCATTTTCAATCCTTTTACTTCACAATCTTCTTTCATACACGTAACTAGTGTCTGCAACTCTGCTTCTGATGGTGCTATTAGCACAGCATCGTCAGCGTACAATAGGCAGTTTACCACTGTGTCATCACATCCCATACCACTCATATTACCTTTCAATCTCTGGAGGCAACTGTCCGAATACAGCACGAACAGCCAGGCAGACATCACGCAACCCTGTCTGACACCAGAACAGACTTCAAACCAGGGCGACATGTCACCGTCTATCCTTATACAGGCTCTGTGGCCACGATATAATGACCTCACAGCCTGCAGTAAGGAGCCCTCCACGCTATATTCAGGCATAAGACTCCATAATTTCTTCCGCACTACTCTATCGAATGCTTTTTCTAGATCCACGAAAGCGCAGAAAACTTTCTGGCCTATAGCCAGAAACTTTCCCACGATAATGCGAAGCGAGAAAATCTGATCCATACAACCCCTACCGTTCCTGAAACCACCTTGCGCCTCCCACAAATATCTTTCTGAAACGCCTTTCATACGTTCAATCAATACCTTAGTATAGACTTTACCGGCTAAGCTGACCAAGCTGATGGCCCTATAGCACGCACAGTCTAGATAGGAACCTTTCCATTTATATATAGGTACTATGACTGCCGTGCGCCAGTCCTCTGGCACCTCTCCCTTCTGCCAACAAAGGTTGCACAGTGCACAGAAGGTATCCCAGACCCTAGGACCACCATACTTGATCATCTCAGCAGTCACCTCATCATTTCCCGCAGCCTTTCCACATTTCAGACTTATCACTTTTTTGATCTCTTTCATACTAATGGCATCCTCCAGTCCCTGACCCGAGTGTGACAATTCATTAGAATCCCTCTCAGTATTAGAGACGGAGTCGCCACTCTCATACAGTTCTCCATAGTATTCACTCCATCGCTGCAGAACATCTTTTTTATTTGTTAGCAGGCGGTTTTCTTTCGAACGCACTTTATTCATTCTGCAAGGTGCCGGACCACTTCGGTACTTATGTACTTCTTTGTTTTGATTCAGTATGATATTTATAAAATTGTTAATTTTTATACATTTATATCCTGAATCCTCACAGTATATCCATAAGAAGTGAGATAATGGAAAGCCAAGAAGTGACCGACTGAAACAGGATTCTCAGCCGAAATTGGGTTGCGGTTTCGGTCGAAACCGTAAATAAATTTTACATAAACATGTTAAAATTTATATTAATATAAAATCTAGTAATCTTTACACATATGCAAATATTAACTCTTGTTAAATGAAATAAAAAACAATAATTGAAGTGTGTAACGAAAAATATAACAGAATAATTCAACGGAAAGCGAGAGGAACAATCTCAACACAGTCACGACGATCGGTGAACTCGGTTGGCGACCGCACAAGAGCCACGAACTCACCCGAAGTTAACCGAACGATGCGCGAGAATTCATAAACGTGCCGAATTTTCGGCCGATTTTTGGTTACAACTAGATATTTTGGCCGAAACTGGACGAATCGGATCTTCGGTTGGTCTATAGAACCAAGCGTCGCGATCTTTCTGTATTTCCTGTTCTGAACATAAATTCTAATATAAAACCTGGGATTTTTGTTATATATTTTCAATAAACTTTAGATAAAGCTTTATACTCCATGACATTTTTAAAATTTACAGTTATATTTTACGTTAGTAACTAATTAATCTGTGGTTATATATACTTTTGCCGACGTATGTTAGCGCTTTTGGCATTTGCATCAACGTTTGCGTATCTTTTAATCGTTTATTTTTTTTGCGAGGGTGACACCACATTTATTTCTGGATAATCGCATTTTCCACTGCATTAATCTAACTTTCGTTTGAAGTCAGGCATATCCATATTATTACTATAATAGGTACTTACTTGGGCGCAAGACTGTCGAACTCGTCAAAGAATAAAATGCAAGGTCTCTTCATATCAGCCCTGTGAACAATTACAACAGTCTATAAACAAGATATATCGCTGTAAAGTGTCCTTTTACCAACGAATTCGGAAATACTATGGAATTGTAATTCAGAACAATAACAGCCGAAAAACACGGTACTGCGAGTCTGATTGAAATACTCCGAAATACGAAAGGTCGCAAACTCAAGTCAACTTTTAAAATTAACACTATTTTAAACGCGCACGATCTTTATTCAACTGTAGCGTGACGTCTAATACGTTTCGTATTACATTCCAAAATCAACGGTGACTGATCGCACGGAAAAGTGCTAGCAAGCAAGAATGTTTTTATGCATAACTGAGCATTGCAACGCAACTTATTGGTAATATTTATTTACTTTAATTACGTGAAGTTAAACTGTTTTTATTTTGATTCTCTCATACAAGAAAATATTTAAAAATTATTTTAAAAGGTCAATAAAAGCATATTTACGAGTTCATCTGCATTTTATTTACAAGTTTTTGATGTGTTATGTTACGTTAGTGTAATTAATTTATTTAGTATGTCTTGTAGAATTTAATAAAGAATCTTTTTTTTATCAAACAGCACAGAGGAGCTCGTAATTATTACTCTTTTAAAGTACTTTTTATTAAAATAGTGGCGCGACTTGGTTTTCCTACTTGTTTGTTTTTAATGACTGTAATTATGTCTATTCATTCTACAGTTTTTGAGAAATATCGATTTAGAAGCACTGCAAGATTTCTGTATTCAATTAGATAACATGCGGTGCCTCTACAACATGAACAGATTTTTCATTTGCAAAATGTATTGGCATTAGTTGGTAACCAGTCATCTTCTCTTCTTTCGAAGCGAACTGCTTTAATCCACCGTAATCACCAAAGCTAATTTTTGAGAACATTAGAGGAATATATGACAATACCCAAAAACTATGGAACTTTGGCCCATCCACAAATTTGCATGCCCAGTGTTAATATTTATTTTATTGTATGGGCTATTAAGAGCACTTCGAAATAGTATAGTCACTAAAGCGAAATAGCTAGCGAATCTAAAGATATTACAAAATAAAAATTAAAAGCGCCTACCAAAAAATAGCACTCGCATCGCGAGATTTTCCAAATCGACTACAGAAGTCAAGTGGAATACAGCCAATAGCACTCATATAGACAAACAAAGCACCCAGAAACAGCAGGAGTCGTTATTTACACGCAATCTAATGAAATCGCCAGAAAAACAAGATCACACGTTCTTCCACAAGCAAATATGTATGCAGATGAGCTATGAGTTAATGTGACATAATAAAAATCCCGAATGTCAAAGTCAATGACGTTAAATGTGTCATAAATCATAAGTCAAAATGTGACTGCGTCGTTGATTTGCTGTTTTCCTGTTAATTATTTCATTCACGAAAGACTTAATTTCATTTTTAGAGTTTTTCAGTAATAGTTTAGAAAATCTAGCGCTACTCTAGGGTACGGTCATTTTTTATCATAAGTCTGCACATGATGTACTATAAAGAACAGAAACGTCAGTGTCTACAGCCTTGTTCAGCCATAAAGAATGTCTAGTTACTAAAAATAGTTTTTATTTTGATTATTGCTTGCGCTAGCTTAAGGAAGTTATAAACCACACAGAAAATCATAAGAAAGCGAAATACATTTTTTAAATAGAGTGGTTACTCTGGGACCAGTGGTAGCGAATTTGGGCATTGTCATTTATAACTTAATTCAGTAAAGAGAATTCCCATACTTAGCATAAAAATACAATGAAAAAATAACTTAAGTACTAATGACTAGCTGGCTACTAGTTGCATAATACAGATCACAATATTTTTATTTATTTTTTGGTAAAAAAATTATTATATATACATATGATAAGTTATCATATCATGACTTCTTTCTGTCTTCTACACCACTTGACCACACAGGTCATTTTTAATTTACATTTCACCAGTTTTCACGTCAACCAACCAATTTTATTTACGACGGCTGACTATCACTGAGCGCAAGGTAGACTAAATAGCGCGTTGATTGTGGTTTTTTAACCCCGCTTAGGGTTTGCGTTGTTTCATATTTTTAAAAGAATGCGAGTTCCATAGTATTTCCGAATTCGTTGCCTTTTACGAACAAAAATGAAAACACTTGTACACTATATCTATAAAATTGCGTGCTTATTAGAATAACCACCAATATGATATAACCACCATCATATTATTATGCATTTTTAACCATTAAAATGATTTAAAAATCAAAAGGCTCGTAATATTGAAATTTTCGGAACAGGTCCTTCTTGAGGCTCGTAATATTGAAAGTTTCGGAACAGCTCCTTGACCATTGACCTTAGCACAGTTCTGACAATGAGTTACGACTGATTTCAGAAATGCAGAAATTCTATAATAACTACATTATGGTTTTAATCAAAGGATCAAATTAGTTATTAAGTACTGTATTAAAATATTTACTGAACTCACCTAAATATACATAGAAAAATATTTTAAAATTAAAGTATTTTAATTATTAAAAATTTCATAAAATGTAGTAAATATGTATATGTATATCAATTAAATATTTTTCAGTTCGTAAAAATATTTTTTCTCCAATATATGCACCCAATCAACCAATATTTCTAAACGGAAGATTTTGACAGGACTTCCATTGGCAAGTTCAGAGATATACCTTAAGTTCAAAGCCTTCTCAGAGAGTAATCCAGACTATTTTGTGACTTTGCAGATATAATTAGGCGTATACTCGTATTTTATTATCAATTACAACTATTTCACAAATGCATATTGTAATATGCATTATACAAGTAAGTTGTAACTTACTTGTCAAACACATCCCTTATAGCTTTCTCGCTCTGTCCTATGTATTTGGACAATAGTTCTGGACCTTTAACTGCTATGAAGTTCATATTGGTTAGTCGCGCGAGACACGATCCAATGTGAGACTTGCCCATGCCGGGAGGCCCGTACAGTAGTATCCCGCATGATTTAGATGGGAAGAGAGCGGGGTACTGAAAAATAAAAACATTTTTAACTCTAGAATGTTATTATGTACAAATGGGATTGTTTTCTGGAAACTGGTCAGCTATGTAATGCAGCAGTCTGGTACCTGTCACGTGCTTTCAAATACATGGAGAGGTTATGCTATTGAAGTGTAAGGTCCTAAAGGACTTAAAAGAAAGTGGACTGTAATTTTTGCTGGCTTATAATAGCTTACAAAAGATATAATAAATACAATTAAAAATTAATATGTAACACCGTGCGCGTGAGATCGTCTCGGAAGTTAAGTAAGAAATCGGTTGGTCGGGCCCCCGCGTCTTTCGCTCCTCTTCGTACACTCGAACTGCCACGAGGATTCGCGAGTCGTGACAGAAGCATTATATAGATATATTTGTTTTAGTGTAAAATGTTTATCACGTAACCTAGTGTTAGCAACATTAGCATATAATTTTTCAATATGGCGACACAGTCGCCTCTTTTTCTCCCAATTTCGAATTCATAATCTTATAAAAGATATTCTTCCTTCAAATACACTTCAAGCTATTAATTTCAAATCATTGCTATTGTATAACATATATTTACGTCCTTTATAAAAATCCTGGCCTATTTTATCTTTATTTTACATCATTAAGCTATAATATACATATTACTCATTCCTATTTAGTAGTCCATAATTTTAACATTTATTTTATAAGGTGATTTTTTTTTATTTCATGTAAGTGGCTATGTAGGTCCTACCAGACCTGTATCACTGCGACCAAAATTGATCTATTGTGATCGCCACCGTGTTACAATACACTGCCAAATCCCACTGTAGTCAAAAACTGCAAGGTATTCCTTGGAGTGATATGCTGAACCTCCTCCAGACTCAGAAAATACTGGCCGAGACAGGATCGACGAGTGCGCATCAGTGGTCCGCAGTCACACAAAATGTGCACAGGCGTTTCATCCGCTTCCTGGTAGTACCGGCACAATCTTGTGTTGGAGAGCCCCATATTAAACATGTGCTTATTTAAGCAACAATGCCCAGTAAGTGCTCTAACCAAGATATGCAAGTTGCTCCGGCTCATTGCCGTGACACTAGAAGCCCCCTTGCGATTATATGGCTTTATTAGGGCTTTGGAATGCTCCTGGCCCGGAACATTCTTCCAATACTCGCAAGACGCTTTGAAGCAGGATTTCCACAAAATCAGTTGAGCCTGGCTTTTGGGGATACCACAAAAAGGTTCTGGACCAATAAATATGATTTTGGTGCTAGCCCTTGCGAGTTCATTGGAATTTTTCATTGCCTACGATGCCCGCATGGGCGCATGGCCAGGAACCCATCTTAGAATTACTCTGTTTTTATTTCCCATAGTGTTTAAAATAGTCACGCAGTTATTAACTAGCCTCGATGTGATTACATTGGAGGCCAATGCCAAAAGAGCTGCCTGACTATCAAGAGTGTATGTATATGGTTTGGTTAACGTAGTGCTTTCTAACGTTAATGTCCGCACATTCAATAATGGCGAACATTTCAGTCTGGAAAATTGAGGCGTACCTCCCTAGATTCAGGCTCCTCTTGAAACTTGGGTGCTCTCTAAAAATTCCACATCCTACGTCGTTATCCTATTTTGAGCCATCGGTGTACCAAAGTAGACCGCCAGGTTTCCAGGTCATTTTTCCTTGAATCCAGTCATCCCTGGAAGGCATCTCTACTATAAAATTTTTTTCGAAGGTACACCGCGGGAGCATAACGTCAGTTGGCATACTGAGAATCGGAATATTCGGTACCGAGTCTTGAAAAGATCTCAGTTTCTGCGATAGCCATTTCGTTCCGTCCTGGGCGGATAATTTGTGAAAACTGCTCATAGCCTCCTTTAACATATACAAGTGAAGGGGCGGTAGGCTCAGTAAAGCATTTAACGCCGCACCCGGCGAGGTCGACATGGCTCCGGTTGCTAATAGACAGGCGGTTCTTTGCAAGCTACCTAGCCTATCTATCTATAAGCCTATAAGGTGATGGTAAATGTTTGTGTTTTGGGTCCCTTTTGTCGGACATCTGAAAGAGATATGTATGTAGTTTGGCATGTTCGCGTTGTTCTTCATGATAACTTTCACGTGAATCTCATGGAAAACTTAACACTGGCACAATTTGTATATACGAGAAGACAATGTAACTAACAAGAAGAAGAAAAATCTTATAAAATAAATCAGAAAACATTGAACAAGATTATTAAACAATTTAAAAATAATATGGTAACAAAAGTTTTAATTCGATAAACAATATATCAAGACTTTAATAGAATGAAACTCTAACAACTACAATGACCAGTTACTATAAATTATGGGAATCCCTCATTGGAGATGGACGAGTGTGTTGTCACTTCCACATCAAGATTTGTCATGTCCTAAAAACCAGCTCCTAAAATGTTTTGCTTATTAATGAATGTATAAACAAAGTATAAACAAAGTAGCGTGTAATTATTGAATGATTTCTCATAGGGAGAGGTACATTTCGCACCAGAATTAAATTGACTTTATGCAATTTTTTTCAATTTACGTGATAATAATTGTTATGCATTATAATGGATAGATACACCTAATAAAAATAAAACTAAACTAAATATAAGTGCAAGCCTTATTTATTACCAACCGCCAACCGCTAAACTAAGTTTGTCATAGAGCTTTCTCTTTATGAAAATCATATTGCCAATTGAAAAATAAAATCTGTGGCGGACACTAATTGACCATTAACAGATGTTGTCTTTCACGAATTATTAGACTGAAAGAAATATATGGCGTAAGCTTGTAATAGAAAGGGATAGGATTACACATAGTTCCTCTCTATCACTATGCTCAATATTTTAAGACTTAAGCAGTTGCATTTGACAGAGATATGGCACAAAACAAATCTTCGTTCATTAGTACTTTTAAGTTTTTTAATTCGCGTTAATTTCCCGTGTTTTTAGATATTTTACAATGCAACGGGAAAGTTTATAGTTTTTTAATAATTTTTGAACTTTACAAGTGAAAAAGTGATATAAAATTAAGTATAAATGCGAGATGGACTCTTTTGGAAGTGATAGGATAATGTAGTATTTTTGGCTGCTAAGGCCGGTTTGACAAGCCTAGGTCGTCTAAGCGAGAAATACTATAGTGGCCACATCAACGCATTATTGACCGGCTAATGAAATTAGACACTCGAATTTTTTTATATGGAAATGCAAATTTCAACGTCAATTTCTGAACTTGTCGGTTGAAGGAGCACACCATGCACTTTGAAAATAAATGCAAAGAAAGAGATAGAATAACTGAAGAAAATTTAGTTTTATAATCAATGTAGGAAACAGTGATACCAGTGATTCTTATGAATCTATGCATGTAGAAATGTTGGATTCAAGGTTTGGTTATACTTATATCACGAACTCGATGGTAGGTTTCTTTTGGTATGTGATGTTACCTAGGTAGATCAGCTACCACAAAAATGTGGGAACAAATTTTACATACGCTCATCTTGCCCCAAACTAGATAAGCCTATGGGGGGACTATACAACTGAAAAATAATCTTAGGTAATTAAATTAACACTCCGAAGAAAAAAAATATTCGAAAGAATCAAAAGAGGTTATTCCAGGCATTTCATATAAATTTCGGGTGGCCATGATGATATTTTTTTATTTGCCGCGCTTTTTCAGTGTCTACTTTAATTAGCCAGACTATGTTAGCATTGAATTATATGTTACACTAGAATAGTACAGCAAAACAATATTATCGTGCTAACGCGATGACAGAGCGGGGCGCGGGAACTGCCGCTTCGCTATCAGTAAGAGTGAGACAGTACTATCGTGTTGTCGCGCCGAATGGGCAAGACCTGCTTACAACGTTATTATTTTATTATATGCATTAAATATTTCATATAATAAAATAAGTTTAATCCATTAAATATTAATTTTAAACGTATATTTTGCAGTCTTATAATTATCTGAGCATCGATTTTTTAATTATTTATTGTAAAAGCATTACAAAAGTGCATTAAGGCGACTCATTGATAAACAATAATTTAATCTTAAAAACTACCTGCTCTATGCAAACATGTGCGCGCTAGCTTACGAAAAATACGAAAAAACAGTTATTTTCTTTTATTTTAAAAAATTGAATTAACTTTAAAAAATCCAACTGTCATTTTGAAGAATATGTTTAGAGTAAACTATACAGAAAATTCAGAAACATAAATCGGTCCCGTTACTCCAAAAAATTTATATCTCTATTTTAAAAGAGGTTTTTTTGATATTTCTTTTTGTGTTACAAAAGTTAACCAATCGTGTATCGCAACTGCCAAAATGAAGTCAATGAAATGAAGAATCAGGTTACCAAATACCACTTTCATTTTGTAGTCACTTAGAAAAATTGTGATCCCTGTCGTCAAAATTTCCAATGCGTCGCCTTAAATGGACGCTTTTATAATTTTCCGTTGCACGTTTTTATCGCAAAGTTTTTCCCGTCCACGGTACAATAGGAAAGCAAAATGTATGCAGTTGTATGGAGACGCTTTTATATTTCCGTGCACGATAACGTCATTCCGTGGACGTTGAAAAAGCGTCTTTATCGTCGACATAATAGGGAAGCATTTTGCTTACCTATTGTATTTTGGACGGTAAAAACGTGAAATGAAATGAAATGACGTTGTTCACTGCACTAGCGTCTAATTGAAAGTGAGCTATGTGTCGTCCCCGGAGCCTCGGTTGAGTGCCTTGAGTGGAACATAGCGATTGTTTCGAACACTCAATCTAGTACTTACATAGATATCGTCGATTACTAGTAGTAGGTCTGTGGTCGCTGATGTCTTTTAAGATACATTAATAAAAATTTACTTAATAACGTGTTTATACATTTTTGAATTTGTGTTTAAAAAGCTTTCATGAGGATTGTTTTTCCGCTTTTTATTTAAAACCCAAAAATTAAACCTCGAATAGAAATCTCGACTTTGGGAATTAACGTGTCTTTAGGCCACCGCCTACTATAACCTTTATAGAATTTTCAGTTCTTTATGTAATAGTCTCTGAGGAAAACGGTTGTGACTTGTGACAGACATACGAACAGGCGAACACCAAGGTGGAGCACAACACTAATAACACACATAGCTATCTCATCGCTATATCACTAATAGAATATGTAAATATAAGATACATAAGTAAATTCACACTACAATTAGTATTTTAAGCTGCATGACACAGAATTTTGAAATTTTAAATTAGTTCCGTTTTCTGTGTGTGTGTGTGACTGAGTTTAAACAAAGCAAAAAATACTGTTATAACTTGCGAATAAAGCAAGGAGTTTTTGTTAACAAATGCTATTAATTGACTCACCATCATTGGCCAAAATAGCTGTTCAGTCAATTCCTGTTTGACGTCATCCAACCCACCGACCGGGTCCCAGATGTCGAACGCGTCTGCCTTTTCCTTGTCTTTCATCACATCCTCTATGAGACGCGGTTTGTTTTCGTCTGTTTGTCCTTCTGTAAATACACTATTAGCTATCCATCTCCTTCAATATTCTACATACATATGGAATAGGAAGGCCCCACAAGATGGACCGACGATCTGGTGAAGGTTGCCGGAAGTTGTTAGATGCGGGCAGCGCAGGATCGGTCGTTATGGAAATCTTTGGGGGAGGCTTTTGTCCAGCAGTTGACATTTTTCGGCTGATATGATGATGATGATGTAATTGGCTGTCCAAGTCAACAAGAAACTTGAAGTTTTTAACAGAGGTTTCTTATACAATGTGAGCCTCATTAATAGATTATTGAAAATCAACACTATGTTGAAAATGAGTATCAGTTAGCATGAGGAAAATATAAAAAGTTTGTGTAAAGAACAAAATAAAAAATTAAACACAAATTAGGCCGATTGTGACCACGATAATTAAGTAAATTTTGAAGGAGAAAGCCAACAGTCTGAGACTGACTCAGATTGAAGCCTATGCATGGAGTAGTAATTGTACAGGAGACCGTACTCTGGGAAGGTAGTTGAAGTCAAGAAATTTAAAGTTGATACATCTCTATACCCCTCCATCTCTCTTCATCTTTTGCTGTTGGTATATCTACATATAGCAATCTTGTACGTACTAGTATTACAGATGTAATTCCGAATTATTTCCAGGAGTTAGAAAGAGACAGAAATGAAACATTGATCAAAGGTTACTCGAGCTCACATAATTTGTCTTCAACTACCTCTTCAGACTCCACCACTCGTATAATACAATGAGGAGATTTACTTGGAGATGAATCTATTCTGAATGTTATTCATGGATGGATTGCCCCCGTACTGTAAGTGTAAAAAATGTTATTTCCAATATTGTATTACGTAAAAAAAAACAGTATGTTTAATGTTATACTTAGATTCTTCTTATATGCTTGTGCCGTGTTTCTTGAACAAAATAAATGTTTGTTATAGGTTACCAGCAACAACCATTTGTGCCAAGCATGCTGGACAATAGCAATAATGCCAATAGGGCATACAGAATCGACAACTACAAACACTATTGGTCATTGACGTGTTTGTATTTATTGTGGTCGAACGTTACTACGTTCACAGTCCCACCTGCTCCACATTGGCAATGAACGTGAACGTAGAACACATAACGTATTCTCAGAATGGATAATACCTCGAACCGTAAGTAATTAAAATTATTGTTGTATATAGTGTTTTAATTGGTTATATCTATAACACATATATGCATGTTCAAAGCAGTGTTCTCAGGTTTATATATATGTCGGAAAAGACACGGGGTAATTCGTGCTTTTGCAACTCAGCCATGAGAAATAGGTACCTAATCTTACAAGAGGCGAACTACTCCATAAAATACAACGTTAAGACAAAGTTAATGTGCAAACGACAGAAAACTCTTTGTAACAATTATTACGTAGGTAATTGGAAATTTAATAAAGGCAAACGATCCATCGGAGAAATGCTATCGCACCGGCCGCCGTAGTCTAACAGACTCTCCGCGTCGGCCCCGACGTTCCGTTAGCGCGTCATCGGAAGTCGCGCTTTGCCATAGTATAGTCAAATGATACATTTAAACTCCAAAAACCACCAATCGACACGTGTTTCGCCTCTCAACGAAGCATCCTGAGGATATACCAGAGATAGGATTCGGTCAGCTAACCGAATCGTTTCGGTGCTGGTTAGCTGACCGAATTTACCGATTTTAGTGTTAGGCGTTCGTTTATTAGTCTTGCAACGCGAAGGAAAGTTGATAACCACGAACTTGATGAACAGCTGATCACTAGGGATGTGATTTTTTAGAAATTATATCGATTTTTTTGTAAAACTTCGATAGTAATTGTTTCAGAAATCCTAACAGTCAAAATAAAAATAACCGCACATTTCGTTTCAGTGTTTTTAACATTTCATCTCACTTCAAGCATGACAGGACTTTTTGCAACACCTTTTATATAGCATATTATTTTTTTTCAATCACGTGAAAACTATTGAACGTATCGGTATGGGACAATGACCATTCGACGTGGAATTGTTTGTACATGGTTTTAGGAAATTTATTTTTTGAATTCAATAGACCTTTTACCATTTTTCAAACAATAATCCACTATTAAATAAAAAATGTACGCTCAGCGAAGCGGGCTGGTAACGGATATACATAGGTGGGTACTCACTTTTCTTCTTAACTCCTTTAAATATCTTTTTGTTGAGATAGTCTGTGACATCCCGTACACTGTATCCACCTGTTTCTGTCGCCAGTCTAATGTAATCCTCATCGTCCACAGAGAACTCTTCCTGTATTTTGTCGTTTATCAAATGTTTGAATAGCTCTATTCTTTCCTCCTACAAAAGGCCAAGAGTGTTTGAACTCTCATTAACTTCAGATTCCATAGCAAATAAAAAAACAAGCTTCAACTTCTTCCAACGAAACTATCTAATAAAACATACTTGGTCAAGCTCAGGTATATCGAAGTGAGCTGTAAATAGTGGTTTCCCGCTAAACTCTCTCAAAATAGGATGTAGGGATTTCATGTTTAGTGACGTCATCAACACGCAGACGCCAGAACACGTCTGTAGTATATGTTTAATCACTACTGCCAACCTACAAAAAGTAATTTTAGGTTTTATATTTTATCAAAAAAGTCTAAGCAACACGCATCATTTACAGAAACTGCATGTTTTATTAATTGATACTTTATTTTTTTCTTAGAAAAGTAGATTGGTATTCAATCTTTTTTGTCCTGGGAAACATATACTGGCTGATTTTAAAAATAGAACATTTTTGGTTGTGTTTTGTTTTCATTAAAATAAAAGCTAATTATTTTTTCCCGATTTCATGTGTTTTCGTTGCTTGATAAATTTGGTATTTATCGCATTTTTATCATTTTGAGATATACAGTTTTTGAAAAAAATGAGTGGTGAGTCATTTTTTATGTTATGAAGCGACGCCATTTGACTGCTGATGAAATGCAGAGAGCTGTAGGAATGCTACAAGCGGGAAGAAATCAGTCCCAGGTGTGTCTCGGCATTTTGGTGTCAATAGGAGGGTGATTTGTCGTTTTTGGCAGCATTACGTTAATACAGGGGATCCTGCTGAGCAGCACCCAGGACGTGGAAGGAGTACAACTGCTCGACAGGACCGATATATACAACTGACTGCAAGACGTCAGCCGATGTTAACTGTCCGGGAGATAAGTTTAAAGCTACAATTCTCAAGCGGTGTTGTTGTTAGCCACCAAACCGTGAGAAACAGGCTGCATAAAAACGGCCTATGAGCACTACGCCCAATGAGGTGCCCACCTATACGCCATGGGAATCGCGCCCGTCGAAACGAATGGTGTAGGAAACACTTGACATGGACTCAGGAGCAATGGGATAAAATTTTATTTTGTGATGAGTACCGGTTTGGATTTAGGCCTGATACGAGAAGGGTAAGAGTGTATCGTTGTCCCGGAAATGCTGAATGGCTAAGATTCGTCCAGGAAGTGCACCCTTACAGTAGCTCCACAGTGATAGTATGGGCGGGTATTATGAAGAACAGACGAACTGAGCTCGTTTCTGTAGATGGCAATATGAACGCTGAAAGTTACATTGAAGATGTCCTCGTGCCTTATGTTCACCCATTTGCACAAAGTCTTGGCTCAGATTGCACGCTGATGCGCGCAATGCGCGTTCGCGCACAGCTCGGTGGACCAGAGAGTACTTGGCAATGGAAAAAATTCGAGTATTGCCGTGGCCTGCACTATCGCCAGACCCCAATCCCATCAAGCACGCATGGCACATGCTCCAGAGACGTGTTCTAGAGAACCTAGACGGAGTGTCGATCGACATCCCAACAACTGAAAGACTTGTTAAAATTCCATTGGGAGCGATTACCGCAGGATCAGATAAACAATCTTATAAATTAAATGACAAATCCCTGCCGACAAGTTTTAAACAACAGACGCGGTCACACTTTGTATTGAATTACCAAATAATTTTAAAAATGTCGTTATTTAATTTTCTAAAACATGAAAAGTTTAATTTCGTTTTAACTTTATTTTATACTACGTATGTTACGGTACACACATTGTTAATTACTGTGATTAAATGAACAATTGAGTGAAGGATTTTGTTGCTTTAGTCACTAATGCGTCAAAAAATGCTTACTTATTATTTAGAAAAGAAATATAAATATATTACAATAGTAAAAATCGTTCAAAAGTTCAAAATCGTACATGTTACTTAGACTTTTTTGATGTGTGTATAACCTAATATATAAAAATCCAACGTCCGTATGTTTGCGGTCGCAAAATTCAAAAAAGAGTCGGTTGATTGACTTGAAATTTTAACACAACGTTGCATTCCAATACATTCGTATTTTTATATATAAATAAAAATGTTAATGTTCGTTTGTTCAACACGCTCCACGACATCGCGTGAGCCGATACAGCTAGTCTCTTACATAAAATTATTATATTATGGTAATTAGTGAAAATGTACATATTTATAAGTGCAATTGTACTTGTATTGTATTTTAATACATCAAAATGACTAAATTGTTCGCTCGCAATTCATATAGTTAAAAGAAAAGTATATTTTGACATCATAGGTAATATTTTATTTACATATTCTATGTTTAAATGAACAAAAACAATAGACGATATTGTTTCTCATCGCGGTCTACCGGCCTGTTAGGTATTTAAAAACCTTTATGCCAAGTAAAATATGTCAAAAATATTTAAAAATTCTGAAGTAGTTATAGTGGAAATATCTAGAACTAGTCATGTTTTTTGTTTTTGAAGGGTAACGATTAATAACGTTATATTATACCTTTGGTAATAGGCGACGTCCTGTGGCGAAGCACCTTCTGTATTCGAGGGCACTAGGGCATCAATATCGTCACAGACCAACACAGCAGGACTGTGCTCCTGACACATCAGCACAGCCTTGCCCAATACTTCGGGAATATCTTTCCGACCTTTTAAAGATCGACAGTGCAAGATGTGGGACCAGAGAGTTAACTCTTTTTGAACGACATGGCAGAGTGACGACTTGCCCGTGCCACTCGACCCTAAAAAAAAAACAGGTGGTTGCGTTTAGGTATTCTATTCTATTATTATTCGCAGTGGAGACAGCAAGGTGTAAGGTCGTATTGACTCCGAATACGCCAGTGTGAATTTTGCAAGGAATTCCAATCTCATTTTTTATTTATTTGTGAGGATGGAAAAAATCGAAACTAACAAGTAAGTAACAATTTTAAATATATTCTTATTTTAATTTTTAGTCTATTTATTTACATTTTTGGTTACTGACGCTCTATCTGAATATTTCTTGAGTAAATATGTCGAATAATATCCGACCCCGTTAGACAAAGAAATGTAACGATATTGCAGTTGTATCTTCTGAAAAAGTTTTTGTGCATGCTCTGATAACACCATTTAAGTATGATAATGAATGAAATGGATTATGGGCTGAGGTTTATGGGTAACATTACAGCCATCTTGAATTAATAATATTAAAGATGGCAGTAAACTTGTAATGTACCCTAACTAATATTAATTTTATTATTAATGTATTACCAATACCATTTACCTTTAATTACTATGCTAATGTAGGTAATAATCTACGTCTACCTACATATAATATATAATGATAATATGTATATACTTACACATAAGATAATATGGAAAAAATGTTAATTATTATTAATTAAACATGCAGAATGAAACTAAGGAGCACGGACAATTAGACCATAAATTATTGTATCTTTTTGTACAATGACTTACATGAAAACTAGTAATTCAACGCGTTTTAATAAACATTTTTAGAATGATATTAATAAATAAATGAACTATATCTAATACATAAAAATCAATGTTTGTATGTTCGTATTTTAGGGGTGCCATATCGTTCATTCGATTGCAATGTTTGGTATAGAGATGACTTGAATCCTGAGGAAAGACAAAGGCTATTTTAAAAATAAAAAACGCGATTGAAGTCGCGGGCATTAGCGGGCATTACTATGAACTATGAGAGCGAATTAATGAAAATACATAAAAAGACGTATTACTTAACAGCCATAATAGCAAAGCAATGCTATACTTCCAAATATGTTCAATAATCATATATTGTTGAAATTATACTTAAGTACTTCGGTGCATTGATTACGAATCTAAGCGTCAAAGCGATCACAAAGAACCATAAGTGGTCATTTAAGACCACACAGTACAAGTCTGATGTACAAATTCTCTTTTTGAATAAGTAAAATGGTTGTAGGTGGGTAAAGCGGCTGTGAGTGAGTAAAGTAGTCATTTAAGACCACACAGTACATGTCTGATGTAAAAATTATTCTCTTTTTGAATAAGTGGTTGTAGGTGGGTAAAGCGGTTGCGAGTGAGTAAAGTTGTCATTTAAGACCACACAGTACATGTCTGATGTACAAATTCTCTTTTTAAATAAGTAAAATGGTTGTAGGTGGGTAAAGCGGTTGTGTGAGTAAAGTGGTCATTTAAGACCACACAGTACGTGTCTGATGTAAAAATTATTCTCTTTTTGAATAAGTGGTTGTAGGTGGGTAAAGTGGTTGCGAGTGAGTAAAGTAGTCATTTAAGACCACACAGTACATGTCTGATGT
The DNA here is from genome assembly GCA_907165235.1 of Zeuzera pyrina. Lineage (NCBI taxonomy): Eukaryota > Metazoa > Arthropoda > Insecta > Lepidoptera > Cossidae > Zeuzera > Zeuzera pyrina. The sequence continues at coordinate 26,380,785 of OU015618.1, forward strand.
AAAATTATTCTCTTTTTAAATAAGTAAAGTGGTTGTGAGCGGGTAAAGTGGTTGTGGATGACTAAAGTGGTTGGGGGTGCATAAAGTGGTTGTGGATGACTTAATTGGTCGTGCTTGTTTTCTTTAGCCGTTCAAAAGAAATTTTCTACTAAAAAAGAAATTCATTTCATTACAGTTTACGATAAGATTCATAATATAGTACTGAAATACATTAGTCACCAAGTTTCAATATCACTTAAATCAGTTCCAATAATATAAAATTATATACGTATTTCAAAATCTCCAGACCAAGAAATAATCTGGTCTAATTTATCAGTTCATACTTCAAAAGCTACAATGCCACAGACACACACAATGGGTCAAACTTATAACACCCATCCTTTGGTCATATACCACATTCTGAAGTATATCCCAAAGCGATCCAATCCAAAGTTACAATATTTTGAGTTATGTAGTATCAAATCCACATAGAAAAGAGAAAAACTGAATTTTTTGCTGAATACACATCTCAATATACAGTAGTTTAGTAGTAGATTAGTCACAGACTATAGACACACAGTATGTGCAATGTAGCTACAAAATATTTGTATCACATCACACAGTTGTAAGGATCTAACATATATACTGTAAGTCCTACAAAAAATGAACCTTCCACAAAAAGGGCATATACTTATAAAATATATATATATAAAGATATTGATCAAGTCAGTGAGAGCTGAAGGTTCCCATATTTATAAAAATAAACTATTAACTATTAAAAATGTAAATTTTTAAAATTGGTTTCTTAAAAAAGAAACTAGGACTTTCCGTTATACATACTTACATATGTCCTCCGTCCTCTCTGACTACCCCGTTAGGGATACAGCGTGAGGATATGTATGTATGTATGTACATATATCCTGTAAGCTTTAGACAAAGCCTTACATTATTAAAACTGTAGGACCAGTCGTTTCAGAGATAGGCTAAAGAACAATGATCAAGTCAAGTACAAGTAGCAAATTTGCTCCACTATGAACATTTTAATACAATAACTAGTGATTAATAAAGCTTGCACATCACATAATTTTTGAGAAAATAGACTGCGATAGAGACATTAACTAATATATTTTCTTTTCCGTTTTTTTGTAAGGTACAGAAACCCAAAAATTGAAAATAATTGATTTTACGAATCAATTATTTTATTATGTATGTAAAGAAAGTTGATTAAAAGAACAGACAGCATAATCTCCATTTACTAACGGTGTTTAATATTCGTTTTTTTTCTCTAACAATGTTTATTTCTATAATAAAAGTGAGAATTCGTTTGCTAAACAAAATACTTTAAATTTTGTAGTACTTTTTATGAAATTGGTTACTTTGGAGTCAATGAGCTAAGCACCAGCATACATAATGTTTACCGTACAAAAAATTAAGTAAGTACTCAGCAACACCTAGGCTCCAAGATAATTTAAAGAAGTTTATTTACTAAATTGACTTTGGAACATATTAGAAGGCAGTCGCACTAAACATTGTAACAGCAGATCACTCAAATCGGTTCCAACAATATAAAATTATATACACATTTAAAAACCTGCAAACCAAGAAATAATCTGGTCTAATTTTTCGGTTCATACTTCAAAAGCTACGATAACACAGACATAAACACAAGATGGGTTGAACTTATAACACCCATCTTCCATCTCATCATCTATCTAATACATTAGTATTTAATATGTATGTATAAACGATTTCATATATTTATTTATTTAAATAAACAAACATGTATGTATGTCCATATGCATATGTATGGATATGTTGAGGTTGCCAATAGGAATATACAGTTAAAAACGATGTTATACTTTGTTTTGCTCTGTAATACTGTTTATTGTTTTAAAAAAAACAATGTTATGGAAAATACCATTCTCATCAATCATCCCTAGAACATTGCTATACCTGAAGTCACGAGATCGATAATAAATACATAAATTATTTAGTTGGCAACTGTAGTATGTTTGTACTTTTATGTAGTTATAACTTACTTCCTTTATCCTACATTGTTATTCAGTGCCTTTCACCTTACTATGATCATCTGCTCACTCGCAATTTAACACTAATATTGTAAAGATATAATTCAAAATATGTCTGCTGTAGAGGTCTCCCGCGATACAGATGCGCCTAGTGCAGGGACCAGTGAGTTTAAGTTTAATGTATTGAATAAACTATTTTCTTTCTTTCATCTTTTCTGATGGGGCTTTAAAATGTAACTAAATGAGATGTGTGCAAAATAAAAGCATGAGTGCATTTGAAATGAATAGCCTTTTCATAAGTGACACTGTATTATTGCACTGTTTATCATATAATGAGCGGTACTCACCAGTGACTAAAATATTACTCTTAATTTCCGACACCCCTTTAAAGCTAGCTTCTCTATGTATTTCAAAATAAACATGCGAAACTACTTTCTCCACTAAGGCCTCCACTGATTTCATTGTTCTACAATAATTCTTGTAATCATAAGCTAAGTCCGAAAGCATTAGTTTGGGAAGAACTAAATCAGTATCACTTAAACATTTAGCAGAGACAGTACAATATCTCAAAGATTCCGAATTCAACACTGTATACTTAAGTTTTTCTGGCTTTAATTTGAACTTAAGGAAGCCACTAGCTATCTGAGTGTTTTGTTTCACTATCCCATCATTTATAAGGAACTTTTTCCCAGAATGTGTATTTTCTATGACACAATTCCTGAAACGTTCTATAACAACAACTTCTGCTTGAGCTTCCTCTGCATAAGTGATTACGTCAATATGCTCTGGTTGATCGACTTTATCACCAATTACAGTTAACATGATTCTAGTACCATTCTCTACATTAATAATTGCATTCAATGACTTTGGTATCAAAACTGTTAATATATTTTTATTGTATACTTCATGGCACAAACTTCTATATATCACACTGTCTATAGGCACTATTTCTACACATACATCATTGATTTGATTAAGATTACCTTCATCTTTATTTTCTTGTGTAACAAATGGAATATTTTTCATAATAGCTAGAATCACAGTCAATTGCTTATACTTCTCTAGTAAATCTTCATGAATGAAAACTGTATATGGATGTATCAGATTCCTCTTACCGTCACTGTCTATCGGAACAGCTCTGAGAACTAATCTTTTCGGAATGTTCAAGTATGGACTGAGCATTCCTTCATTAACCATTCCTATATTTTTAAATTTGCTCTCCTTTTCTTTTTTTTCTGTTTGTTTTATAGGTGAGTGTAGACTGCCATGTATGTTGTTAAATGGGTCTACTTTAACAACAATTCGGCTATGATTCACCAATAAGCCAGTCTGTTTCGGCGTAAAAACAATTGGTAATGACACAGATATCCACACCACAACCTTCTGATTTGCAACTACCAACTTCAGTTGATCTAAAATTCGACTTTGAAGAAGTTCAGAATTATGTTCCTAGAACAAGAGAAATGTAATAAATATAATCTAATTTAAGCTTGTGTTGTTGCATACAAATTGCACTTTGTTACCTAGCCAAAAAATACCAAAATATAATTTGGCTTTCAATTTTCTCTTTCAATATCATTTTCAGAGTTAAATCAGAATTATTAGTGTTCTGAATTACTTTAAATGCACTATTATCTAACATTATATTTAAAAATTAAGATTAGCAGACATTTTGTTGGATATATTCTCCACAAATAAATTAACAATAAAAACTAAACATTTTCTTTAAAAAGTTTCTCAACATTTAAAACTAAAATACGAATAATTTTTTGTGTAAGTGATAAATCAATTCCTCCTTTTGACAATACTTAATTGTCAAAAAATTAAAAAAAGTAAAACTACTTAATTGTCAAAAAATTAAAAAGGACTAATCATAGATTAGAAAATAACATAAAAATAATTACCAATATTTCCTGGTCAGCAGGGCTATCAGTATCTATGTACAGCTCATCTAAAACTTTTGCATCGCTGTATGGTGATACAAACACATCACTACCCTCCTCTAGCCCAATGAGTTTACTGTGTATAGGATTGCAAGCTATATAGCCCTCCATAGCATTACTACTAAACACCACCCATAGCAATAACTTTTTATCTTTATAAAGAACTTGTACACACTGTGCCTGAAAATACAATTTATTCAACATTAATAAGCTTTACCTTTTTACAATGTGCAACAAGCAGGATAGATTTTTACTATGGTAGATGTGGTTCGATTCCTAGCCAGATTTAGGGAAGCAAATTTTCGTGAAAACTGGGTGTCACTGGATCTCCCCAATTCTTTTTATGCTATCCATAGTTCAAACGCAGTGCTTAGTCTGAGGTCAAACAATTGGTATATTGTTTGTATATTATTATAAATTTGGCTAAGGCATATATAATTACTTACTAATGTAAAGCTAAGACTTAAAACAAAATTTCTCAGTTTGACACTTCATAATTTATATTTTTTTTAATAATTAGTGAAAGGCAAAGCTATGCCCATTTAGGCCATATTATCAATATTATTTATACTCTAAAAGGAGTTTAGGTTTTTTAAGTATTCAAAAGTGTTTTGTTGAAAAATTTATTATCACAACTCAATAAGTGTTAAAATACTTAATCCATAGTTGATTTAAATCACTTCCTTGTATTTATGCTATCCTCTATGCATTCATAAAAATTCCATCATAATCTGGCACATATTTAATTAGTTATAACATATGTGCAGGCATTTATATATATATAGCATATATATATCACATTTCTTCTTCTTCATTTTTGTAAACAATGTAAATAAATGTCACGACTATGACATTTATAACAACTAGAAATGGGCTAGTTGGCAAATGATTGATTCAGTTGTCATACTTTTCGAGTTCTGTGTGTGTTCATTTTTGTCCCAAATATAAACAAATATCACGACTATGACATTTATAACATACTAGAGATGGGCTAGCGCCCAAATGGAATTACTCAGTTATCATACTTTTAGAATTCTGTGCGTTTTTATTTTTGTGCCTAATATAAACAAATGTAGGGACTATGACATTTATAACATAAGTAGAAATGAGCTAGTTCGCAAATTATACGACTCAGTTGTCATAACAAATGACGCGACTATAACATTTAATACATAGATGGGCTAGTTCACAAATGAGTGACTCAGTTGTCATACTTTTAGAATTCCGTAGGTGTTCACTAATGAATGGTCAATTATTAAATCCAATAAATAAAAGTATTACTTTGAGTCCAAACAATTACATTTCCACTGATCTATATAATATGTGCACAATATAACAATGTAATTAATTAATTATAAGGTATATGGCAGGCCAGGGGTATATAAGCAACTAGCGAGCTGAGTGTTAGTTGCATCACTTTTACATAGTTGTGATTCAGCATTTTGGTGTCACCAGGTCGCAACATACTCATTACTTATTAGTAAAACCAACATTTTCAGAATTTTTGTGTTTTTGTGCTTCAATAAAACCAACAAGAATTATTAAAAGAATAATAATAAACATTATGAGGAGTGTCAAGATTTGTATTTTTCAACACAGATTTAGAAAAAACACTTAAAAAAACAAAGAAAATACGATTATTATTGTTTGCACATCCCAATACATCTCATTATAATCTCAGATTTAGTCGGAGGGTATAATGTGTAAAAACACATAAGCTGTTGTTAATCAAAAGTACTTCTTAATAATAAATTTGGTATTAATTTATATTTTTAATTTCAATGTAAACTTTTTAAAGCTGTGTTTGGTAAGCATTTTTTTTTCAATTGAGACAACCTGTTCAAAATAAAACAATAATATAACCTAAACATTGTTTCCATAAAAACTATTATTTAATAACTTAATTATATTCATAATTTTATAGTCAAATTATATTTACCTGCTGATTATTTGTACTGTATTTAGGACTGATATAAGCAAAACAAGTTTTTTCGTGAGTAAACGCGACTTTAAGCCTAACTCCTCCCAGCATTTTTCCCAGATATTAACAACAATCTTATTATAAAATTAGAAAACATACATAGAATAACATTTAAAAAATAAAATTGAAAATAAGAATTTATAAGTAGATAAATTAATTTGAAAAGTAGATATTTATTTTAATTTCAATTGAATTTTGAATGACATTAGATTTTTTTTAAATGGTATCAGTGTAGCGAAGAGATATATATCGATATGTGTTCAAAATATTGATTTAAAAATAACGATAACAACACCTTTCTATTATCAAAATATCGATATTTTAATTAAGGTGTAAAAGATATTTTTAACAAGATAATATAATATCGATATGTTTAATAAGATACCGCAATGTCGATGTCTCTAATAAGATGTTCTAATGTCGTTACTACTTCATTTAAAATTTATTTTACGAATAAAAGAGTTAACGAAATATTCAATACAATATCTTAAAATAAATAATGCGTGAAAGAAACAAATTGTACAGAATTCTTATTTTACTATGGCCTACCTAGTACCTACTACAGTCAAATGTTGGTAGGATGTAAGTAACTAGATAACCGACATCTCAATGTTTTTGTCAATGCTTCTGACATAATTAATATTTTTCTTAATTTGCTTTTTGTATGTTGTGCCAGACATTATTCTGACACAGAAAATCATGCTCTTGTGCGCGATCTACAAATTGAATATTTGCATCGCTCCAAGGGAATTTGTCACGTACATCTCCGATATAAATGGCTGTAAGAATTAGTATATGACGAGAGATGTAAACGACAGCTTTATGGCGTTAACACGCCGCACAGTACCAATATATTATCTTCTACCACATAGTCCACAATATTATTTACCATCATGAAGAAGCCCAAGAAGTATTGTAACATGTACTTTTTAAGATAATTATTACAAAAAAATGTAATGTCTGTTATTTTTTTGTACAATTAACACTTATTTAAGTTACAATTGATCGTGATCTCCTATAAGCATTTAGTATGCATTTAAATTAATACTAAAAACCAGCAACATTAGAAAATATCGATATTTTGTAATAGTAAACATCGAAATATCGATATTAAACTATCGATGTCAATATCGATATTCAACAATATCGCTCATTCCTAATCAGTGTCGTTTCGTTTCGTACTTTCATATTCATATTTCATACTGTGGTTTTCTACTTATTACCGCTATTTTACACTTATTTTACACGGTGTTATTGTATCTAACTTGTAAAATATTTCTAAATAAACGTTAAAGAAAAAAAGCATTACAGCACATACTAAAACTTCGTCAATTGAATTTTATGCGGCTAGAAAGCAGATAAACTGAAAGTTAAACGAGACGAGATGTTTTTAACTTTGATTTAACTTTTATTAAAAAACATCATACATATTTTTAAATGTCAAATTAAAACCTCGTTGCGTTAAATGCCATGAGATCGATTTACAATGTTTAAAGTAAAGTTCTTCAGAGGTATAATTTCATACTGCATATAACAGAACGTAATATTAGCTGCATTACTATTGGTCAATAACAAACCAATAGAAATGTAATGCAACGGTTTTTTAATCTCTGTGCTCATTCGTCCGGTTGCAACTTGATTTTGTCGTTATTCTAGTTTATTTAAAATTATACATTTTATTTACAATTATCGGGCCGTGCAACTTCAAGATTAATAAAGATTTAATACAAAACGGCCGCCGCCGTCTAAAATACGTGAGTATACATTGACCGTTAGGCGTTTGACGCTGTCCCACACAGACTTTCGCTTGTTTTGCCTCCATTTTTGGTCGTTAGACGCAGTGAATTTTAAAGATTTATTTACTATCATTTAGTAATGTTTATTATTTTCGCAAAAAACTTATGTAAATGAGTAAAAAAATATTATGCAGTGCACGTGATCTCTGAAATTCTTTTTAGCACAATGGCGCCAACGAGGTTGGCATCAAAGTCGATCGGCGTCAATGAAAACTTGAATGGTATACTGAACCATGGCATCACGACAAGGAGTAAGCAATTGGCTTCTCTGAAAGCACACAAAGATAGTTTGAAAGTGCCAAATAAACGGAAAGCTGATAGTCCCCTGAAAGACATGACGGCTAAAAGGGCGGCCTTCGGGGACCTCACAAATGCCTTCAATAAATCCTGCGCTAACCAGGATAAGGACAAAGTTGTCCCATTAAAGAAAGTCACGGTGGAAACAAAGATACTACCAACTGTCAAGGTATTTATGAACTTCCTATGTATTCCTCATGTATTTTTGCTATTTTATTGTTATATAGATAATTGTTACTGAAATAACCTGTAATTTAATCCATGTGGGTTAACTATTGATCTCATTTACAGTTTTTATTGTTTGTCCACTTTTAGAGAACAATAAAATTTCCCTCCAAACTTTTTGCATTTGAGATATGTTTTCAATTTACTTTATTCTTAACTTTTGTTTCTATAGCAACTTATTCTTAGTCAATTTAGTTTATTTTAAACCAACTTCAAATTGAAAGAAATTCTCAATTCAACTAAATTCTTTTTGTGTATTACCCCAATGTCTTTGCAGAGTGCGAACCAATTTTATTGTTTCTTTTTATATTTGATAGGGTGTATGTCCAGGATAATCCCATAGAAATTTAAATAAGATCTGATGATGGGGCTTAAACAAAGGAATTTCTCGACGGCTTACATGTTCCAATGATTCTTTTGTACATTATCTTCAAAAATTGAGAAAAGTTTACCTAGTCTTACATCTACCCTGTACATTTATTTAGGATAAGATAACTCAAGGAAAAATAAAAAACTAAGAAAAAAAATAGACCCACTTCAGAATATAAACTCTGAAAAGCACAATTTTGATGAAGATACCTAATTATTTTGTTCTTTTCAGTGTTTTTATTTAGAAGTAGGTTTACTTAATTATTTCAAAGTTATTCTATAAAAAGAAATGGGCATATCTTACAAGTAATTTCAAGAGTAATTCTATTATTTGTATTCTAAATGAACATACACATTTTAAATTCTATTTTGAAACTTTAATTTTTTTTGAATAAATTTATGATAAAATAATATAATGTTTTTTCTGTGTTAAGAATATCAAGCCAGTCACAACTTATGTTAATGGGAAAACAACAAAATCAAAATCACTGCAAAGAGTTGCAACAAATGCATTAGAGTCAGTTCAGAAACACTTCGCTAAAGATCCACCTAAAGCATTAGCTACAAGGGCACACACTGGCATACTGAAGAACATTGAGAAAAAGAAAATTAGCACTGGAAAAGAAAATCAAAACTCAGCAAAATCAATGAGCAGTGATGTTTCTGGAGAGCCATCTTTGTATGTAACTGCTTTAGAAAATGTGTTAGTATATAATATAAACTATTTTTATCCATAGCTGGCAAAAGATACTCTCTATTTTAGCCAGAGGTAGTTACTCTGCAAAAATTTAAAGGTTTTTGCTTCTTTAGTTTTCAAATAATTTCAAAATCAGTAAAAATCAGTTTTTTGTAAACCAGTCAGTTAGTCAGTTTTTTGAAAAAGTGGTCAGTTTTGTTAATTTTTTAGGGTTCGGCTCATGATTTTCAAATTGGACCCTATTTACATTTACTAAAACATTTTTTATTATCCGCCTGTATGCACCTACATCTTTTTACTTAACTGCGCAACGAAAAGAAGGATAATGTGTTTATCAGTCCAGATAATATCATTTTGTGTTAATCCTGTGAAATTCACTAAAGATATGACAGTAACGAAAAGTCGACATTACGACAACCAGATGCAATATTGTGACAAACAAAAAAATTAAAAGCAACGAGTTGTGATAGGGTATGAACTCAAGTGGGGTATCATTGGATAGGTCTTAAAAATCATCTTTAGCTTTGTTAAACCATTTTTCCATTTCACTAACCAATTAGGATCTATAACGATTTGGAGTTGGTTGGTAACCATTCTTAATTTTTCAATACTTTACTACTAATATTAAAATTAAAAATATAATTGTTAAAATTCAATAATAGATCCAGTATTTTACCTCTTTGAAAGATAATTTTGACAAAGACTATTAATTATCCAAATGGATAATTAATATAGAAAAAAAAAATTAATAAAAAGTTAATTGGAAAAGCGACTCGACCTGTGTAAAAAGCTACTAGCCTTTTTTCTGTGCTGTCTCCACCAATTTACAGCATATTCCCATGTTATACACCATATTATTTTACCTCCATTTGTGAGAAACCTGTATTCGCAGCATCTAAGTAACTACTCAGTGTCATTAGCTGTTGAAAATTTATTATTTACTTGTGTTCTGGTCATAATAAAAAGCTTCTTTCAGAAGTCCAAGTGATAATACAAAAGAAGAATATAAAACGATAAGTGAGAAGTTAGACAAAGTGAACTTAGATGATACCGAGGTAAATTTTTTGGATGATGAAAAGGAAACACCTCATCAGGCACCGGAAGGTGTAGGAGACTTTGACAGAGAAAATTGGGATGATCCTTTTCAAGTATCACATTATGCCATGGATATATTTAATTACTTGAAGGGCAGAGAGGTAATATTTTAATTGAAATACACACAAATTTCGCCTTTCAATGTGAACAGAACATGAAGGCACAACAAAATTACAAATTGACACCACTTTGACACACCAAAATAAATGTTAGGGCTTACAGATGGCAAAGTGAAACCAAACAATGCAAGTCGTTAACCCCATTGTCCATACCTTTCTATTCCTTAGCCTTAAGTTCCTTAATATGATAAGTCAAAAGAGACTGCATTATTGTGTTAGCGTCTCTATTGAATGTAAGTAGACTATATTTTAAGCTGGTTTATTGATAACGAAGAAATACAATAAACAGTGTGCCAAGTTCATAAGCTCACATAGAAAGTTTATTGTTGAGTGTGAACTGTAGGCCTCACGTCTTGCTTCTCTCAAGATCCGAGCTTGTGAGCTTGACAGTCGTGACAACGTATAACAAGCTGCATGGGAAGATAAGCTTTTGAGACGTTGTGGATAGTGACCCTCTAGTCAGAGTGTGGCACTCTGAATTTACTCTTTGATTATAAGTCGTGTTTCCGCTATTCTCTTGAATAAGCCATTCGTAAACAATTTCAGTGTCGATATTAAAAACTGTTCCCAACCAATCATATTAAATAATTAAAAAGCACTAGTATTTAAAATTGTTCTCAGCTTATTTATTATCTATACTCTAATCGTCCTTATATTACTTTTTATATGTTCTAAAGTAAGAATCATTACGCACTGTCGACTGAATGTCAGCATTTCAATCTCTCTCTGCGACCAAAACAGACAAGTAGTCTGAGAGAACAAATCAAACTACTGAATTACATGATTCGATGACATTCTAAATAATAGGTTGCAGTGACTGCCAGTCGCCGCCAATATGGCCATTATCCGGTGGTCTGTCGCCGAGTCGCTTGGTCGATTGGCAATTACTTACGTAAACCTCTCTTAAGACTAGAAAGTGATGGTCGCCGGCGACTAGTCAACAGTGCGTAATGGCCCTAAAACCAACTTGTATATCGAAATTAAAATCAAATATTAAATACCTAACTTGTAATAATTAGGCACTACTCAATAATTTATTATAATAATAGGGCAAAGACACGGTTATTTATAAGTTTTATAACACACAATATAACAAATAATTGTGCATATTACTTAAGAAAATAGTTCTCTTTTTTATGCACTTAATCTTCTATATGTAAAACAGGTTACTTTTGAGTTATTTTTTTAATTTTTTTTTGTGGAAAGTGCATGTGAAAGTTGTTATTTCCCACCTTGTTTCCAAAAGTGTATCATAAAAAAAGAAATAATGAATGTTGAGAATAAGGTGTACATTGAAGGAAAACTACCAGGATTGCATTATATCTGTATAAATAAAAAGCAATTGCCACATGCATGACAGGGTATCTATCACTTGAGAACGGTTGGACCGATTTGGCGATATTTTGATGGTATTTTTATGTGAAAATCTTAATAAAACAATTCTGGAGTTTTGCAAACGTTCACCATCCCACTCCGGCGAATAGATTTTTTTTTATAGAGAGCTACAATAAACTTTGTTTTTGATATGCGTACATACATATCCTTACAATGTATCCTTAACGGGTAGTTAGGACGGAGTGCCAAGCATCCGCTGTATTTTTTACATACTTCTTTTACCTCCTAAAATCTCTTTACTGTCCTCACACATTTTCATTTAGGTATATGAGTGCTTTGACGGTTGATAGTATTTTTTACATAAAGAGGAAAGGAATAAATTCTATTTAGGGGTTGGAGGTTAGTAACTAGTAGCGATTGACAGGATTGACGACAGTACCGTACAATAATTGTACAAAGCGACTTGCATTTAGCAATTTTTTAGGGTTCCATACCTCAAAGAAAACCCTTATGGTATCATTTTGTTATCTATCTGTCTGTTTGTCAAGACCTTTCTTCTCAGATACGCCTGGAGGTAACGAGTTGTAATTAATATCAAATTTTACTTATCCCTTAGAGCTGTAAAAATATCAAGCTTCTAAGTCAACACAATCAAAGACGTGTACTTCCCATTGACCTAGAATCATGAAATTGCCTAAGAAGCAAGGTCTCACAGCACAATAAAAGAGAAAAATCAAAAATTGTGAATTAAATCACACGTTTTTGGCCATTACAAACTTACGGTGTGACTTTCAATGCAATGTTAAGTTTGTTTTTGTAAACATAATATTTTTTGTATAATTTCGTAATTAAAGTTTAATTAAATTCCAGCGGCTATTCCCAATTGACGATTATCTACAACGGATGAAAGACATCACGCCTTGGATGAGAGCTCTCCTAGTAGACTGGATGGTGGAAGTACAAGAGAGTTTCGAGCTTAACCACGAGACCCTGTACTTGGCCGTCAAGCTCGTAGACCTGTTCCTCACCAAGTCTTCCAAAAGCCAGCTGGAAAGGGAACATTTGACAAAAGAGGAGCTGCAGCTACTTGGTGCATCTGCTTTGTTCATAGCTTCAAAGTTTGATGTGAGTATGAGATTATCGTATGCTTATAAGTCATAACATAGCAATACTTCCATCATAATTTCATCCTATCCGTCTGTATGTCTCAGTCATTTTATTCGAGACTTATCAACATTATATCAAAATTAAATTAGGGGTGGTACTCCATACATATGTAACCGGGGAAGAAACAAAATTGCAGTGATGCGGGGTATCTAGATAGATAGCAAAATTGCAGTGATGCGGGGTATCTAGATAGGTTTTCAAAAATTAAATAGAAGTTATGTATGATAGTAATGATAGTTAGTTAATGTGACTTTTTTTTTAATTTAAGTCAATAGTTGCTGAGAAATGCGCTTCTTTCATAGTCGTAAAAAGTTTGTTCTTCCTCTAACTTCAGGTATGGAGTGGAACATTATGAAAAATTTTTAAATGGTACAACTTAAAAAACACTCAACAAAAATTCATTTGAATAAGATGTGTTGCGTAGTTTTTTAATTATGGGATATATTATGTGATTACGAGCTATACGACCGCAGAAATAACTATGTTCTTCGCCGTGTTTATGAGAAACGCTATGAAATACAAAGTTATTTCTGCTGCCGATTATGTAACCCTTCACTTTTCGTGGTCTGTTCACTGGTATATTTTAGAGTCACGTACATCAAAAAGAAAAAAGGAGCCCTTATAGTATCACTTCGTTGTCCGTCTGTCTGTCAAGACTCGTTTTCTCAAGAACGCATGAACGAAGGAACTGTAAAAAATCAAGCTTCTAAATAAACGCAATAAAAAAATATGGCCACTTGTGCCTTGGCACTACTTCCTATTGACTTAGAATCTTTAAATTTGACAAGAAGCAAGGTCTCACAACATAAGTAAAGCAAAAATCGGAAAATTGTTTTAATTTGTAGTTATAACGTTCTTTAAAAAAAAGATAACACTTTTAATTATAACCCCTTACTTACATGTCATAAATTCCTGCAAAAACGCAACTGCATACTATGCAGTCTTTCATTTAGCGATTTCTTGTGGGAATTCTTCCCATCTGGCTAAATCCCTAATTTAACAAACCGGCAAATTTCATATTTACGAGGGGAAAGTGCTTACCTGTAAAAGGACAATACACGTCACCCCCTAACTCGACGCCCGGTTCGCGAATGACCTCGACATCGTTGGGGTCATGAGAAATAATGGGGAAAATGTCCCCTAGTAACAGGAGATAAAGAACCCATGTCAAATCGTCATCGGTGATTTCAGGGTATTAAAATTGTTGACAAGATGTCGCAATGTCTGGATGCTGCATCTTAAAATGAATAATAGTTTTTAAATTATACAATGTTCAACGAGAATTTTTCTTTTCATTTTATACTTCTTATTATCAAGTTGCACCGCTGAATTATCAGTCAAATCATTTTTATTGAATTAAATTTCTTTAGGAAATATGTTTCTACTTCAAATTTATCACCGATTCGGAAAGAGGCAAAGAAACCGGCGAGAAATTCATTCAGGTACCCATTTTGCAACATATCATTTCACATTGAAATTTTACAGTTATAATTTACTAAAAGATAGTGAAGGCGGCATTTCCAGAATTCATTCCCAGACTAAATTCGTATCTTCAATGAAATCGTTAATCTTGTAGTAAGATTTTTCTTGTGCATTTCTAAGGCACATTTTTATAAAAACAAACACAGTTACCTAAAAAACTTCTTTTTATAAACTAAATTTAGGAATAGTCAGCTTATTATGTCTTTAGGTCTCTGAACCATGAATATCACCATGATAAGAACCGCAACGGTGTCCCTCCTCTGTGTATGCTGTAAGCGACAATTTTAAATACATCCCATTGCTTCCATCCCAGGGTTTAGACATAATAAGGCTATTTGTTATGGATTAGCATATCTAACTTAAGTCGAGGGTCCCAGCTTCAATCCCATGCCAAGTCAATTTAGAAAACTTATTGCGAAGACTTAGGTTGTTGGTACATTCTCTATTTTGTAGGTCGAAACTTGGTTGAAACATCGGCATTACTTTACGTTAGTAACTAATAAACTAAATAATCTGTGGCATTACTGTTTAATCTAAATAGACAGAACGAACAATTCAGTCACATAGCAAATGCAGTTCTACAGTTTGTAAAATAATGGTTTTCAGGAGCGCATCCCACCTCTCGTAGATGATTTCTTGTACATATGCGACGGCGCGTACTCACTAAGTCAGCTGCTCAGGATGGAGATAAACGTTCTGAAGGTGATAGGCTTCGATCTCGGCATCCCGCTGTCGTACAGGTTCTTGCGGAGATATGCCAGGGTGAGTATTTGATATTGTTTTTAATAGAAAATGAATTATTTTTACACTACTGTAGCAGTGCTTCTTTTTAAAATACTATCATAATGGTGAGAATGCGTTGGTAGGATGGGTGATCTAAAGGTCTAAAATATCTCACATCCATATAGTGTCTCTTTGTTGCGGAAGATACATCAGCAGAAATTCGCTATTGGTGTAGAAAAAAAAACACCTAATGAAAAGAACTGACAACTTAGCCAAGTTTCATTCTTAGAGTTCTCTAACCAAAAGGCAAACAATGGACCCATATAATTTCATTGTTTCCGTTTGCCTGTAGTCACAGCCATTTTTTTCGAAGACTATTGCCACTTTACTATAGATGAAATTTGAAATATAGATAGGTGTATTCTATGAACTGCTATACCATGGTGTAGTGACGTAAAAAATAAAATTAGGGGCGGCATTCCATATGTTACACGCACGGTTAATCGCGAGGGAATAGAGCGGAGTGCGTGATTACGCGCGCGAAAATGTTAGCAGTATCTTGCCGTCGCGCACGCAGTCACGTAGACCCGAACGCTTATTACGTAACTTGCTGACAGCATGCGACAGCCAATATCGCGCGATATCTACTGTCAAAACAAGAATTTGTGTAATGTAATTTGTATAGTGGCGTTAAAACAAACGCGAAAAGTGCATTATATGGTCATAGATTAATAGATACGCAATTATCATATATGAAACCAATTTTTTATTACAATTAATCACCGGTCGCGTAGTGATTGCGTGACTGTTGCTGTCTGCAAATGTTTAGGTAATAACCCCGCCGAGCATCGACACAATCCTGCAGTAAATTGCGTGTGATTAAAAATAAACAGCTATGGATATCCGCATTTGGTCTCGTGAAATAATCACAGACTTGTTAAATCTGTATCATACCTTTTTACTTATTTGTGTGCAGTTCAACCACTACTGGTGGGGCAGGATTAGATTTCACATTAAAAACAGTCGCGTATTCGCTCGGTTAATCACGAGCGATTACGACTTTGTTGTAAACGTCAGATGTGTGCGATTACGTGCGTTCATTACAAAATCATGACTATTTGATTAACCGTGTGGAAAGCGCGTGCGTGTAAACGGCCCTATTTATAAGGACTTAATTTTTTTTGATATCTGTTCCTCTTTACTATAATATAGATGGACGTATTGTAGAAGCGAGAGGGAAATAGACTCAGACCAAGAATCACAATGGTGAAGCCATAATGAGTTGCCGCTCTTATCATCTTGTGTCAAACTTATTGAGTGCAACCACGAGTAAAACAGCTATAGAAAAGCTATAGAAAGTTTGGAAACCTCGTACTGTTGGTGTCATTCATGTCAGCTCATGGCTAGCTCGACGTATAAAACATTGCATTACTTAAATAATTATTTCAAAATAGTCATAAATGTTGTGTTTTGGTTACCTATTGTTATACCGTGACCCTTCCCTAGTCACGCATATTAGTACAAATCTAGAACATCGCACCAACCAAAAACGGACACGTTCTTAAAGCAAAAGGTCTGCCCATATGGTTCTTGGTCTGAGCAAATAGATCGGCATGTTTAATAAATAATCGAATGGGCTACACCGAGCGAGTGTGTGAGTGTGTGTGTGTGCGTGCGTGCAGTGCGCGCGCGTGTCGATGCCGACGCTGACGCTGGCGCGGTTCGTGCTGGAGCTGTGCCTCATGGAGTACGAGCTGGCGCGCCGCTCTGACAGCAAAATGGCCGCCGCCGCGCTCTATATCGCTCTGCGCATGAAGGCGCTGGGCGACTGGACGCCGGCGCTGCAATATTACACTGGTGAGTAGATCTCCCCACACATACATATATTCTAATAGAGACCGTGCGTCTACTTCGAGGTGTTTCAAGAATCGTTTACGCTAAGAGATAGTGATGCGTGCTGTTCCAGTACTTTTTTTGATGCTTCATAATCATAATAGAATAATACTGTAGAATTTGGTAGTGAATATATTGGAACACCATAGGCGCTGTTCATTCACGTCTCATGACCTATTACTAATTTTACATACTAGCTATCGACGTAATATTGTAATCTCATTGCAACGACGCAGACATTGATTATACCGACAGTAACACATCAAAATCATGCAATAAGATTACGGAACTGTTACATACATACATATCTTCACATTGTATCCCTAATGGGGTAGTCAGAGAGGACTTCTTCTACTTTCGCTTCCTCAAATCTCATAATTCTAACACATTTTCGCCTAGATATGCTAAAATGTTGTGTCAGCATAAGCTGGCACATGTGTTATTCAATAAAGTTTTCACACACACATTTTCGCCTAGGTATGCGAGTGCTTTTGACATTTCCGTCGGCTAACATTATATTAGATGGCGCTGTTTTTAAGCAATTGTTGTTTAATTTTAAATTGTATATGAAGTATAAATGGTAGATGTCGAAATAACTTTAATTTAAATTGTCAGGGTAGGCAGTGTCTCTGTGCCTATATAGGATGCATGCCACTGCATATGTTGTATAGTATTATCTAATTAATCTGTGGTATTATCCAAAATACAAATTTTTACACTTATCATGGCATTTATTATTCTTTTTAATTCTTGGTGGTTTTTATTGAAACACACAAAATTTCTAAAAGTGTTTGTTCTACAAACAATTAATAAGTAAGACAATTAAATCAATTATTTGCGAACTAGACCATCTCTAGTTGTTATAAATTGCTTTAATAACTATTAAAACGGTTTAAAAAGAATACAGTACCTTTGGAAATTCTAGGATATTCAGCATTTCTAAATAGATAACTGTTTGAATCTTCTGGTATATCCTACAGATAAATGATCCTCTGTTTTCACATTCTAACTTCTTCCTTTGACAAGAATGCATCTGAACAGGAACTCTGCCTCTATACACCACTTATGTTGTCAAAGCACATTATAAGCGAAATTGGGAGGAATATTTACAATACAATCAAGTGTGTACAGTTCACTACAGAATGAAGCATGTAGAACATCACATTTGATCTTTTATTTAATGGCTAGCATTTTTCCGCGGTTTCGTGCTTGTGGATTTAAAAATTGGAAGTGAAAAGTAAAATATGTAGCTCCAATGTACTACGTATGTATGTAATGTACTAATGTACTAGGGCTACTTAATCTATCTCTTCTAAATTTCATCAAAATCGGTCCAGCGGTTAGGACGTGGAAGCCGAAATGTATGCGAATGCTTTTGACATTTCCGTCAGCTACTGCAGATGTAATACCATAAAATTGGTAAACATGTAAAGCTAAAAGTTTTGGGACCCGTTTTAGCAACTCTATATCTATACTCTCTAATTTTCGATCTCTGAAATCATATATAATTGTAATCATATGTAATTTTCAGGTTACAAACTGAAAGACATCCTGCCAATCGCACTAGAACAGAACGCCATCCTTCACAAGAAGCCCAAATCGGCCATCAGCACCGTCAGGAACAAATACTCCCATCAGATATTCTTCGAAGTAGCCAAAGTTCCTCTCATAGAAGATTCTGTGCTGAAAAGCTGAGAAACGCCATGTGGCACTTTACATACTGTAAAAAGCATATTAAGGTGGGTGCAGTTATTTTGATTTGTATAATATAGTTTGTGGCAATAGTGAAGCCATATTTAGGCCACTGTAATACGAAATATGTGTCAAAGAAATACAATTAAGAACTTTGATATAATGCCTTATCATAATACTTTCTGAAGAAAAAAATTTAAACAAATCTGGGACTTTTGACATGTATTCTATTATAGTAATGGTGGCCTTAATGCGATATAATTAACGCTTATCTGTTGGAATGTATATTGATACAAATATTGACTTGTCACAAAAATCAGCCTATTTATTGTTTAAGTTGTCATGTTTATATTAATATTACTGGTATTGTCTTAAAATTATAGCTTTTTTTTTTTGAAAATATAAAGTTTGTGTTACTGATAATGTAGCTTTCCGTAGGTAAAAGAATTTTTGTATAGTTTTTGAGTTTATCCATCACAAACAATCTAATTTTTTCTCTTTATAATATTAATATAGATACATGGTTTCTACATCTGTCAGTATACTAAATGCACATAGTTCTGCTTTATGAGTAGGAATTATGGATGGTAACATTTGAATCTGTAATCGGGAATTTTATTTGAGCCTTCATTTACATTAAAGATTGTTGATATTGCCACTTCAACAAAAACGTGTTCTGTATATTAAAAATATTATCAACGGCATTGAAAATTCGCATTACAACGGATTAGGCGTTAAAAACTCGCATAGAGGTTGGGTAGCTCTGTAGAAATTGCAAACTTTCTACAAAAATTGAAGCGCTAAGTTTCAATAATTGTACCATCATTTATGAAAGTTTATTTGGACTTTTATTAGCTCTGAAACGCAATGTAAGGTGCCATAGAACTCAATGTAAGGTGCCACATTGATTTGTAGTATATGTAATGCTAATTACTGTTAAGTATTATAAAGGTTTACACGGTAATGGAATGAGTGATACTAAAATATGTTATTTAATATGTACTTAGCTGTCTCTGGAATTTATCCCATTTTGTCATTTTGTTCAAGCCTTTTTTGTAAAGATGTCTTGTAAAGCTGTGAAGTGACGGTTGTTTATTAAAGCGACAGTCACTTTCATATTTCTAAGATTAGAGATGAAAGTGATGATTGTTAATTCAATGCTACCATTTTAAACCTCTTGAAGTCATATATACACGAGGATAATCACTCTTCCTTTATTGTATACACCACCGTAGTTCATAAATGATAGTAAAATTACGTCTGACATTGACATCACTGCCAATATAGTTAGTGTTGACAGAAAACTAGGTTAAATTAGTTTTAATCATTTTGTGGTGAAATGGATTGTTGAAACTTTAAAGTTTTTATGATTTGCGTTATTATGCAAAGTTTATTTTGAGCGAATAACTTGAATCGAAAGTTCAAAGACTTGACGGAATGTAAATAAACGCAAATAAGAAGTTGTCTTCGGTTATTATTTTCTAAATTTGCCATACTTAATGGCAGACTAATCCACCGAGTACGACTGGGGGATAATGCATCCTCACTATAAATTAAGGCAGATTGGCTCTGTATAGACAAACTGTTCTCAAGTTTTTAATTGATCTCGTCGCACGACTTTGCACAAATTTTAAGTAGTAAGCGAAAAAGGAATATAATGATGCTGAATTAGATTGAATGTTTAGATTATTTTTATTTACGTAAATTAATATGTCTGATATTGTATAGACTCAGGTGTTCTTTTGCGGAAATCCATTTCGTGTGATGAATTCCTACAACCTTAGCTATTTTCCGCTCAAACTCCAAAACCCACCAATCGACACGTGTTTCGCCTCTCAACGAAGCATCCTCAGGATATACCAGAGATCAGACTCGGTTATCTAACCAGCAACGAATCAAATTTGGTGTTGGTTAGCTGACAGAATCAAATTTTAGCTGACCAAGTCTGATCTCTGGTATATCCTGAGGATGCTTTGTTGAGAGGTAAAATACGTGTCGATTGGTGGTTTTTGGAGTTTGAGCGGAAAATAGCTAAGGTTGTAGGAATTCATCACATAATATATCTGAATTTTAGCTTATTAATAAATAATAAGCTTTTATTTTTTAATAACAATATTTAAAAATGTTGCAATATTTTTGTCGCGATATCTTATTCGGAGGGAATAGAGCTACAAAGCGCAACAAACACACTGATGCCACATAAAGCATTAAATATTTTTTTAATAAGTCTCCAAACGTCAAGTGTATTACAAACCGAGTTCTAAGCTTTCACTTACTAACACTTAAATTCCAATGTCTACAGATGTAAAGAAGTTCCCATTTTGAATTGAACTGGCTAGGGATCGAACCAGACTTGACTTCGAATGCAAACATATTCACACTGCGGCTCATTAATTAAAAACTCATATTTATATCATTACTCATGTACTTCTTTTACAATTTTAGATCTTTTAAGTTCAGTTTATTAATACTTGTTTAAATTCTATATTAATGTGGGATTTTAAAAATATCTCCAATATTTTCAAACTTAACCAAAATCATTATCCTTCATACCTCCATAATAGCCTCAATAGAATTTTTACCAAAAATATATGATATAGTTTTAATATATCCACATTCCAATATTATGCTTCTTTGCTTATAGTTTGCTGTCTTCCCATATAAAATATTGACGTATGTAATACCCATAGTATTAATTAATGTATACTTTGAAAATTATCTTCCTAGTTTAATGTTGTAATATAATTGGAGAAATATAGGCGACAACTTTGAGTGATATATGACTCTTAATATGAAATGACATTTAATTCCAAGCAAAATAATGAGAGATCACCATAAAATCATTAGATCTCTTGTATTGAAAAGTTATTACCAGTCTTTTTATTAAAGATGCAACGGATATCCAGTAGATTTTGATCATGACAGGATGCCAGTTAGAGAGGACCCAACTATGGTCAGTTAGAAAATAAACTAGTTATTAGACAGTTAAAAAGCTAAACCAAGTTTTTCAAATGACTTCACTCAATTGAATATCCGTCCAACGCCAATGGCCGATATCCGGTATACAGTCAAACGAAAATCCATTGCATCTTTACTTTTTATTTTCAATTTGCACCGGATGTATAGCAATTTTTTATAAAAATATAATAAAATGTATTGTATTCAGCAAGCTTTGTTAGTGCCCTTTAATTATTATTATTAATGCATTTTGTATCGTTTTAATTAATTTACTTATAGTAATTATTGTGAGATTCACTTAATGTCGTATGTTTTGTAATTTATCACATTTTAAAGAGTACAAAATATTGGAATGTTATTATAATGTTGTTCATTAATTAAGTTTTAGATTAATTTCACTTTTAGCTGTTTTTTAATTTCTTAGTGCCCTTTGTCATCTAATTATACAAGGTTAATGTAAAACTTACATGTAAATAAAGTGATTTTGGTTTGGCAAAATAACTGCGTTTGTTTTTCTTCATCATCAACTTCATCGAGCTCGAAAGAGCCACAGCTACCACGGTAGTTCGAGCTGTGTTGTAAGTTCGAAAGAGCCACGGCTACCACGGTAGTTCGAGCTATGTGTTGTAAGTTCGAAAGAGCCACTGCTACCACGGTAGTTCGAGCTATGTGTTGTAAGTTCGAAAGAGCCACGACTACCACGGTAGTTCGAGCTATGTGTTGTAAGTTCGAAAGAGCCACGGCTACCACGGTAGTTCGAACTATGCGTTGTCAGTTCGAAAGAGCCACGGCTACCACGGTAGTTCGAACTATGTGTTGTCAGTTCGAATGAGCCACGACTACCACGGTAGTTCGAACTATGTATTGTAAGTTCGAAAGAGCCACGGCTACCACGGTAGTTCGAACTATGCGTTGTCAGTTCGAAAGAGCCACGGCTACCACGGTAGTTCGAGCTATGTGTTGTAAGTTCGAAAGAGCCACAGCTACCACGGTAGTTCGAACTATGCGTTGTCAGTTCGAAAGAGCCACGGCTACCACGGTAGTTCGAACTATGCATTGTAAGTTCGAAAGAGCCACGGCTACCACAGTAGTTCGAACTATGTATTGTAAGCTCGAAAGAGCCACGGCTACCACAGTAGTTCGAACTATGTATTGTATTGTTTAATTCTATGTAGTATTAGAGATAAAAGTTTCAAACTAATGAGCTTCGCTGTTGGCCGCTACCACTCGGTGTGAATTAAATTTAAGTCAATGCATGTACAGCACGCGCTTAACCAATTTGTTTTTAAATGTCGTTTACTGGTTTTGTTTCGGGATAAAAACTAAAAACAACTGTGTCGCAACAAAACTTTAACAGAAAAAACACGGAAAGCAACAAGTAGTAATTGTAATTCCAAGTCTAAGCGTGCGTTAGAATCATATATGTTGTATAAAATTTATAACAATAGCCTATAATATTGCTATGTGCTGATGACTTAGTTTTGTTTTTCATGTTTTTAGTTAACAATACAGTTTAACCCAATAATTAAAAACTTCATTAATATAATCTTACGTTAAAATAATAAACAGTTGAATTTTCATGTCTTAGTATTAATATTTTTTCAAGTTTTACGGAAATAATTATATTGGACTAAAGCTGTCAAACATTACCCTTAAAAAATAAAACGAAATAATCGCATTTGTGATTTAATCACACTCGAAAACAAAGTGGTATTCTCTGAAGTCACGATAATTGGTGACACCAAATTACAAAAATTACAAAACACCTGTTAGGTACTTTTTGGAAACTACTTAGGGAGTTGGTGGCAAAAATCTTTAAATGAGTTGTGTTGGTAATAGTAGTTTGAAGAAATATTTACGTTATCTCTCATCTGTTCAAGTCTGCCAAAATGACCATCCACATTGTGGTGGATAGGATAGGCTCGATATCGAGTTAAAGTAAAATTAATGCAAAAAAAGGCGATCTCTCAGAAATATGTGCGGTATCACCTTCACGGATAAAATAACCAATAAACAGGTAGTATATCGGGTTGAATGACAATGTTATTGTAAAGATGTCGAAGCCAGAGCCGATATAATTTTGGTTTTGATTACAATGACATGAAGAAAGGAATGCTTAGATGGTTCGGGCAAGTAAATGAACGATTGACGAAGCAAAATATATACAGCAGGAGTGTCGTATCAGAGAAGTCATAGGAAACCCAAGGCTGAATTATGAAGATCAAATAATTGGTGTTAGCGGATGAAAATATCCAAAACAGTCGCATAAATTGGCGAGTGTGAGGATATTGCTGAGTTAAATGAATTATGTAAGGATCGCGATGCTTAGCACTCCATTGTCTCTGAATACCCCTTTAAGGATACAGCGTGAGAATCGTTTAAACATTTTAATTGAAAATGTTATAAAAAAGATACCATAAAAAAATGTTTTTATTTTTCGTATGTAGCTCCCTTTTTAAAAGTATTTAAGGAAAATATCAACGTAATCTGCGTTCCTAATTCTAATGAGAATTACTTTATATAGCTCAAGATAACTAATCAAACGATACAACTACATTACCACCAGCTCCCGTAACTATAAAATGAGTACCAACTTGATACAATTAATTACAGTCTTTAATTATACTCATACTATAAATTGCTGAAAATTCAAATACATAGGTGATTGAATATGTATCTATCATCATGAATTACAAGGTCACAAACCTATAGGATACCACAGTACTATCGTAACTAATTAATCTATCTTGATGCTTCCCAAAATATTTACAACTTTTTACCTAAGAAATATGTTACATTAAAAAATCTACAATATGCAGATACATGAAACTCTAAAATTTCATTTTAATAATACTCTAGGCAAGTAGATATTGCATATAAAATTTACATAATCGGCTGCCTAATTATAATTCCAAAAACTTCATACATCAAAACAAAACTTGAATATAATCTAATATACATTTAAGTTAATTTAAAAAAAAAAAATCCCTGACAAAAAATAGTCTGAAGCAATTTCTACCAAATACAGCCAAGAAGGTTCTCGTAGATTGTGGCTTTCCATCGAAGCCGCACGTTAATAAATAAATATGTAAAGTACACATAAATATGTATGTCTTTCAGTCTTCCCTTCCCTACTCTTTCGTGGGCGGTTAAAAATAAAATCCTCGCTATC
Organism: Zeuzera pyrina; assembly: GCA_907165235.1. Classification (NCBI taxonomy): domain Eukaryota; kingdom Metazoa; phylum Arthropoda; class Insecta; order Lepidoptera; family Cossidae; genus Zeuzera; species Zeuzera pyrina. Next base: position 26,405,735 of record OU015618.1, read on the forward strand.
GAATGCAAGTGCAACCCTTTCACCCTCGGGAGAAATATGTATTTTAAATATAATAATTGCTTAATGGCTTATATTTTTGGGCATCACGATAAAGGCGAGTTTTTTTCTCCTGACAAATTGACAAAATGGGTTAATTCATTTTATAATCAGGCCGATAGACATTTGTTATATCGAACTTTAAAACAATTACACACTATTATACTACGATAAATAAAATATATTTGGAAAGCAGCAAAATAGTTTGTTAACATGAAAAGTTCAGAGCGCTCTCGGCCCTCAGTTGTGAAGTTTGATATTTTATACCATAGACTTTATAACTCTAGACAGCCTGTCCCGTACTACGAAGTGAGACAAAGAAAATCAAATAAAATGTAACGTGTGGGTGCCTTTTTTAACGAAATGGCTGTTGACCAGCTTATCTGATAATGTGTATCGCATGCACGAGTGCTGAGTGAGCTTATCTGATTTGCCTCACTAATGCTGTTCGAGAACGGCGTCTGGAGTTATTTATGAAGTCTATACTTTATACGTTACAAATTATCGGGAATATTAAAGATTGAAATCGAGTAATGGCAATAAATAAAACTATTTTGTATCACGAATCTTTCAAAATAATGTATTAATTATTCCATGAAATTTTTTTTCTTATAGGTTCTACCCTCGATTGCTCCGAATACTATCCACTGGCGTGCAAAAAAATTGGCCCATCTTATGTTATCACTTTTCATTTGTTTTGCATTCGTTCAATACACACCCACACATGTATTTAAATCTTGCTTTTATATAAAATACTAAACTGTGAGAAATGTGTACATTTTACTAAATAAAAAGAGGTGAATAGGTTACGTTAGTATTGATCCAAGCAAAACAATGTCCTAGCTATTCACATATGTAAGCCATACTTTGTTTATACACAGTAATATAACGATGAAATGTAAACAAGATAACATCACCAACAATAACTGATGAATTGTTTATCTCTAACCGTTCAAAGTGAAAACTAAAGTGGACCGATTTTTTGCCCTACAATGGAAGCACTCAAGATGCCAGCATTATACTGCAAACAAGAAATGGGTGGATGTTTTTCTCCAAACTATCTTATAGATGCACACAAAAGCTCTAAACGAGTGCTATGGGTACCACACGGCAAACTGGGTATTCCAGTAACATGCAGACCTCTAAAAATTATACTTTCTTAAAGCTTGATCTGTAATCAGACGTAAATCAAATGTGGAAGCAGAAGCAGATCCACAACAGCCAGTTTCACGAACTTAAAAACTATTACACTTATATAAATAATTAATCCCAATGTTGTTATTTGTATACTGAAGTAGCAACACTCCGTTCAAGAATTTTTTTAATTTATTCTAATTTAGTGTGTTATTTGATAATATTAAAAAATACTTACAGATGAAAAGTCTTTTATAAATTACATGTCCCTAATTTTTTTTTTGCACCATAATACACTATAATTCATTTTTCTAGGAGATAAATATGGAGACTAGGTTATAATACATATATGACTGTAGTTTCGGCTCGACAACAAATGTGCTGAAGACATGAAAGAACTTTCGCGCCGTATTTTTGGGTGGCAATAATAACATCATGGGGTCATCGCACCATATACCAAGTACAAAGAAAATAATTTTTAGAACAACCAAATTAATATATCAAATAACTGTTTCTATGAACATAAACACAATATGCAATTAATAGAAACTAAAATATAAATCGTTTTATACGAAAGTTGGCGTTTCGGTTGAAAATTGAGACAGGTCGGACATTAGTTCTTGAAACTGGTTTTGCATTGTACATTAAATTACAAATCATGAATACGACTATGTAAAACTATGATTAGATTGAAAAATAAATTGACTTATAGTCTTATAGTGGGTAAGGAAAAGTGATAAGCAAGAATAAGATGCTAATTGAATGATGTCACAAATTAGATATGCCAGAAACAGTTTATCCCCAAATGCAGTCTAGAAGCCAATAACTCCATACATTTTTCAATGTATTTCAAACATATTTCGAAAATATTAATGATTATTATTAAAACTATCTTTCTGATAATTTAAAAACATTCTAAAACAGTCAATTGCCTATAGACCTAAATTTTTTGCAATTGTAAGTATTAAAATTAACAGAATCCTCCCAGCTACGATGTGTATCAAACGAGCAATATGCCGATGATTGTGCCACTGAAAGGGAGAGACAGAATGAGTGTGATGAATAACGACACTCATTTTAGTCCGCACTACCCTGCGTTCATTACAAGGAGGGATCTTTAATAACTTAGGAATTATATCTTCACTACAACCAGTGGGTATAGATCTATCCATGACGGTTGAGGCAAGCGACACATGATCGATTCGTGTTATCTTGCGTAGCGTAACTGAGAAAATCACCATCTCACTTATTCACACACGTTTTGTTATATGAAAAGAGCATTAATAGTGGTTTGCATTTAATTGTGTACATCATGTTTTTTATTTAAGAAGTTTTTAAAATTGTTTCAAAAATATGTCACAAGGTGGCTTCAATGTGACTGAGGTCTAACTCTGAATCACCTATATCTTTTAAATAAATAAGGCTGTACAAAAATGTCGCGTCAACTATCGTGGCGAAATCTATACCCTAAAGCATTGTTTCTCAACCATTTTTATGTCGCGACCCACAAAAAATGCAAAAAGTCTTGCGACTCCTTCACTATAAAATTATAATTATAACAATATTTTAATAAATAGCAAATTTTCAAGGTTCCCTCAGGCGATAAAAACCCAAAACCGCGCATTACAAACAAATTATCGCGCGTTTAAATTGCGCCCGCCTGTCTGAGGGTCTAAAATCACTGTCTAGCCAAGATTTTAACTTGCGTTGTACTTGCACGAACTTGTCAAATAAGCCGCCCGCGCATGCCGCGACACGTGCGCTAGACAGGTCCGTACATGTCAAATGCCTTAGTTATAAAAACAATAGGACGTGAAGCAGTTTCATTGTCATTTACATTTTTAGGGAAGTAGCATAGTAAAGCAAGTACATACAACAACGATCTTATCTCACTCACCCAGTGTTTTAATTTTCATAAATAACAGTAAAAAAGTTAAAATTAAAATTGACAAATTTCTTGACAAAACGAAATGTACCTTCTACGTTTGGTGAAACGGTGAAGAAAAAGACCAGGTTATACAACAACACATTTAAAATATGGATTTATTGCATTGGATGACAAGCTACAATGTTTTGTTTGCTTTCAAGTCTATCTGCGGAAAGCATGAAGCCTTCAAAATTACACCAATATCTGGAAACAAGACACCCGTCTTTACAAAGCAAACCGTTAAGAATTCTTCGAGCATAAGTTCAATTGTTTTGAAAAATCAACAAATTGCTATAAAAAAAATGCAGCCGTAATGCGACTGCAGCACTTCATGCATCCTACTTAGTAGCACTGCGAGTCGCGAGGGAATCTAAGCCCTCAAAACTCATTTTATCCGGTGCCATTGATATGGTCAATATTATGATCAATCTGGATAAACTAAAAAATTAAAAACTATACCCCTTTCAAATGATACAATATCGAGATGAATTAATGAAATCGCTATCGCTATTCACAACCAACTAATTAAAATAAATAAATTAAGTGAATTTTAAGCCATTGTGTTTGACGAGTCAACAGATGTCTCGAACTTGCCGCAATTTTTATATTTTGTCCGATAAGAATGCGAGGAGTCTATTAAAGAAAATATGCATTTTGCAATCAATTCCTGGTCGAGCATCTGGCGAAGGACTTTTTAACGTATTCATTGAAGAAACACAAAACGAAACGAAAACTTGGTAGTGGAATAAATGCATTGCGGTGTGTACTGATGGCGCTCAAGCGATAACGGTGAAGAACAGTGGCGTGATAGTGATTAAAAGAAATTTTGCAGCATGTAGAGTGGACGCACTATTTTCTTCACAGACATGCGCTTGCCGCAAAAAAAATGCCGAACAATTTAAAAAATGTTTTATCACAAGCAGTTAAAATCGTTAATTTTATTAAAAGCCGGCCGTTGCAAACTAGATTGCTTTCCACACTGCGAAGAAATGGGTGTCAAGAATAATTCACGGCTTTTAAATACTGAAGTGAGATGGATGTCGCGAGGAAAACTTTTAATAAGCCTCTTTGAATTGCGAGATGAATTAAAAATCTTTTTTACAGATAAAAACAGTTAATTTTTAGAATTTTTACAAGATAAAGAATCTTCATTACTGTTAGCTTACTTGAGTGACATATTTTCACATTTGAATGACTTGAATACGAGTTTACAAGGCCGTAACAAAAACATTTTACTTATGACAGATAAAGTCAATGCCTTCATCAAGAATCTTAGTATTTGGATTATACACGCCTTGAAAAACTAAATGTTAATGCATTTACTGCAACTTCTGATTATATTAACAAAAATGCGAATTTAGAAAATTCAGTTATTGACCGCCTGTTGGAGAGCATGAAAACGCATTTAGGTGAATTAAAGATTCAGTTACTAGAATATTTTCCAGATGACAACAATGATTTCTCGAAAAGATGGGTTCGCAATCCGTTTGATGAATATATTGTTGCAGCTGCCAAGTTACGAACCGAGACTCACAATCAACTCATTGAACTATCGGCTGATAAAACGTTACATCTGGAATTTTTACCACAAGATTTAGATAAATATTGGCTCGCATGGTGACGTGAGTACGGAAACCTAGTAACGGAAGCTTTGAAAACATTGATACCCTTTGCTACTGACCTTACCTGAGCGAAAAATGTTTCTTGTTAATGGTGGTTTTGAAAACTAAATACAGAAATCGTCTGTTATCACTCGAAAATAATTTACTTACGAGTGTTTGCAAAGATGATCCACGTATAGAAATACTTTTAAGTGAAGAACAAGCCAACCATCGCATTAATTATTTAATGTTTTAATCATTTTAATTAAATAAAGTAAGCTATAAGTTTATTTTTCATGTTATTATTACATGGTAATATTTAATTTTATGACACTACACTAAAATTTATTCCTTTAATAAACGAATCGTTTGTATATAGGTCTAATTTTTTTTAACATACTGCGACCCCCTTTAATAACAAACGTGACCCCCCCAAAGGGTCACGACCCCCAGGTTGAGAAACTAGACCCGAAAGGATTGAGCGTCGATAGACAAAAAAAATGTTCTAACATCAATACATGGTGCATGTAGCTCACAATTTTTGTTAATATTCTATGTAAAGAAATGCGTTCTTGTAATTTCATAATTCTAATCTACACCTACATATAGACTATAGATATTACGTGCATAGACTATATATAAAAAAACCGCCGCCGTAAAACGGTTACGAAAAATTACAAATTTATTTTCTTATAGCTTGGATGCAACGAAAGCTCTTTTTCGACCAAATATTCACTGATATTTAATTCTTTTCTAATTTTATCAATTTATACTTACAACCAACAGCACTTTTCCTAATCCAATATTTTGAAAAAAGCGCCATCTACTTCTGGCACAAGATATCAACTGCACCTAATACCCGTTAAAAATACCAGTCAGGTGCAAAAAAATTGGTACACATTCAGATAATGTTGGATGCTAAAACTTATTCATATGGTACATTACTTCTACTCAAATGATAAATGAACACAATGCAGGATGAAAACATCAGAGACATATAAAAACCTGATTTGCCAGTAACTATTTTTATTTGAGTGTTGCTTGCAAAAAAAATCATTTGAAAGTATGGAAAAGAGCGAGTGACAATGGTGGTCTTACTATTTAAGCCTTAGAAATGCGGAGCGGATAACAGCAACGAATGACTAAGTATTAGTACGTTTGAACCGGAACCGGAACACAAAAACGAAAAGACAAGAACTATCGTAACCGCGGATATCCGCCAGCTATTGTTGCTATCGCGCGGAATATGTGTTGTACCAATACAACTACTTTAGTACATATTTTAGGGTGGACTTTCACGGTACTACTGTATAGAAAAATCCTCAGCAGATGGCCGCTTGCGGATTATCCGCTTCGCTTCAATAAGAATTACATAACGACGAAATACTGTTATTATTATATGTCCCCGAGTATAATATATATAATCATACTTTAAATGTCTTAAAATAAACGAGAGGTCAACATGAAAAACTAATAACTAAAAACGGTGAGAACCTTGGCATTTATTGCATAGAATTAAAGGAAGTAGATCGATTTGCACTGCCTTAGATATTTGACTATAGATCAGCGATTTTTATAATGTTAACCGCTAATGTTGCCATGGCAAAATTATATAACTATTTTTCTATTTTATTCTGCATATGTATAAATAAAGCAACTCCAATTTTTACGAAATAATAAATCATTAATACCAAAAAAATTTAAAAAAAATTTGTACAGAATTTTCCCACAAGGTTTTAAATCTACAGATCAAATTGTATGTTTTATGGTCAAAAACTTTGTCGCAAATATCTCATATTATTAACGATAAAATATTCATAAACAATAAGTAAAAAAATAAAGGGTAGTACATACAAAATACATTTTGCTATAACAACAAAATAATTTCCAAACAACCGGCAATACAGACCGATCGTTTTTAAAGCATGTCGTAAAAACTGCTGACTACATGCCCTAAACTAACTGGAACTAAGACGCCAAACAAGCCGTTACATCTATGATATTAGTTCCATATGTTACAACTACCTAGTTTACATACTATATACAATACTGCGTTCATTACAGGAACGCAACTAAATACGTTATTTACAATAAAGTTTGGATGCTTTGGCTATAGAAAGGGCATTGGCTTATTCATTCCTATCAACTACGCTAACTTCGTTATTAGGAACTAATGTTAGGCTAGAGCGTGTCGGAACAAACGAGCAATGTCGACCGTACATAGAGTGAGTTAGAGTCCATTTTGGTACGACACTATTAGCTGGGGTTCGACGCTTTGTGGTTTTGCTGAGCGTCCTGGGATTCATGCGGCGATTCGTTCATGGGTTGGACGCGGGGCGACACGGGTCTGAACGTGCACTCCAGGGAGTCGGAGTCGGGAGTCCCGGGAGTCCCGGGCGTGGACGGGGTCAGGCGGTCCGAAGTGCACATGCGCTTGGACAGCGGAGAATCGGCCTCATCGCCCCGCCGTTTTCCAGCTAGCATATTGGGCCGACTCACTGGGCTGAAGCTCGACGCTCGGATGGCGATCGGCGACAGGCTGCGTCTCGTTGTGTACTTCCGTGTTGGCGATGGCGACACCGCTGTGACTGGTGAGAATCTATAACGGTGTCAATATGACAACATACGGTGATTAGTAATCAGTTAGATGAATAGATCTCTATAAAACAGACAGAAATTCACCTGAAAATACTTAATAATTGTACCCGTAAAATGAAACCTTGTTATATTGGGTTCTGTCACAGATATATTGTACAATTACAACGCTATAATACAATAAACATATTTTTATAGTACTTCTAGCTGCACCCGCGACTTCCTCTGCGTGGAAATTACCGTGAATTTTCCGAATTAGTGTTTTCTTTTCCCCCTTAGGGGTAGGTTTCTCATAAAAAGTAGCCTTTCTTTTTTTTTAAAGCTCTCTGACTGTACTAATAAACATCATAATCGGTTCACCGCCGCCGGTTTAGCATTTCCCATATAAAGTTTTATTCCCCTTTCTATACCTTTAGGGATATATTTTTAATAAAAAGTAGACTATGTTCATCTCCTGGTTTCAAACTATGATATTTCTGTGCCAAATTTCGTCAAAATTGGTCTGGCGGTTTAGCCGTGAAAACGTAACTGACAGACAGACATACTTTTGCATAAATAATATTAGTATGAAAATGGATTATATGAATCTAATATCTATAGCATACAATGCATATTTTAATAAACGTTTTAGATTTAAAAATAGATATTATTTTCGTGTTCTGTACCGGGAGTAGCTTCAAAAATGTCACCCATATTACTTTACTAAAAAAAAATAACTACGCCATCTTGGATTTGAAAATGAACCTCATTTCCATGAGTAACTTCGTATATGACACCTACATCATTTCGTTTAAAACAACAATGTCCCTCAACTTGAATTTTAAAATTAAAAAGATGGGTTTCAAAATTAAACACCTTTCCGAGAAATCTCGAATATCACACTCATGTCGTATTATTAAAGAAATTAACAACAAGCCATCATCGATTTAAAAATCGACATCATTTTCGTTTTCTGCACCTCAAATAAACTCGAAAACGACATCCATGTCATTTAAATAAATAACGTCCTCCGCCTTAACCTTAAAAATGATACCCATGTCATTTCACATTAAAATTATTATGCTTCCTCTTGGATTTAAAAATAGACGTCTTTGTCTTAGCTCCCCGAGGAAAATCGAATATATCACCCATTATCATTTTATTCAAAAAATTAATGTCCGCTGAATACCCAACAGGTATTAGAATGCCGCACGTTACATAATATACAGAAACCTTCTCCTGTGTATTCCAATTCATTTGATACATATATTCTTCCTATCCCGGAGCATCCGCCAGATTGGATTTATATGACGTCACATGTATATAAACCTTCCCCTACGTATTCCATTTCATTCGATACCTATATTGTTGGTGGTGAACAAAAAGGTTATTTCCTATTGTGGAACAACTGCCATATTTAATTTATAATGACGTCACATATACAGAAACCTTCTCCTGTGTATTCCATTTCATTTGATACCCATATTGTTGTTGGTGTTGAAAAAAAGTTATTTCCTATCATGGAACATCCGCCATATTGGATTTATGATGACGTCACATACACAGAAACCTTTCGCTGCTTATTCCATTTCATTTGATACCCATATTGTCAGTGTTGAACAAAAAGTTATTTCCTATTATGGAACATCCACCATATTGGATTTATTATATAATAACGTCACTTATACAAAAACCACGTGGCATTTGTTTTCAGGCACATACCGTCTCTGTACCATTCATCATAATTGGTTCAGTGGTAGCATTTCACATATAAAGTTTTATTCCCTTTTTCACCCCTTTAGGGGTATATTTTTGATCAAAGAAGTAGCCTGTTTTTTATAAAAAAAACTATCTCTGAACTAAATTTCATGTCAATCGGTTCAGCGGTTTAGCATTTCCCATACAAAGTTTCATCCCCCTTTACACCTCTTTAGGGGAAGTTTTTTGAAAAAAAAAAGTAGCCATTATCCGTCCCCTGGTGTCAAACTATCTCCAGGGCAAATTTCATCAAAATCGGTCTGGCGATTTAGTCGTTAAAGCCAAACAGACAGACAGACAAACTTTCGCATTTATAATATTATAGATAGTATAGATTACAGTAATACAATTTATACAATCAGCTAGCTTTTCAACACATATAATTATATTTTCTATATGTACATAAAAATAAGTACCTATATAGATAAATAAAAATGTTATCTCAAACTAAGCACAGGCAGATTTGGAAGGTAGATTTGACAAAAATTAAATTAACGTTAACTAGGATTGTACTATTTTTATTCGAGTAGATGTGTCCACATAAGTAATACATTGGGAATAATTTCCTGCACCATCATGCCACCCTTGGCATCATAAACTGGCAGCATACAATTCCATGGTACATAACTGTTGTTCCGCTAAATAAAGAAAATTATAGAGAACTGCAGATAATATATTAAATAGCGCGCGCCAACGGTTACAATAATAAGGTAATTAATAACATAATTAGAAGAAAACAAAGGTCTCTCACTTATAAACTTCTGTACAAAGATCATGTGCCAAAAAACATAATAAATATACGGGTAGCGTTACTTATTTAGGAAATATATCTGAAAATATTGCAAAAACTTTTAGGAAAAATAATGTTTTTGTAGTATACAGGTCTGACCGACTTATATACCATGAAATCCCTTTGTAATGTAAAAGATAAAACAAAAAAACATAAAGAGAATGGAGTGTATGAATTGAAGTGTGAACATTGTGACGGCGTATACGTGGGACAAACAGTAGCCTTACCATGAGTTTACGCAGTCGATACTCGATAGCGACCGCGTCGAAGTTTTGTATGACGATTCTTAATTCACTATAGTAACCGCTACGGACGCTGCCCAATTCTTCATACAAAATTTTACGCTGTCGATAGCGAGTATCGACGTCGTTAACTCATGGTAGAGGTACAGGTCGTAGTTTTGAAATAAGACACAAAGAACATATGTCAGCGTACAAAAATAATCATCCCGAAAAGTCCCACTTCGCACAACATCTAATAGAAACAGGGCACAATGTATCAGATAGTGATACATTCAAAATATTACACACATGCTTCGATCACAAATAAAGAACTAGATGCACAATCTCATGTAAAATATAAACAAATTATTGTCCGTATTGACGTATATCTTTTTAATACTGTATAGTATTATCGGTAACATTGTGTTAATCTAAAGTAGACGTTACTGTCAAACCATAAGGTTATAAAAGCTTGTAAACGATTCTTGCATGACATTGAAACGATGTTTGTAACAAAATATTTAATATGCAATCATACGTCTCCTGCGTAAAGTATAATTCACATAATCTGTGACTCACTCAAGTGCACTCAAATACTTATTTGAGCGCACATTTGTTCGGTCATTTTTGGAGCGTTGATTGTGTATCTAGTTTTTTATTTGTGATCGAAGCACACATGTGATAAAGGTATTAGGCTGAATATTTTGGAACAACTAGAAATTAGTAAACGTAAAAACACCTATGCTGTGTTAAGTGAACAAAGAAATTCAATTCATTCGCCACTGTTAAACATAAATACATTTTAAAATTAAGTTTAATTTCAACACAAATATTGATTCGTCCAAATTAAGTGGGCGGGGCCATTAGTGGTAAGCTCTGATTGGTGGCTCACTATTTGGTGTTGGGTAGGGGGGCAATGAGTTTAAATAGTGCAGCTAATTAATTTGTGGATGCGGTGCTGGTTAGCTGACCGAGTCTGATCTCTGGTATATCATGAGGATGCTTCGTTGAGAAGCGAAACACGTGTCGATTGGTGGTTTTTGGAGTTAGAGCGGAAAATAACTAAAGATTTTAGGAATTTGTCACATGACATGGATTTCAAAAGTACTATAAGTCACTGGAATAGGATATTTGCAAATGCTTGCCGAACGCGAGCTAGGAATCTGAGAATAATCCAAATATCGATGGTATCATCTAATAGACTGGTATATTGGGTCCTTACATATGAAATTAGCGTTTTGTCGTACTGATCACTTTGATCTGAAATATCTCCTCTTTGGTTAAGAATTCCAAATTCAAATTTATAAATTCATTTAGCTGGTACATTTGAGTTTTGAAAACAGTAATTCATTTGTTTTTTTCCTCATTATTTTTTTTTTGGCGTCGCTTATTACCGCACAATGGAAAACATGAAATATCGGTATATTTACGAGTACGAGTCTACCGTGGCACCAGTGCTGCAGAAACAGCTCGAAGGATTAATGATGTGTACGGCGCTGGTGTCGCAAAAGAAAGCACGGTACGTTTTTGGTTTCAACGTTTTCGTTCTGGAAATTTCGACCTTCAGAACCAACCCCGTGGACGGCCGGAGACCAAAGTGGAAAATGAAGAATTAAAGGCTATTGTGGAAGCGGATCCATCACAAAGCACTTCAGAGATAGCTGCAGGCTTCGGGGTAAGTGACAAAACTGTATTAATCCACTTGAAGCAAATCGGGAAAGTAAAAAAACTTGAACGATGGTTACCTCATGAATTGAGTGAATCGAACTTGCAAACACGCGTCGACTGCTGTGTTACTTTGCTCAACCGACACAATAATGAAGGGATTTTAATCGAATCATTACTTGTGATGAAAAGTGGATACTGTACGATAATCGGAAGCGCTCGTCGCAATAGCTGAACCCTGGAGACCCAGCCAAATCCTGCCCTAAACGAAAATTGACTCAGAAAAAGTTACTTGTGAGTGTTTGGTGGAATAGCGCCAGTATCGTTCACTACAGCTTTCTAAAATCTGGCCAAACGATTACGGCAGATATCTATTGTCAGCAACTGCAAACCATGAAGGAAGAACTAACTGCTAAACAACCGAGATTGGTCAATCGCTCTAGGCCACTGCTGCTTCACGACAACGCAAGACCACACTGCACAACAAACAACCACTAAGTTAGATGAGCTACAATTGGAATGTCTGCGACATCCACCGTACTCCCCGGACCTTGCTTTAACAGATTACCATTTTTTCCGGAATTTGGACAACTTCTTACAAGGAAAAAAATTCAACTTCTATGCGGCAGTCCAAACGGCCTTCAAAGAGTTTATTGATTCTCGCCCCCATGGTTTTTTCAGTAAAGGGATCAATGAACTACCTATGAGATGGCAAAAGTGCATAGATAACAACGGTGCATACTTTGATTAATTAAATATATTTTACAAAAAAAAATCGACTTTATATTCCTCCCATACAAAACGCCAATTTCATATGTAAGGACCCAATATAAATAGCTGACGGACACTTGGGGTTTCAGTATTCCGGTGTAAACCAGTAGAAGGATATCTAAAAGATAGGTTGAAGATAACTTTAAGTACAAAGCGCTGTGCTCTTTCAACTTTTAACAAGAGACTTAGCAGCACCACCCCAAGCGCATATACCGTAAGATAACAACGATTCTCCTAACGCTGTAAACTTGGAGGAGTACTTTTTGATTTGCCACTGATCTTAGATTTTTTTAAATATAGACAGTCTTTTCAATCTGTTCGAAAGTATGGAAATGTGCATATCCCATTTAAGATATTGATCAATAAACACTCTTAAATATTTAATCGTATTTACTCGAGAAAGATGATCACAATTACACTGAGATTAATGAACATCAATATTTCTGTTACAAGGATATTAATGAGCAATTATATTAAAGATGTGGTCAGGACTGGAGCGAGTGGTTTTAGTAAAACAAATACATTTAGTTTTAGGGGTGATTTAGTGAAAAAAGACTGTTTTCTAGCCAGGTAGCCTTAGCTATACCCCTTTCACATAGTCTTCGAACCTCGGTCCATGTAGATCCACTAAAAAAAATAACCGTGTCATCGGCAAACGTAAAGAGTCCCGCGCTATCAATTTTAAGTTTATTTAAACTGTCTATATAAATTAAGAAAAGCGTAGGCCTCAACGTACTACCCTATGGAATCCCATAATTACACGCTGCGCTATCACTCAGAGTAGAATCCAAACGAATCCACTGTTCTCTCCCAGAAAGATAGTTGTAGAACCAATTAAGCTGCGTTCCTCGGATCCAAAAGTTTTCCAGTCGTGTCAAAAGTATAGGTATAGAAAGCGTATCGAATGCTATTTGCAAATCTAGAAAGATACCAGCACATTTTTTTTCCTTTATCCAGCTGTTTACTGATCCATTTGGTATGGTTTAGTACTACTTCCTCGGTGGACCGACCTGAGCGGAAACCGTATTGATTAGCATCATGAAAGTTATTGTCCTCCAAATATTTAACCAGCCTCTTGTTAACAATTTTTTCGAAAATTTTGGAAAGTGTAGGAACCAAAGATATGGGGCGATAGTTGGTTAAAAGTTGCTTATCACCAGACTTGAAAACAGGAATAACAACGGCTTTTTTAAACATTTCGGGAAAATTACCAGCGTCGAAACTCCTATTACATAAATATACCCAATGGTAAAACCAGAATGTCTCATAAAGAATTCAATTGATTTACTAATTTCGTAATTTTGTTCTTTTATTTCTTTTACATTTAATTCCAGTGACTTTAATTTAGAATCCTAATTAGTCGCGCAATTCTTAAACATTTCCCTCGTTTCCTCCATAAATATTTACAGTTACATAGGACACTGACGTCTTTGGTGTTTCTGTTAAAATCGTCAGATCAGGAACAGAACTCTACGCGTTTTGTGAATGTTTGAGTTGTGGCATGACATTTTTCAAACAAACGTCTAACTTAATAAAAAATAAAATTGGAAAGTACCAGGCGTGCAGCAACGTATGTATGTAAGGTAGTTTCAAAACATAATACTTAACTCTGAGAGTTCACTTAAAATTGGTCACCAAGCGCGTCACATTGGCAAAAATGTATTCCGTCTAGTATAATGAGACCCTTATAGTATAACCGCTCTAATTGAAGGTTATAAATTACGATTTAATGTGTTTGACATTGACAGTATAACTATGTGTTATACGCGTGCTTGACCTCTCGGTAGAGAGTATTATGTTCCTTGTGCTTGACATTTGCAATACAAACGCAACCAATGAATGTTTTATTTTATTCTATTTCATGTATTCGTAACATATACATAACGCAATCGCGATAGTGCCATTCAACTAAAGAAGAGAAAGAACATATACATAAATTTTAGCTTTTGGCACTCCTCCGTACAAACTTTAATTATGCCAAACCTCGCACTCGTCCGTGCGCGCAAGGGAAGGCGCAATACGTATTAATGTATAGATATAGATTCTCTGATTACATTGCCGGAATTAAGACTGTAAGCACGTGAAAATATAATAACAATGCGACTTCGGCAATAAATATACAGGTATTTTATCAAACTGCTTTTTAATATGATAGTTGGAGTTGGTACTTTTAGTTTTTATAATTATTTGTTTACGACTTGCAATACCGCATACAGTAGTAGCCTCGAACCAACAATTAAAATGGACGAAGCCGTAATAAGTTGCCGCTCTTATCACTGCGTCTGACGTATTTTCGTGTCTCTATCTTTCTATCTCATTGAGCGTAATCACGAGCAAAACAGTTATAGAAACTGGCAGCCTTTCACTGTCGGTGTAATTCGTGTTAGCTCATGTCCGCCTTCAACTCGACTTACAAAACATCGCATTTCTAAAATAATTACTTGCAAAATTTAGGCTACAAGTATTCACAAATATAATAATATGTCATGTTCAGCTTTGTATTGTTGTACTGCGACCCTTCCCTAGTCAAGCACATCAGTAAAAGTCTGAAAACTATATCATCAAAAAACGGACACGCTCTTAGAGCAAAACGTGGTACCTGGGCAGGCGCGTGGGCGAGTGTGGGCCGGGGCCGGGCCCGCCGGCGGAGCCAGGGCCCACGCCGGCCAGAGCCAGGTCCTCGCACGACTGGCCCATCTGCATGGCGCAGTGCACTTCCCGTTCGTGCGCCAGCTCGCGCGAGTTGGCCACGTCCGCGCACTCCTCGGCGCGCAGTTGACTCACGCGCGGCGTCAGCCGCGGCGCCCATGACGGCTGCGCGACACACGCCACACATCACATCACATCACATCACATCACATCACACATCTTAATAATATCAGGGTTTAGATATGCTCGTCCTTCTAAGATTATATGGTTTATTGTATTTTATTGTATGGTATGGTATTATTAACAACTTTATTGTATTCTACTAAAATGCAATTCAGCATTTTTAGCATTGCCAGGTCGCTACATTTTCAATAAAAATTATAACAAACATTGTAGCAGAAGTAGTTTCCGGAGAATTTTAAAAAATTTTCCGGATGTAAGCAAAATCGATGCAAAATAGCGAATAGACCTTATTGCAAAAGAAATTTATAATTTTTTTAAATTCTCAAAATATCAACGTGACAAAAAAAATGTATTTCTTTCATAAATAAACTCAATAAAAAGCATATGAAATCAACGATTTTGTCGAAGATAGAAAAGCATTCTGATTCGCTGCGCTTACTACATTCCTCTCCACTTGATAAGTGCGCGTGCGCAGGTATGGACATTAAGGCGACGCAGTGATAAACAATAATTTAATCTAAAATAGACCTCAGCCTCTATGCAAAAACGGTTAGCTTACGAAAAATACGAAAACATACTAAAACAGTTATTTTCGTTTATTTTAAAAACTATAATTAGTTTTAAAAAATCCAACGGACATTTTGAAGAATATGTTTAGATTAAACTATATATTATACAGAAAATTTAGAAACATAAATCGGTCCCGTTACACCGAAAAATGTAAATCTCTATTTTAAGTTTTTTGTTACAAAAGTTAACCAATCGTGTATCGTAACTGACAAAATAAAGTGAATGAAATGAAGAATCAGGTTACCCAACATCATTTTCATACGTTTTGTAGTCACTTAGAAAAATTGAGATCCCTGCCGGCAAAATTTCCAACTATATCCGACCTGTTGTGGGAATACATGGGAATCTTGAAATTACGATCGTTCACAATTGGAAGACTGGGAAATTATTTTGATCAAATACAGTTTCTGAGTTTTGACTCCTACTGAGGTGTCTTTTACCTTCCCGTTAAAAATCGATTTTGATTAGAATAACTTTCATAAAGTATAACTTCGCTCTTGTAGTCTGATAATAACGAAAACATCGGCTATATGGGCATAGTTTTGCCAAGAGTTGGCTAAATAAAAAATATCCTGTGATAAAAATGTAATTGATCCAAACCTTAGCCGAAGATAGAACGGTCATGTAGATCAGGATATTAGTAAATAGGATATTAACACTTACAGCTAAAGGTGTCGCTAGCGGACTGAAGCTTGCACTGAATCGGCGCGTCCGAGGCAAGTTGTTATTGGAGAACATACTAAAGAATGAGGTGTTTCTGAAAAGATGAAAATTAAATATTATTTATTAAGGTCCCAACAGACTGAAGCGTGACGCGATTTTTTTTTATTAATTGAAGAACTACAATATAGTAGGTATATACTTATATGTAAAATAAAGGTTCTTTTTTTCAATGCTTTGAACATAATAATACTAGTAATAACTATATTATTAAACTCCTAGCGACATGGCTGACACTAATATAAGTAATTACTAAGAATAATGAGACAAATTCCTAAAATCTTTAGTTATTTTCCGCTCGGTGCTCCACTCCAAAAACACAGTAAGCTGACCGAATCCTATCTCTGGTATATCCTGAGGATGCTTCATTGAGAAGCAAAACACGTGTCGATTGGTGGTTTTTGGAGTTTGAGCGGAAAATAACTAAAGATTTTAGGAATTTGTCACATGAAATGGATTTCCGCAAAGTAACACCTGAGTCTATACAATAACTAAGAATAATCTTTAGTTATGTTGTTTTCCCTCTTAACAAAATAAAAAATACTAGGTATACTGTTTAGTTTACTCAATTAAAGTTTCATGCAAGTATACATATATGTATGTTATATATAACGATGCGATGTTACATCTATGAAGAAGTACTGATTATGTAAGTAGGTACATGGTGGATTGCACAGAGTCTAGTCAGTAAAAACTAGATCTCAGGTGTAATCAAGTTGGCCACCCCTGCTATAGACTATAGTCTAATTTCTGTCAAACTGGAATTGAACGCAAACATACCTATACCTATATTTGCGCAATTGTATGACAATTTTGACCTACATGAGTGTTTCCAGATCCGAGTACAGGTTTTTCCGAATCGACGTTATTTGACATGACGAGTCAAAACTTAATACTGATTCTTCTGTCTTCGACGAAATCGTGGATATTTTAACACTTAAATATTTGTAATTTGAATTTTAACAGAAAATTATAATATTTCGAAACACGTTCATACAAATGCATTGTTCATTTCGTAAAGAAACTTGCAACAGACAGTACAGGACGATGAAGAAATAAATGCTTGGATACATTTTCTACCTGTACTATTATTACCGTTGTAAATAAAGAAATATTGTGCCATGTACTACAGACTGTGCCAACCTTTATGACCCAACCAGAGACTCAAGACACAATAGGATGCAAAGAGTTATTAGTAACAAGTGCATACAATGCTTCTAAACTCCTCTCACTTGAGTAATTAATCTATATAAATAAAAATCAATTGCCACATGTATGACGGAGCATCACTTGCGAAGGGCTCGCCCGATTTTGCTGATTTCTTTTTGTCGAGTTCATAATTGAAAGGACAAGGTTTGCACGAAAAAAATTTTTTTTAAAAACCACGGAAAACTCGGATATTTGGATAGTATTTTTTATGAAAATCTCAATAAAAAAAACTTGGTCTGTTGCAAACATTCAACATCCCACCGGATTGCGTCGCTAGTTCTGGAATAAAGTCATCATGACATTCATACACATAATAATAATAATACGAAATACAATGATTTTCTCGTGTTTATAACGAACACGTACAAAAAGAGATGCGAACGGGAGCAATCTATACAAATATATAAAACTAAGTAATTTGTACGTTACTATAACTCAAACATTTTTTTAATTTTTATCCAGGCTAATCTTTGAAATGGCTGAGCCGATTTTGACGGGATATTCGTTAGTAGGGACTTTTCAGAAAGTAATCAAGGCTATTTTTATCTTAGAAAAAATATCAAAAACACGGGTAAAACAGCGGGGCACAGCCGTTATTCTATAAATGAAGTGATAAATGACAAGATTACAATTGATAATAATTTTAAGTAAGTTCGAGTGAAAGATATGTTAATGATTTTAAACTTTCACGACTTGTACACATCTTACAATACTAATTTACGGGTATATGTCGAGTTTATACTTTAAGGCTAAATACCTCTTTTATCGCGACGTTTCGACCGTCACGCTTCTTACGTAACTTGCAGACAGCACGCGACAGCCAATATCGCGCGATATCTGCTGTCAAAACGAGAATTTGTGTAATGTAATTTGTATAGTGGCGTTAAATCTAGCGCGAAAAGAGCATTTTATGGTCATAGAATAATAGATATGATACCAATTTTTTATTACAATTAGTCACCGGTCGCGCAGTGATCGCGTGGCTATCGCTGTCTGCAAACCTTTAGGTAATAACCCCGCGGATTGTACCGATCGTGGTCACGGGCAGACTGATGAGGATGAATGGAATTATGAACTGATGAGGATGATGGAAGATATGTACCAGGTATCTATTTATTACAAACGTATGTTAATGAAAAAATTAGCACAAAATGTGTTTCAACCAAGTAACGGTGCAGGTAAATGCTGTAATAATAACACTTAACTAAATCATTGTCAGAGATGTGCCAAATGCAAATGCTTAATTATTTTTATATTTCAAATACAAATGGTTTAGAATAAAAGTATTTAAATACAAAATAGATACAGTGTAAACTCCATGTAACGTCATTCGATTTAACGACAAACTCCCTAAAGCATCGAAATCACTCGGCTTTGGTTGGTTTAGCTTGTGTTCCATACAACGTTACACTGTATATAGCATTACATCCACTCTCAATAACGACAACAATTAAATAATAAAAAGTACTTTTTATTGCCAAAATTAGTAAAAACTGCGCAGCTGTGTACGTTCTTTTGTCGCTTTATTATCCTAGCCCGTAATAAACTCGACTGTCGGCATCATACATACCGAACTTTCTAAGAAATCCGTTCTTTTGTTTACAAATTGGGATTGTTTGCACGTGTTGCCTGTTGTTAGTAGGAGTCATGGATTATCTATACGTTATCAAATTCTTAGTTGCTCACAAATAAGAATTGTTTTTTATGTAATTACTAACACTAGTCTGAAATAAATTTTTTCTCTCTCTAATACAGATTTTTCTTCTCTCCATTTAATAACAACTCTCTATAACGTCAAAATATGCACAGTCCCTTGAGTGTCGTTATATAGAGTTTACACTGTATATTCAAAATACTTTCTTCAAATAAAATACTTATTTCACTGATTTTAACACTAGTTTTCTTCAAAGAGTTCCACCAAACGAAAAAGTAACAAAAACTATATAGGTATTTGTATCACAATTATTTATTGTAAGTTGTTGTTAAGTATTAAAAGGGAATAAAAAATCATCGAAATAAATAATATAATAATAAATAATAAACTGCTAGGAGCATTCGGTGTATCTTCGAAGTCCAAGGGCCAATACCTAATACCGATGAAATTATAATAGGATCACCTTAGAGATATACTAAACCTAACGCAAAAAAAATCATAGAAATCGCTTCATAAACAACGAAGTAATGCTCAAATATACATAAAAAAAACTAAAAATATACACACAGACGAATTGAGAACCTCCTCTATTACAAACCAATGATGTCATAATTACAAAATCATTGGGTATGAGTATGACTACATTTGACATTTTTTTTTGTCAGTGGGACGCTTGCGAAATTTAATAAAAGAAGGCTTATTTTACTAATTATTCAAAAACATCATGAAGATCAAATAGCCAGAGTGTTAGCAGACGGAAATGTCAAAAGCACTCGCATACCTAGGCGAAAATGTGTGAAGAGAATGATGAGATTTGAGGAAGCGAAAGAGGTGTGTAAGGACCGCGACTCCTGGCGCTCCGTCCTCTCTGGCTACCCCGTTGGGGATACAGCGTGAAGTTATGTTATGTTATTCAAAAACAAAAACATGAGTATAATGTTTTAATAATATGTAATTTGATAATCAACATTAGATTCAGTTGCTGATGCATTTGTTTTATATTCATTGGCGGAGCAAATTAGTTTCAAAATGGCGGGTCAAATTTCAAGCAGGAATAGAGGTTATCACATGATTTGTTGATGTTAGTTGTGGTACATTGGCTTTCAGAACTGCGACTCGAATAAAACTCTTAGGACAGGCGCGTTACTTTCAGGCAGATATAAAACGTATTCAATAATTATACGAAAATTCGTACAGTTGAGATTGTTATCACGGAAATGACACGAAAGTGGGACATTTCTGCTCAGGCTGAAGACAACGGAACACACAGGCCAAAAGCGGGACTGTCCCGCCCAAAAGTGAACGTCCATACTACGTTCCCTTTTGGGCGGGGCAGTCATGGTCACGTTAGGTATGACCCGTATGAATCAAGTCAGGGAACAAGTTTCTTGCCAAAGTTGATATTAGGAAATTTAAATGCCGTTCTAGAAATAAAATTACAGGTACCCGGTTAAAGTTAGGCCGTGTCGTTAATACAATGACTCGAAAAAAAGAATTCTTAGACGGTTCAGGCACGTGGAAAGAATGAGTAATGAACGATCATGGAGAACTCAACCTATAGACGAAATATCAGACCATCTTATTCTTTTTTTTTTTTTTATATCAGAGGGGGCAAACGAGCAAGCGCATCATCCGATGGAAAATGATCATCGCCGCCCATGGACACCCGCAACGTCCAGGGAATCACGGGTGCGTTGCCGACCTTTGAATATTACCACTGCTCAGTTTATTTACACTAACAAATATCAACTCTCGCTCGCATTAAGCAGTACATAACCAATACTGGTCCTGTGTGTACATTTCTGTATATTCCGTACAGATATTTAAATATTCAAGTAATTGCTTTTACTGTTCTATTCGGTGTTGTGGCAAAAATAGCAAAAAATCAAACTATAAAACAGAACGCAGTAACCGCAACAGTGTTTAGACATTAATTATTTTCATACAAAATAAATAACATTGCCACTCTATAGGTTGAATGCTCCATGTGAACGATTGTCGAAGAAAATCTACAGAGCGAAAGTGAATTGTAGCAGAAGCCGAGGAAGACCAAGGCTGACTTTTGAAGATCAATTAGCCAGTGTTAGCTGACGGAAATGTCAAAACCACTCGCGTACCTCGGCGAAAATGTATAAGGAGAATGGTGAGATTTAAGGAAAGAAGTATGTAAGAACCACGATGCTTGGTGCTCCGTCCTCTCGTGACTATCGCGTTAGGGATACATAGTGTGAGTATATGTATGTATAGTCGGCCAAGAAATTGATTGAGCACCTTAAGAGTGACTATTGTTTACGCATCATAAAACTACAAGGACTACTTTCGCTTGCCATCATTCATCATATTATGACATCTGTGACGTGTTGGTTTCAATTTGAGTGCAGAATGGTAAATAACAAAATCTACAAACAAAATCAGATTTTCATTTTGACAGAATTGGCAGAATTGTATCGACTGAGTCACCAATAAAAAAATATTTTGTCATCCATTTGTAAGGGTGAGTGCGGTGAATGATTGGGTGAATGAGATAATAGCAAAGAAGGATGCAAGAGATGGAAGTAGCGATGCCACTGCCAACAAAAAGCGACTTAACCCGGCGTTCGTCGCTAGGCAAGTGCGAACACAAACGGTCGCTGCCGGGTAAAAATTACCACATTTATCTTAGCTCCCTGTTTAAATACAGGGGTATTTTTATTGAACTTTATTATTTTATATTGTTTGTTTAAACTGTAAGTGATAAATAAAAAGAAACATTTATAATAAATAAGTGTGTATTGAAACTTAAGGCCACACATATTAGACATCTAAATTTTTAACAATTTTCTAAGTAATCTTAAAAACTTAACAATTGTTGTATATTTTTCTTTGGAAACACGCAAAATAAGATCTAATGATAAGAAAAGGTGAAATATTCTTACAAATTAGCAAAAATAAATTGCACTTCTGTAATAGAAATTCTAGAAGTAAATCGGCTTCAAAAATCACTACTCGAAAAATTTTCAGTCTATATTCTGAGTAAAACTAATTAACCTTACTTTACTTTATGGTAACAACTGCCAGAAATAAGTATTTTATGCTCTTGGTATATTCTTTTGGTACATATTTCACAAGTTGTCTTTTGTTTTCTGTTCTTTTCTCCAGTTACAATCTTCATAGTGAGACGTATATTATGGATGTTGGTGTAATTGACAATTTTTGCAAATATTCATCCAAAAAATTAAATTCCAATCTTCTGAAATGGTGAAACAATCTTTCGCTGCTCTTATAGGTCCTGGCAAATGAATAATAAAATTATGAGACCCCGTACGTACATTCAGTGACGGTTGTTGTATAAGACATTGAGATCGTCTATTTCGGCCAATGAATTCCCTACGCGTGATATATTTCAGTAGTACATTTTCTAAATAGTCTTTACCCGTTGCACAGTTAACGTTGGCTCTTGGTCGACCTTATATTGTAAGGCAATATCAGAAACACCATCAGAATCGGTTTCTTGCTCGATATCGCTGTTGTGGTACTGTACTCTTCATGATCCTCGTTTCGGATACGATATCTTCCTCATTATCTTCTTCTTGTAAAATATCTTCTATAATAGTGTCTTTCAATTGGAGATCTAAATTAATGAAGCACTAAAATAAATACAAATACTAAGAGTATAACAAAAAAAAAGTTATTACACGAATGGTCGCTGCCGGGTATTTTTCACCCATAATTACTTCACATGTCTAATGCGACCGAGTGCGTAGCGCCAACTGATAGCCGCGTGGGGAGCACGTCTCTTGTTTCTATACAGAAAGGTACCTAAAGCGGCACGTTATTAAATTACGCAGAAAAATAAATATATGGGTTTTTACTATCACTGTGGTATTTTTTACCCAGTAGCGACGAACGCCGGATTAAAAATTTAGGCGTACATATATAAAAGTTATCACTAATGTAGGCGTGCCACATCGCTACGCAAAGGATACGCATTAGATTGCAAAAATCCTGCTAGATCTTTTTGATACATATTGTATAGATCGTACACTACAGGGAAGCCGTGATAACTGCAGCACAGTGTACGCATTTTATTTGTTAATGAAATCAAAATTGAGATGCGCTGCGGCGCGGCACGTCTCTAACATGGGCTGTTACAATTTTGCAGTGCGTTGCGATGCGCCTCACCACGATTGTGGTGTACGCTGATCTTAAAAGGAAGATAATAAAACGAGTTTTTTTATATTTCATTACTGTAAAATATATTAAATTAACATCAAGTATACCATTATTATACTAATGGTGGTAAACATTAGCTTGAATAACCTCTGACGGTCGGCGCCAAATGGATCCAACAAGTCGTGAACAAATATCGTAACCGCGTGGCATCCCTTACCTCTCTGTAATGACTTTCAATTGCTTTACCTGTTCTTTCATTTCGGTTACTCTATCGTTGCACCATTAGTCCCCAGAGGTTTTCTATGGGCTTCAAATCAAAAGATCTTGAAGGCCATGGAATCAGTCGAATACATTGATGTCGTTGAAACCAATTGCGGGTCGCCCTATCAGTATGTAACCTACAGTTGTCTGTAAAAAAATTTATTCAGGCAGCTCATTTTCCGGGTAGGCAATCCGGACCGATGGTAATATTAAGTTTTCGAGGTTGTCAATATAATTTAGAGCGGATGCCCGTGGAAGTAATATTGAGAGTTCACCGACTCTGTCAGCCGACATCCAGACCCATATATTAAGACATTTTACCAGATTCCATGTTTGGAGCTTAATTAGTTTCATCGTATCTTGTGTTATTGTAACGCCACAGACTTAACCGGCCATGTTGGCTGGATTTGAACGTCTTCTTATCAGTAAATATTGTAGTTGACCAATCAAAATTTAAAAATTCTCTAGCAAAATTCAAACGAGCTGCTTTATGGCTATTCGCCAGAAGAACCTTTTTGGAATGACGTCTGTAGTGCAATCCTATACCGTGCAAGTGCTGCCGTATAGTTTCAATACTGACATCAAATTCTTCCGCAAAATGAGACGTAGGTGTAAAACCATTTTCTTCATAGGCACGTCTCATCGTTTCCCTATCCATATTAGTTATGCTAGGCCAAAGACCACTTCTTCTATGATCTTGAAAGTTACCTGCTTCACCTTCGCGCGAAATCCAAAGGGAAACGGTGCTTCGCTGAAATTATAAAACCGAGACATTAATATTATTGCATTTTGTATACTAAACCCAATGATGTTATATTTACAAAAGAGGTAGATAGATGAGTTACTTGCGCTCGAAAAGTGGCACCCCCAAAACTTTGCTAATTAGCCAACCTGGAGCTCATAATTTCAACAACTTGACAGTGTCAACTCGCTTGTGCGTTCCTAATATTATTAATAAAATGCCGTCCTGACTTATTAGATTCTGCAGAGACTATACTAGCAAGACTTCTAAAGTTTCAGGAATCACATATCATGCGTAAATATACTTATTAAATTCATTTATGTCAGCATTTTTTCCAAAATCTAAAATATCAGTGAAATATTAAAACGTAAAAAAATAAAACGCGGCAGGTAATACCCCAGTTACCAAGTGCTACAGAGAGCGATATATTATCTTTGGTCAAAGAATATAAAAAATAATGTTACAGAACCTAATACCCCAGTTACCAAGTGCTACAGAGAGCGATATATTATCTTTGGTCAAAGAATATAAAAAGTAATGTTACAGAACCGTCAATGTCGTGCAGTGCCTATTATAGATTTGTTTACGTTTATTTAGTTGGTATATAAGATACGTATTTTTTAAAACGTATCAGAAGTTTTACCAGTGAGTCTAATATAATAATTGTAGAGAATGGATTTCATTAAAATTTTAAAAATCCTGTAATCTAGCACAAGTGTAGTAAATGTATTAAATACTTATTTGAAAACAACATTAACAAGGTATAACCTTGATAAGCGTTATTTTATAGGTTTCCGAAAGATCAGTTAAGACGTAACCAACGGATAAACATTCTGTCGTGATATCTCTCCTTCATATAAAGTATACACAATAAAAAATATTTTACTTGGAAATGCCTAGTCATTTTATTTTTATCATTTTCAAATTTATAACAAAATTGTTTTATAAGTCTATATACTTAAATAAATCTAAAAAAATACTTAAATAAATAAAAGAGAAATGAAATATAGAAAAACAAACATAAATCCTTTTTTACTGTTTAAACCCGTTAGGCAACGGTCATATTTAAATGACTAATATTCTATGAATTTGTCTAGGATTCCCTTAAAATGCAGTAAGAAATTGAAATTGGCCAATCACAATGGTTTTAGAGCCATAGTTTGAAATTCGACGTATAGCGACGCAGTGCAATGTATATTTGTCTCAATTTGATTATGGTAATTGTAATGCTATCTTGTTTACACCTCCTCATTTTATTAGTGTGCATAAACAGAGTGTACGGCTTACGTGTGTGCATAACCGGGACAATATTCCACTTGCATTAATATTAACGTAACCTACCTACCTCTTTTGTGAATATAACATAATTTACTAAACCGATTACAAACAAAAAAGATAACATTCAGACAATCATACTTACGGATATATTTAAATTTATTGAAATTTCACTGTTATTTTGACCATTTCCATGTAATGCTATGATATTTGCCCTTTCGGCTAAAGATAAATTGCGAGGCATTATGTTTAATCAATCTTAGTAGTCCATTGAAAAGTTACATTTGAAATTACATTTGTCAGAGGACGCAATTTTATTTTTTAGATATCAAGAAGGGGTTAGTGTAAAGTTAAATTAAAGTTTGTGGGGTCGCAACCTTTGTCCCATGGCCGCCATCTTCGAAAAAGGGGCGCAAGTGGTTTCCATGGTTTATCTCACGAACTACAGGTCTCACAAAAAAATTGTTTAAACATTTTTTGTCGAAAATATAATTTTCTACAACTTTGGTTCAGTAACTTTTTGTCGTAGAACCAAAAATAACAAAGTTATAAGCGAAAATCTATGAAAATTTAGGAAAAAAATTCTGAAGAACCTGGAGAAACATCCAGAGTTAGCAAGTGGAACAGCGTTGTTCCTGAACAAGAGAGTTGACCTTGCTTTGCTCGCTGTCATTGGGGAACGTTTTTTCATCTCTTTATATGGTGGTAATAAAGATGATAACTCTCTGGACAGCCTTAGATATAAACGATTCGCCAAGTCAGTGACAAAGAACAAATTTAATTTATCTTCACTTCCTCCAACGCAAGATGCAGTGCGCTTCCACAGCTTCCGAGTCTACCATCAGGTCCAGTCGTGGCTCGGTAATTACAACGACCCTGAATACTGGGGCTGGAAGAAGTATGGACAGATATTGATGCCAGTACAAAGCTCAAAACCTCCAGCACCTCCTGAGCTTCTAAAGTTGATATTCTGCAGATGTAAAGGTAACCCGTAAGGTATGTATGTATGTATGTATGTATGTAAAGGCAACTAAGGAGCGATGTGTGGATGTCGAAAAGCAGGCCTCAAATGTTCTGCAGTGTGCTTACATTGTTCTGGAGAGACTTGCAGTAACATAATAGAAATTTCAAAATTAATTGAGGAAAATGATTTTGAAGAAGAACCACCGACAATGACCCCACTTCCATCTCCGGTTATCCCTCATGTATTTCATGTAGAAGGTCAACAAGATCCTATAAATGTATACAATGTTGGCTTTCATATACAAGATCCTGACCCGCAGCCTGGTCCATCAAAAAAAACGAGGACAGAGTAATTATGTCATTTCGAAAATGACCGTGGATTAAGCCTATTGGGAATACCACGTAAAAAAAACGTATTTTAAAATTCAATAATTTCAAAGTTTTGTGGTAGTGTCAATAATAAATAAATAATAACGTTGCATAATTAATAAATAAAAATATTATAATGAAAAAAAAATGATTGAAAATTATGGTAAATCATCAATATCTATGTATAGTTCTGAATACTAGAGAATACTATTCCTTTCGCAGCGCTGTAAAACTTTAACTAATGAATAAAATAAAAAAAGTGTAGAATGAAAGTTATTCCTTCCCTCTATAAAAATAGTCTGGTATAATTTTTTCGTAAAATGATTAGAAAAAAGTTATAGCGACCAATAGAAAATTTTTTCCAAAACTTTCGTAGATTTTCGCTTATAACTTTGTTATTTTTGGTTCTACGACAAAAAGTTACTGAACCAAAGTTGTAGAAAATTATATTTTCGACAAAAAATGTTTAAATAATTAATAAATGGAAACCACTTGCACCCCTTTTTCGAAGATGGCGGCCATGGGACAAGGGTTGCGACCCCACAAACTTTAATTTAACTTTACACTAACCCCTTCTTGATATCTAAAAAATAAAATTGCGTCCTCTGACAAATGTAATCTTAGCCCAAAAAAATGTAACATTTCAATGGACTATAGGTAACAACAGTTATATGTTTTCAATGAACCGCTGTCAAAAGAAAGCTCCTCAAATTCTTTTTTTAAATTTAAATGTAACAAGCATGAAGGTAGTGAATCTAGCAAAACTTTTTATAACATTTGATGGGTTCCTCTGACATATTAGATTGCTTGTAGAAAATAATGTTTAATGCTTGTTAATAGAGGTTAAAATGGTATGCACATTTACCTATGCCTTTTGATTGGATGCTAACCAGCCAATTACGTTAATACTTGCAAAATTTCCAATATCACCCTAAGCAATACTTTCATTAGTTAGAAAATACTGTCAAAAGTGCTCAACCACTTTCTTGGCCAAGTGTACAACGCCTGAATTTTCAAAGTAGATTAAATTCCGCAAAAAAAGTCAGTGAAATGTGCGATCAACTCGCGCTCAGAGCAAAGAATATGTAGAAAAGAAGGCTCGTACGTAACGCAATTGCCTATTATCGGCCTGATACTAGGGTTGTTGCTTTGGGTGTGAGATGTGGAGAGCATCTCGTTTATACATTTAGTACCTAACAATAAAAATAATGCACGCGCATAAATGTTTCGAGTTTGTTAAATTTAATTTCTTGTAGTTTAATAATAATAACTGCATTCGAATGACTAAAATTATTAAGGCATCTAAGGACACGATAATACATTCGTTAACGAATTAAAGACAAACGGAAGCGGTCGCATGTTTGCGTCACGTGCAACCCGTGCAACCACGACTGGCGGGTTATTACCCAAAAATTTGCAGACAGCGACAAAAAAAATTGGTATCATGTATGACGATTGCGTATCTATTATTCTATGATCGTAAAATACCCTTTTCGCGGTAGATTTAGAGCCACTATACAAATTATATTACACAAATTCTCGTTTTGACAGCAAATACCGATATTGGATATCGCGTGCTGACTGCAAGTTACGAAGTATAAGCGTGTGGCGCTACAATAAATTACTCATATTCGCCCAAAATATTGCCGTTGTGCGCGTGCCACGGCGCGTGCGTATTATCGCGCACGCATACAAACCGCGTACTTTAGCTTTCTATGAAGACATCCAACTGTTTATTTATATTGTGCCCAGAGGGTTTTCTACAATATTAATAATAGATAATAATAATGCGCCAGACAATACATACCAATCATCTGGTCTCCAACTAAGGCATTCCCTGTACTATGAGAACCAGACGACGACTTCCGGGGGTACGTCTTCCAGTAAACACAGACCCGAGACAATCTAGAAAAGTTCGTTTCCTAAATTGACCCGACCGGTAATCGGACCTGGAACCTTTCGCGCTTGGGTGCAACGTCTAGTGCCCTAATGATTTTCTAAATGTAATTCCTCGACATGTATTAGACTTAGAACTCTCATTTTATTCTTCCTGTGAACTTTAGGTAATGTATTGTATTTCCGGATATTTTTAAAATTCTCGATCCAGTAGTTCTGGAGATAAGGGGGCAATGAGAATGGTCAAGTGGAGTTTTGGTATTTACATAGTTTGCTTTTGTTTAGTTCCACTAGGGATTTTTTTAAGTATTAACTAGTACAAAGTATATGGTTATAATCATTATTAAAACACATTATCGGGCGAACATTCGTGTCGTGTCGTCACGTTTAAAGATCGTTGTCAGCCTTCAGCGAAGTACATAACGAATGCTATGGCCACATATTCATATAAACTTAGGTTTTACCATTCGGTCGACAAATCATGCGAAGTTTATGAATAGAGAAGTAGATATAACATTACATATTACATTAAAATTCGGTCGACAAATCATGCGAAGTTTATGAATAGAGAAGTAGATATAACATTACATATTACATTAGTAAAGCGACTGTTTCCTTAGAGGCTGGTTTTCTATGAACTCTATGAATATAGAGAGATAATTGTAGTTCAGGTATATAAGATGCAATAAATAATTATTTTCTGCCATATAATTATGGCAGAAAATAATTATTTATTGCATCTTTACTATTTTAATAGCCAGAGTATTAGCAGACGGAAATGTCAAAAGCACTCCCATACCTAGGCGAAAATGTGTGAGGAGAATGATAAGATTTGAAAAAGCGAAAAAGTATGTAAGGACCGCGACGCTTGGCGCTTCGTCCTCACTGACTACCCCGTTAGGAATACGGCGTGAAGGTATATACTATTTAAATGAAAAGAAAACAAGAAAAATTCAAAAAGGCGCTGGTGAATGTTAACAATTCATAAAATTGAATGTATGATAGAATGTATTCATATTACGTAGCTATCTGTATATCTATATTACTTGTAATACTTCTATATAAATCTGTAGCATCTGTCTGTAATTACAATTTTACTGTCAAATTTTGTAATAGATAGTCATTATATGTCTCACGGACTTCGATTCTACCATATTTAAAATTTGTGTCTGTCTCTCTGTCTGTATGTCCTCTTATAACTCAAAAACAGCTTGACTGATCTTGATGAAAATGGGTATGTAGTAGGAACATTTGATAGCGCAAATGATAGGCTACTTATTTTTTTTTTAATTTATTCCTAAAAGGATGAAACGAGGTATGCCACTATTTATGGAGACCGCTCAATCGATTATGATAAAATTTAGCATGGAGATAGTTTGACATCAGAGAACGGACATAGACTACTTTTTTTTATTAAAAATCTTGCCCTAAGTAGGTGAACAGGGGATAAACTTTATTTGGGAAATGCTAAACTTCAGATATGATACAATTTGGGGCGGTGATAGACTCTTTTTTTTTTCAAAAAGACATAGGCTATGTTTTTTATCAAAAATCTGCCCCTGTTGGGGTGAAAAGGAGGATGAAACTTTGTATGGGAAATGCTAAACCGATTGTGATGCCATTTGGTACAGATATAGTATGTGCCCGAGGACAGACGTAGCTTAATCCGGAAAAGCCACAAAAAAATTACGCGCAGACAAAGTCGCGGGTACAACTAGTATCATATAAAAATGGATGTTTGTACATATGTAATCCCTAAACTCCAAAACCATTTGGCGGATCACCAAGAAAGTTGACACGTACATATATGTATTTTTTCATGAAGAAGGTTTATGTTTTCCCCTTTATTACAAGTCACCACCACACAGACGAAGTTGTGGGCAAAAGCTAGTAATATTTAACTATTTAAGTACATAGCTAGTTTCGTCATTGTATATCAAGCAAAAAAAACTTATTAATAACAAGTATCACATATATCTGTCACAATCACAGAGTAGACAGTACACGCATCTGCGGAATGAGATTGACGAAGTGTACCGAAGCCAAACGAACTTTTTCGCGATAAATCCCTTTGATGTGTACAATTTTACCGACACCAGTGTTATCGGCATTCTTATTCGCGCAAACTTAATAAAAAAATCATGCAAATGACAAATGGTTTGGCGACACTTATCGCGATAGTGCGAACATTCGTCTAACCGCGATAGTAGGGCCGTAGGGTATAAGAAATAAGTGACTATCGACTGTGACAGCCAGACTAACAGGTGAGACCACTGGCGTATTTAAGGCTAAGGGGCTTGAGCCGCCCCCAAAAGCATCGGAAGTCCCTCTATGAAAAATTTTAGAGTCCAGGAACGTCCTACTCATTGGGTTCAAACCCCTCCCAAACCAAAATCCTGGATCCACCACTGGGTGAGACTGATCTTACAAGGGCTCCTTTTTTACTTTTAATGTACGGAATCCTATCATTGAATAAGTAGTTAAATACTACCCGCTAATCATGCTATCAAACAGCAGTTTGCACTGTTGTGTCCTGTTGTGATGGGTGAGACAGCCAGTGACATTTGTGGCACAAGAGACACAACATCTAAGCCCTCGTGGTTGCCAACGCATTTACAATCTGAAGTGCTTTCTTAGCCTTGATATTTATGCAGATACTGCTACTACTGCTAAGTAACAAGTTTCTAAGTTGCTTTGATGAAAAGTTATTATTTAAATAAAAAAACGCGATTTTCAACTGTTTTTTGCGTTTTTCTCCAGGTATAAGGCAAAAATCGATATTGCACAGGACATCAATCGAAAGATAATTTTAACACCGACAAGTTTCCCGTTTAGCTTTTTTGGATACAAGCTCAACTTTTTGTTTTATTAGCGAAAAACCGTTTTTTGGACTTTCGCGAATTTTTAGGTTATGTTCGCCATTGAAAATCTGGAAAAAAAACGCTCTTTCTTACAATTTATTGTTCTACACGATCATATTATTTTCCTGCCCTCAATTATCTGAAGCGTTTCCGTAGATTCATTGGACTACTGGTAAATATCCTAAATTGTGTTCATTTTCTTTCTCCGACCTTATAATACCATATTTTCTGTAGGTAATAAAAGTTGGTAATCTCCACGAGGCGAATTGATTACGAAACGTCAATTCAATATGTTTCTACTTCTATTGACTAAATCCTGAATATGAATGTGTTAACCATATAAATAAACTTTCCTCGTTAAATTTAAATGATGGTGAAAACCACTTAGACGTTACGTATATAAGTGAATACACAGACTCACAGTCAAACGTAGATTGCGAATTTATTTTATACTCTTTGCAGTTTATACACTACATAAATAACATGTTGTCCATTGCAAATGGTAAAAAAATTCCTTGACTTCTGAGTGATAATTTTGCTAAATTATCTTGATCATTAATTGTCTTTAAAGTATTTTTTTTTAAGTAATTGAGAAAGTGCATGGAGCAAGCAGTGTAAAATCTCATTTTTCCCGAGTTTCCAGGTAACTCCCTTCATTTTCCTGAGCACTTCGAGCTTCTCTGACTTTCACAGATTTCTCAGAAAGTGGATACCCTGAATAATATACCTAAATGAAGAATACTAGTTATATTGGACGATTTCGAAATCAACCTACGAAAAATCCTAAAAATGCTAACCCTTTATGCTAATGAATGTCGCAAAGTATTGCATGTGGAATGCATTCACCACAAGCATATAGTATAATTAATATTTATCAACATTGAGCAAATGCCATTTCAACAAACACGCAAGTAAAATATTAAACACAACATACTCGTAACATAACAACAAAACTAAAGTTCTGGTGTTCAAAAGAGAAGACGTATAAACAAAATATGAAATATGGGTAAATGAAAAATGTCTATGTCTATGGATGAGATTGTACATCTGGGGAGTGCGTTTTCTAGGGATGGAAGAAGTGAGTGAGCTGTAGAAAAAAGGGTAGCAGCCGGCAATGAAGCTAACGGTACTCTGTCCGCATTAGTGAGCGGTGTGAATATATCTAAAGCCGCCAAAATGGTCACTCACAATGCGGTGTCGGTCCCAACTTTGTTATACGGTAGTGAGGCCTGGATATGCCCGATATCGAATGAAAGAAGGACAAATGCAGTAGAAATGTGATCTCTTAGAAATGTGTGTATTGTCACCCTCATGTATAAAGTAAGCATTGAAGTAGTATAACAGGGTTGGACGACAGTGCTATCGTAAAAATGAATGAAGGAATCCTTATAATCTAAGGATTCCTCATTCTTTTCATATGCCCAAACCATCTAAGGCTTAGATGGTTCGGGCATATGAAAAGAATGAGTGACAAAGATCGATAAAGAAAATCTACAGAGCGATAGTGAATGGTAACAGAAGCTAAGGAAGACCGAGGCTGACTTATGGGGATCAAATATCCAGAGAGCTAGCTCACGGAAATGTCAAAAGCACTTTGAAACCTAGACGAGTGTGTAAGGAGAAAGATGAGATTTGAGGATGCGAAAGAAATATGTAAGAACTGCGATACTTGGCGCTCCGGCCTCTCTGACTACCTCGTTAGGGATACAGCGTGAGGATATGTATGTAACATACATAATATGGTTATTAGCCATCATCTGTATACCAAGTTGCCATCACTCAAAAAATAAGGCCAATGCGAATCATATTAGAGCATTTGGTATTCCTATTTATTATAACTCGCACCGAAAATATTCAATATTATATTCGAACTCGTAAGTGTTCTGCACCGTCAGTTGAAAATAACCGCCAACTGCAAAACAAAGTTGGTTGCAGAGCTTTTTTTTTAAATATAATATAATTTAATTTCTAATCTTGTGTAAGTAATTATTCTACAAATACAAAGTTTTTGATTTTCTCCCAATTTTCTTTAGTGATACTTTTGGAGCGTGGCGTGACAGCGATTGTTCGTGAATACTCCAGACTCCATACAATTACAATAATTGCTAGATCCCAAACAGCTCCCAGTAACACCCAGATTACAAAGCAATTTAGTAAAAATCTTTCTCTACATTAATCTACATCTACACTGCATATCGAAACCGGGGTTATTACTTAAAAATTTGCAGACAGCGACAGCTACGCGATCACTGCGCGACCGGTGATTAATTGTAATAAAAAATTTGTATCATGTATGACGATTGCGTATCTATTATTCTATGACCGTAAAAAGCACTTTTCGCGGTAGATTTAGCGCCACTATACAAATTAAATTAAACAAATTCTCATGTTGACAGCAAATATCGCGCGATATTGGCTGTCGCATGCTGCCTGCAAGTTACGTAACAAGCGTGCCGGTTTGAATGGCAGACGTGCTATCACTGCTCCATCAAACCAGGTAAAACACATAAATTAGCGTGTTATACATTTGTAAATTCGTGACCAATAGAGCTTTCATTTGATAACCCACACGACAAGACTTGATCGAGTATACTTAATCGTCAGTGGCCGGCATTTGTAAGACATCCAAAGTATGACAAAGAAAACTTTGAATTTATACTTGTCTGAGGTCTGAGTTTGGCGAACTCATTACTTTAAATTTATTTGTTTGTATTAATCCAAACATTAGCTATTTATTTCTAATAGTCACAGTTGTTACAAATCTTTGGCAGTGAGCCTGTGAGAGACAGACACCTTAAACTCACAAGTGTTCAGTATTTCGAATTTTGGAATTACACATTAAAAACAATGTAAAACTTATCTGTAGAATAAATACACAAATTTTGATGGTGGTCTGGAATATAAGGAAAAATGTAAAATATTTCAGTTGCAAATTTTACTATGAAGGCTGTGGAAGGCCGTGAAGGATTTTATAAGAAACTAGCATAGATGATGGCATTTCCGCTTCACCTAGATATAAACATTTAGTAGTTTCGATTTCAAAATATTTAAGCCATTAATTAATATAATATAATACATTTCATTGGCTGTCTTTCATCCAAAGCTTAAACTTGTTGACAGACAGATGTTTCGTTTTTGATGCTGAATAGCTGAGTCTCATCTTTGGAATTTCTTGAGAATGCTTAATTGGGAAGTGAAACATGAGTCAGTACTTCGCACTGGTAGAAATTTTATTGATAATAAAATATAGCCCATGTTAACACAGTAAATAATGTAGTTTTCCATAGGTGAAAGAATTATTGAAATGAGTTGAGTAGTTTTTAAGTTTATCCGTTAAATACAAACAAACGAAGTACAGTAGTAAATATTATATATATTTCACAATATATGTATGTATTTCACTTAAATAATCTCTTAAAAGCTATCTTTGAATTAAGCAAGTTGTTTTTTATTCAAGATCAGGAAGGCCATTGAATAAACCAAAAATCTTTAATGTTTTAGACAAAATATAGATATTGAAATCTATGTAAAATAATCTTATTTATTTCTAAATCTCATGGCACTGTGCCAGTGTGCATCATAGTTGCAAGCGGATAGTAATAATCCATTTAGATATTTAGAACATCAATATCACACTAAAATTATGAAGAGATAATGAGAAAGAGAGATATATTTCGAATCTTGGAGTGAAAGAAATACAGACTATGCTAAACAAAGACCTTTCTCTTCTTAGAGAGTCTCTGGTGCCAACTGCTACTCGTGCCACACAAATTGTAAGTTGACCAAGAGATAAAGCTCATTGAAAATAGTATAAGCAATGGACTAGCAACTATTCATTATCTAATTACGGTTTCCGTCTGTAATCCCAAGTAGTTATTACTGAAAGTGATGAAATATAAAATTTTGCCAAAAAACAAATGGTGTGAACATGCATACACATAAATACTACGACAAAATGGATGAGTGTTATGGATTAAAAATTATGAAAGAAATGCTAGAAGAAATTATTCAGGAAAGTAAAAAGAATGAATGAAGAATGTGCAGCACACTGCAGGGCAACACAGATTGTTAGTGCTTGTATCGCATTTTTTGTAGCTGATGACTATATATTTATAATCATTGCTTAGACTTAATAATGTATTGTTTATAAAAACATGCACTGTGCAACTTGCGTCATTATTCATTATAATATTCGACTAGCCTAGGAATGTCAAAAATATTCACATACCTTGGCATTTAAATGTGAAAAAGCGAAAAACTATGTCAAAATTACAATTCATAGTTTATTCAGCTACGAATTTATCGTAGAATACACACTGCAGTAGCCTGTACTTCTTTTTAACCTTACAATACAGACTGTAAGCAAATAAACACTAACCACTCCTAGAATATTATCAATCCCCTAATCTTCGTACCTATCATGTTTTCTTGACAAATTACATACAGGCGTATCGAAAATATATGAAGGTTCTACACATTAAAATATTTTTTATGTAAAAGTGATTTTTAAAATCTTAAACAAATAGATAAATACTAGTGACAAATCTACAATGTTGTTAAATCATATAGGAAACATCATAAAGACAATACAAGGTCAAAGAGAAATAAGACTTATATTCAAGCATTTTTTCATTCAAATTTTTTTTACATACACAGGCATTTATTTATTATTTATATTTATTAAGGCATTGGTAACAAGACCATCAGCCTAATGACGTAACTTTTTGAAAAACATTAACTGTCCCTAACACTCCTCCAGTAAAGTGATAGTAGGCTTTACTGAAGTTAAAAAGGACTTCTTGGAAGAGCGCGAAAACTTCAGCTACACATGTTTATTTAGATCTTCTCCATTCTTTTCACTTACACAGAACTTTAAAACACAATATACTATCACTGTTGTACTTTAAAACTCCTAAAAATGTAAAAAATAGCAAATCTAAATAAAATGACAACCTCACTTCTCCCGTTCCCGCCAAAAAGTCTATACACAGGCACAGGACAAGATGGAGTCCTAAACATTAGGTCCTTACATACTTCTTTCCTTTCCTATAATCTCATCATTCTCTTAATACATTTTTGTTTATAATTACAGAATTTTAGTAATACCTGTTTCCATATAATTAAAGCAATTAAATAAAAAAAATGTATGACTTTCCTGATATTATACAAGTCATTTATTTTTTAAAACAATACACAATAAGCATACACATATATATACCTATATATATAGTACATTATGTATCAGCAACAATTGTAACAGATGTGACACAGACAACAGTAGTTACGACTAATTCTGTATGTTCTAGATATCTTTTTAAACCATATTTTTGGGTTAATAACTAACATAATCACACTTCATATCACCAATACAAGAATTTATTACCTAGTTATTATAAAACCATTAAAAAACATGTTATTGAAATAGAAAATTACGTATATTGTTAAAATAAGCAATGTTTTTAATTACTAATATAATTAAGAATATCAAATTATCTCAAATACTTGCTATATTGTAACATGTTATCAATTATAAATACATATTATAACTGTAAATGTCAACAATTTGCTACAGCATTTTTATAGAACTAAATGGATAAATGTAATGTTCTTAGCTTTCCCTTTTTTTGTTCAAGAATGGTGGCTAAGGTTCCATTGCAAGAATTCAGTAGTGCACAGAGTACAGTACAGAAAAGTTAAATTTAAAAAAAATGGGTCCGGACCTCTAATGTCTTTTTTCAATTTTTAAATCTTGGGTTATCAATTATTTATCACCTCTGCACTTTCCAACTCAGTAGGTGCAAAAATTATGAAATAAATGGACTGTGATGACATATAGATATATAGTATGAACAGTTTTTGCTACAGAACCCTAAAAATGAGATAACAATTGATTATATTGTTGTAGTTGCAATAAATGTAAAAAAGTAAATATGTATTCAATTCAAATAAGTACAAATTCTATGTATCGTCCTCAGTCCACCATCAGTTAGCTGTTTTCTCATTTGTCTTTCTCCTGGTATTTAAAAAATTATAATTTTTCGTAGTAAAACAAAAAACACTTACTCCAAAAACTCCAAAAACCACTAATTGCCCTACCCACGACCAGAGAGTAAGTGACCTGTCAGAGGTCATATCTCTCACTCTGGTTGTGAGTACAAATAGTCATGCAGCTGACTCATTTGTTGATTCAGTGCCGATTAGCTGATCGAGTCTGATCTTTGGAATATCCTGAAGATGCTTCATTGAGAGGCGAAACACATGTTGATTGGTGGTTTTTGGAGTTTGCGCAGAAAATAGCTAAAGATTTATCAAATGAAATGGATTTCTGCAAAGTAACACCTAAATCTATACAAAAAAATATAATTTTGTGTGCTAGACATTTCCACAATATTTTCGACACAACAAGGCTGGCTAACCGTTACCTTGACAACTGTTTCGCCTTTTGAGACTTGATATTAGATATTGTTAATTAGTTGTTGGGAGCCAAAACTGTGCTCAATTAGTTGATGTTTTCGGTATTAATTACATTCCAAAAACAAAGTTTCACTTTACGATATCTATTCTATCCAAAAATGACTTCTGGCGATTAGATTAGAAGAAGGCAATCACTTTTCTATGCTTTGCAATCGCCTTAAATTTTGGCGTTAAGTTTTTCTTTATCTATTCAAAAGCTCCGTGACACCTCATTAAGTATAAAAACATATAAGCAGTAATTATGGTAACATGCTTCCAAGGCTTATTTATTGCTTAATTAATGTGAGAAGCTGGATACCACAATGTTAAAATCCTCATCAAAACCAGTAATGTAATTTCAGCATACAAATAAAGACAGAAATATCATAATACTAATTTCCTAAGTATATTATGAATCCTTTATTTTAAGTCCTGAACACAGACTAAAAATAAGCAAAATGTTTGCATATTAAAAAAAGTAAAAAAAATCAGTTTTCTTATAGAAGAATGTGTATTCATCTGAGTTTTTGGCGGGATTGTATAGGTAGCAGTTGGGCATTTATTTTAATTATTTGCAAATTGTTTCTAGTGGATATTGTGATATAAAATTGGCACAGTTTTATGTCCCAAGTATTTACGCTAGTGTGCATTATGTGAAATTGTTAAAATAAGTGCTAATTTAGTAGTGTGACATTGAGATTTTTTTAGTGGCTTAGCCTCAGCAGATCCTACTAGAAGACTGCCTCAATATTTGTAGCCAGAAACTCCAAAAAACATTAAAATGTATTGTACCGGCATTTTAATGAAATAATATGAAGAATTTATGTGTACACTACTGAAGACATCCGTTGTATGGGCTAGATTCCTTTACCTTCCCTTCTAAGGGAGAATCTACTACTACTATGTGTATTCATCATTATTTTTGTTTATAAAATGGACTAAGTAAATGTAAATAACAGTATTAACAAATATAACCGTTTTATATGCATGAACAAATATAGCTAAGCATTTATCATATTATACCTACAATAACATCCAATATACATAAATAATATGTTTATAAACATATCTTTTAGGTAAGGATACACAAAATATACAACAAATATCTCTAGGCAAAACACCAATACTGTGCGAACACAAACTAAACAGTAAGTTCAACTATATACTTATTATAATCACTAAAAAGTGCTACAATTAATAACTTTTTAGATTAAGTTTAACTATCATTATAACCACTCACCTTACAAATATCTGTTTGAAATTTTCCAATTAACTTGATAATACAAGCTACTATTAATAGAAACTATGATGTCATATATTTCATGATTAGAATGTTTTTTAAAGTCCAATCAGTATTTTAATACTTTTTAGACTACAGTGCAACCTGATATGGCCAAACAGAAAGTTTAACTGAGAAAACTCAAACAGCCTGTGTTCAACCCAGTGCAACACAATAATATAATGAAAACTGTTGACATATCTCCATCAAAACAATATGAAATGAATTGTTAATGCAAATAATACTATACAGAGACTCAGCAATACATAAACATGTGAGCTAAATACGGGCACGGCACCCACAGACGACCTCAGCAGCTGTCAAAAATAGGTAACATATAGCAACAGTTGTAAAGAAGACCGTAGGAGGAACGTTGGCAGGCCTACAGCTTACCTGGGAGCTGTGTTTGTTGTAGGCGACGTCGCCGCCGTTGAAGCCGCCTCGTTGATCAGAGGCGCACTGCTGCACCTTTTCAATATGTTAGGTGCGTCCACATCCATTATCTAAAGCCACCATTCATTCACTGACGTACTATAGATATGTGCATCGAAACTGCCGACTATAGTTTATGTAACACTGTAAGTGCACTTCGGTACGATCTAATATGCCAATTATTCTACCATTACGACTACATATACATTATTTGTAATATGTAAATCAAAAGATAAAATTAAATTAAATTAAATACGCTAATCGGGAAGCTAAAAAGTGGCTTGAAGCTAACCTGTCAAATTGCCGCAATAAAGAAACGTTCATATTTTTTAGTTACATTGAAGGTGCTACGACTATCAGAAAAGTTAAGTCTAAGGACACTCATAAAATTAGATATTTATAACAGTAAAATTAGAATTATTTCCTTAATTAGAAGGTTATCACTTATCACAATTAACAAAATTGTATGTAGTATTCACTAGATTTATTTTCTTAGATCGCATCCAAATCCAAAATTGAAACGTCAAATTTTATAACGTTTCGTTTCATGCAGGTTTTTTTTTGTACTTCACACATAATTATATTATTACTTTACTGCACAACCTTTACTTTATTATACATAAAATAACATGAAAATGTGTATATTTTTATTCATATTTAAAGTGCGTATAAAACTGAAATTATATTAAATATTAAAAACATAAAATCTTCCGCTTCAGTTCTTCATAAAAATATACTTACTTCGTTTTATAATGGAACGTTTATTTTAATCTGCATGATTTTTTGTCACATTTTTGCAATTCCAAAACAAAAAATATCAATTTTTGGTTTAATTTTAGTGAAATTATTTTAATATATCGCACATTCATGCATTTCAGAAGAAGGTAGGTGTTATGTCTGTTGCTACTTAATATTGTTATAAAATCACGAATTTTAAACAAATCAAATGTTTACAGCAGGGCGAAATATTTTTGGGGTACAGTCGCACTGATATTCGTGTACTGCGAATATCTGCAGTACATCGTGCGACCGCTCTTCTGGCAAAGTTTAGAATGTCAAGATACAACATGCACGAAAA
The DNA here is from genome assembly GCA_907165235.1 of Zeuzera pyrina. NCBI lineage: Eukaryota > Metazoa > Arthropoda > Insecta > Lepidoptera > Cossidae > Zeuzera > Zeuzera pyrina. Next base: position 26,446,958 of record OU015618.1, read on the forward strand.
TACTATTTATCGCAGACCCACAAATACAAGGAGACGAAGCGGTACCGCCGCCTTTAAGTTATTTATTCAATTGGGACAGCGACGGGTAATTACTATTTTTCTCTCCATAAAGTTATAATATTTATCCATATCCATAATGATATACTAATGTTGTGTTTGGTGTATAATAATAACATCCAACAAAATACCTACGATTACCAAGATTAGGGAACTTGCACTGAGTATCTTTCCGAATAGTCTAGTTGCATTTAAATCGAATATTTATCATGCTTCAGAAGATCAAGTTCTAGATGAGGGTAGTAATTCAGTTGTCAATTAACTTAGCCCATTGTTAAAGATTAAGTTATGTGAGAATCTTACTCACTAAAAGTACTCCTTGGCCTTTGAGATCTCAACCATTTCATATTAATATGGCCTAATTTTCTACTACCCTCATTTATGAAAGAAAATTTATTGCATACTAGAAAAATATATTCAGGTGTTAGTGAAAAATCTACTCTTCTTTAACTTGATTATTATAAATTACTGACAAATATCTGTTGATAATATTTGCCTGTAGATAATTTTGAAGTTGTTGAGGAAACATACCATACTTCCCGAGAAAGTGTAGTTGGTTAAGACCAGAGTTCAACACAGTGTTGCAGGTCTGATAGTCACAGTGAGGCAGGTCAGATATAGGTTGCATAGCTCATAATATATGTACATTAAGGGATAACTTAGGGGCTGTATTATCATTTTGTAGATCCGAGTTGCATACATTTAGTGTGGGAGATTGAGTAAGTGGTCTTAAGTTTTCTAACATAAGAAAATCATGGCTCACATATGCTTGAAATTTAATGTATTCTCTGCTAAAATCATGTAACTTAATGTTGCATCCTTCCACTTATTAAATAAATCTTTATTCAGCTTTTACTCATTATGATAGTATAATTATATATATCCTATTAAATAACGGGGACCTTCTTCCAAACATTACAATGCATATTGTAATTAATTCGCTGGTTTTTCATTGTAGACCAATAAATATTAATTATATTCATGTTGATTAAGCAAAAATTTCGAAAATATTTACTGTGTAATCAGAGAAGTTTAAAAAGCCCATCCCAAGCAATTTTTTTAGAATATCTTCGACAAACAGAGGCAGTTCTGTTAGTGATTAATAATAGAATAGATAGGTGTTATAAATCTGTAATATAATCTACCCTACAATGTTAAACAAGCAATTCTCAGAAACTGGTCTAATTAATTTACCAAAAATAATGGATAATGAGTTTTTTTTGGTTTAGATATACTGTCAGAATTGATGCTGCACACATCAATATTTGCCTTTAGGCAAAACTAAGTTACCCAGACACTTTTATATATCTAAAAATATGTAATTATAGGGTTCATAACAAAACAGAGCCTTATTGGAAATAACCTTGTTGGAGAGATAAATCTGGTCTTTTGGTTACTCTTGCGGTGTGTTGTTTGCAAAAAAACGCTTCAGTATATTTTATTCAGTTCATTCTAATAATTGAAACCGCAAATAATAATTATTTCAGGTATTTAAAAATCACATTTGCAGTAGCACTGAAATCATTCAAACCTGATGTACTTGTGTACCTTGGAGACCTCATGGATGAGGGTTCAATATCATCTAGACAGCAATTTCATCACTATGTGAAAAGATTAACCAATATATTTGATGTTAATTATCCTATTACAGTAAGTTTCAATAATTTCAGCTATTAGCCATGTACTATAAAATAAGAAATTACAAAAAATAAAAAAACTCAATTTCAAGTAACTTGCAAACATGTTGAAATAACTAATTACTTAACTTTATTGTAAATGTTGTACATATTTGTAGTAGACCTCAGACTCGAGCAATTATTTTATTTTGTTTTATTGTTTTTTTTTGTAGGAATGTTACTACCCTGTTAGGGATACAGTGCAGTGTGATGAAAAAATAACGTTTGGTCAATAGAAAACAATGTTTGTAGTTTTATGATAGAATATTTTATGTATAACTTTTAAACTTTCGTGTTACATTATAAAATATCTAAAACACGAGAAATTAACAAAGAAACAGAAAACTGGAAAATAGAAAAGAACTATCCTTTACTAATCGAAACTCAAGCACAATAAAAGTAACTAGAAGTATGATACACATACTTATGTAATTAAATTTGACAGTTATTAAAGTCAGTGCCAAATTAATGAGCAACAACAGAAAGTTTATTAGTTTGGTTGGCTTGGCACCGACTTCAGTAACTGACAAATTTAATTATATAGGTATGTGTATCGTATTTGTAAAGTTATTTTAATTATACTTAAGTTTCGATTAGTAAAGGATAGTTATTTTGTACTTTTCAGAGGTTTTTTTTCAAGGCGGTTAAATTTTTTTTATTTCAGTAAAGTTTTTCAGTTACAGATTTTTCAGTTTTTAAGTTTTGTATAAAATTTTCATATCATGTTCCCATTGTTTAAATATCTGCATCAAAGTCTTGTATACCTGTCACAGAAGCATGTTTTAAATATAATATATAGTATAATTCCAGCAAGTTTGGATACCAGGGGACAATGATATAGGTGGAGAAAATGAACCAGTTAGAAAAGACAAAATAGATGAATTCAATCTTGTATTTGATCAGCCGCCTGTGGTTACTTATAAAAATATATCATTTTACAAAATTAACGCTATAACACACACTATCCCGGTCAAGAATGAAATTGATAATACATTTAAAATAGCAATATCGCATTATCCATTGACTACAAGGTACAGTTTAAGGAACCAAGTAAGTATGGTGTTTAAAGTTCTCTATGATGTTAAAAGTGCAATTAGCACAGTATTGCTTGCTACATATTCATAACTGATATATTATGATACGCCATACATACATGCGCTATACATTGCACAAATATTATGAGTGAGATAGCATATCTTGTTGTCGCCTAAAAGTGTAAAGTAACAGGGCATGTAGGTATTTCAGTGCGTTTGCAACCATTTTAGTCGCCGTTATTACACCATTCTGTGCTACAAATGTTGTCAATGTAACTTATTTGTGGTTCTACTGTATTTATAGTTTTATTTAATCGAGACTACATTTTTTGTCTATTTTTCTAGATAAACAGCCAGATCCACCCAAGTATATATTTTTGCGCACACGAACATGATTCGAAATATATGAAACAAGACATTAATTTTAAAAACACAGAAAGGCATTTAATTAAACCTGGTGATGGAATGCTGAATGTACAGTTTGATAACAATTGGCTATACGAAATATATGTTCCAACATGTTCCTATCGGATGGGTACTAATAAAATTGGGTTTGGAGCAGCTATATTAGGTGAATACTCTAGATTTTAGTTTGTTATTTTAGCGGTGCAGTCCTCACTAGACTTGTAACCCACTGATTTTTATGACAACCCTTATTGCAAAACTACGAAACCCTACTGCAGGTAGGGATCATATATTTCTTAGCATTTTTTTTCAAATAGAATATACTTGATCAAAGGAAGATCGACAAAAGCACATCTGGCGGGCTAGACAAGTGGCTCAATTGTCGTGAACGCTAGTAGAATAGAAAGACAAATACCACGTGATCTAGCATAACGAATAAATTGGTAGTCAAACGTTGTTAACTTCTATTTCTATTAAATCAAACGAAAGGTAAAGTCGTGTGAAAGCCGCCGTGTAAAACGTAGCCGAGCGGCACTTTTGACAAGCAATAACGCCAGCAAGCGTTTCTATCTTACGAAGCTTTTGCTATTTGTCTAGCCACTCAGTTGTCCACAGTCATACAAATTGTGCATAGACCTCTACTGCGTTTATTAGTTCTGTATTTAAAATGCCAAAAGTTGTTCCAACCAATTGGAAGGTGTTAGACGACTCAAAAAAGCGCGAAATCTGGCTCCGAGAGTGGTAAGGTAACGGCAGTGTTCGATATGTGTATGTATAATTTATTAGAAAATTCCACACTATCTCATTATTTTATAGTTGCGTTTTTAACAATAATGGAAACTCCATTTTTGGGTGTCCACTATCAATTCACTAAATTGATTGTCTACTTGAGATCAATCGATCAATTTTTCCATTAATCGATCTCGTAACACCATCCCTAGGAAAGTTGTTCCAACAAATTGAAGGTGTGTAGGGCATTATAGTCCTTTATATGCTTAATGTGAACAATAGCTTTCAAAGTATATATACACTATGTGACAATTTCAATGTGACTCACATTCACACACAAAAACAGTACTTACTGAGATTTCAAGAGATATCATTTTGTCAAAATCATGATTATAGGCATTATAAACAAGTAAAAAGTTTAAACTTTATTGTCATAGTATCTAATAAGATATGGCAATAAAGTTAAAAAATTTTGTATATGGCAATATTGTCTTTCCCACTCTCTCTGCTCTGCCCAGCATGCGCCATACTCTGATTTGATGTGCTCTGTAAAAGTGGATTAAAAAGTGAATAATGAAATAATGTGTCTTCTTGGGTCTTCACGGAAAAACCTCTTTTCTAATCCTGTAAATGGTATAATTAAATAATGTATAAAAAATAAAATCATAAATATAATTTTCCCAGATTAAGTCGCAAGAGGATTTTTTCGTTAAAATAGCAACAGATTAGGCTGTTTGACTGTTATTGACAAACGAGCAAAATTCAAATAATTAAAAATCATTAAAAATATAAGTAATTCAAAATCATGAAATACATAAGGCTTATAAACTCCAGTGTTGCAGACGGAATGAGTATAAGCTAACTGAAGATGACACTATCGGATTGTGACGTCACAAACTCGTAGTCATTGCTCAACACTCGCAGTGTCAATACCGTAATCCCATTCCACCTCATTCATCCTCGTTTTTTGTACTTGAGTGTAAAGGCCAGTAACTTAAAGTTTCAAAGTATTTTTAATAATTTTGTATATTTTTTCAAAGCGGTGTTAAATTATTAATCTATCTTTTATGCTAATTGTCTTATAAACAGTCAAATAATCTATTATTTATTTAATCTCATCTTACAAACTTGAAGTTTTTTTATTCCAGATAATAACAACCAGAAGATGCGATATACAGTATTCTGGTCTCCAAAAAGATTTCCTGTTTTGTGTTTGTATTTAATACTCCTAATAATTGTAAGTTTATATATGTTTATATTTGTTATAACTAAGTTGGTATTTCGATGTACTGAACATTTGTCGAGATCCAGTGATAGAATACCTCTTTTTGACAGACAACATTTTTGACAGAAATTTGTGATATATCGATTCTTTGTAAGATGTTTTAGTTTAGGGTTTTGAATCGAAAATGTCACGTACTGAAGCGGGCAGTGGCGTAACTAAACCGCTGAGGCCCGAGCCAAATCCATAGAATGGAACCCTCCCTCAATGTAAAGAAGGTCATCCAAATCCAATTGTAATTTCTTTTCAACAAATTATCACGAAAAGTACGTACAAAACGCTGTTATAATATTGTGCATTTTCGATGGCCATAGATACTGGATTGAATTACATTCCGGACGTGATCCGAAGCTGGGCGATTTCATTTCATTACAAATACATCCAAACCTTGACACATAATTTGTAATGTGTATTATACTTTATTAGGTAATTTAAATTAATTGAAAACAAAACTATTTTATAATTTTTTTATAAAGTTTCTTATATTTAACCTTTATAAAAATAAAAGTCAGGATCCTTCCGTGCTCGCGGCCCTCTGGCCGGGGGCCTATGTAATTCTGCTCGTTCTGCCACCCTAATGTTACGTCACTAGACACGGCACGCTTATTACGTAACTTGCGGACAGCATGCGACAGCCAATATCGCGCAATATCTGCTGTCAAAACGAGAATTTGTGTAATGTAATTTATATAGTAGCGCTAAATCAAATGCGAAAAATGCATTTTATGGTCATAGAATAATAGATACGCAATCGTCATATATGATACCAATTTTTTATTACAATTATTCACCGGTCGCACAGTGATCGCGTGGCAGTCGCTGTCTGTAAATTTTTAGGTAATAACCCCCGAGAGTTATCGTAGCGGGTAAATCATCAAATGAGCTCAAAAAAATATATTCGCATTTAATACACTTAGGATTTTAATTTTAGCTTGGTTGTTAATTTTACGATACCTTAACAGTGACAAATACAAACGATTTCAAGATAGATATGTACTTTATCTTTTATCTTTTTATATCCTATTTCTGCTTCAATTACGATCACTCTGGAGAAAGTATAATAGTTATATGTAATATATTTTTTTATTTTCTATTAAAGAAAATAGAAATTAAAGAAAACATTTGGTTAGTAGAAAATACAAAAATATAGGTTTAGGAGATTTGACGTTCGCTCCTAGCTGTCAAAAATGTATCACGTGCCTTATGATTTTCTTAAAGAACAATAACTAAAGCAATTTTCTGTAGTGTATACAGGCTCCATACATTGTCATTATGGTAAAGATATTTAGGTGTAGCTTGATCACTTCCATTAAACTATAAACTTGGCTATACCTGCTATATATTGGAGATTTAGCCGGAGGTCATAGATATTAAATAAATGTAATTATCTCGACATCGTTATTCAATGTAATTCTAAAAGCTCGTTCACACATACATCTGTTATTGAGGTACATTATTAGTAACGATTTATAAAAATAATTATGGTATAAAAACAATTCGTCGTGACGGATTCGTATTTTATGGACGTAACTTATTCGTGGTTTTTCACGATTCGTGATCGTATGAAAACGCTCAGTAGTTTGTGTAGGTACTGGAAAAATAATAACGAATAACGTTCACGTGTGAATGAGCCGTAAGGTCTGAGATGTTAAATTAATTTCTCCCTGTAAAGATAGCATCGACAAACAGTGTCTAATATAGGTACATACATTCCCGCAATAATATGCATTCCAATAAATTAAATTTAACGGGTGTTACCTACCTCAAATTATTGTTAAATTAATATTAACCACTTATACCCGCATATTTGTCTTTCAGAACGACTTCCAATTTACTGTTTTTTTTATTGTTAATTAATAACGTAAAAATTGAGTTTTCCATGATTTCCTGAGTTAACATGTGAAGTATGTGTTATATTGAGGCATGTAGGTATAGGTTTAATATTATTATAGTATGGAATTATGAATGAAATCTAAATATGTAATTATTTTATTTAAGTAAAAAGAATCAAATGTTAATTATAAGCCATTTATTGTTGTGTTCAATTATAATTTAAGTAATATTTATGCTTATAATAAAGCAGTAGTAACAGTGTCTTGTACATTGAATAAATTTATCAAAAAATTAGTGTGGGCGGTAAAAAAAGAATAATAGAACACAAAAGTGTTTTTTTTATTTTTGTCTTGCTGTCTGTCTGTATATACACGCTAATCACCGAAACTACTGAACAGATTTTCACAAGTAGATTAAGCTCAGCTTGGAAAGACATTTAGGCTTTGTTTCATTGGATATGTCGTTTTAGTGTAACTTCTGAGATAATTACTTTAAATAAAACTTGTTTTATTTAGCGAAACGTCAAAAAATTCATTTACGATAGTACGACTCGCCCCCGCACTCATCGAGGCGGCGCTAGTATCTCTGTCGACTTTAAAGAATACCTTACCAATTCTGGGGGCCTAGACAAGTGGCTTCAATGTCGTAAACGCTAGTAGAATACAATGACAAATATCGTCTGATCTAGCTTTAGAATTTTAAATTGGTAGTTCAAACGTTTTACCGTTACATTAAATCAAACGAAAAGCAAAGTCGCATGAAAATCACAATATAAAACGTAGCCAAATGTTACCTTTGACGAGCAATAACGTCAGCAAGCGTTTCTATTTTACGAAACGCTTGCCACTTGTCTAGCCGCTCTGTTATATTTAGCGAAAGGTCAAAAAATTCATTTACGATAGTACGACTCGCCGCCGCATTCATCGAGGCGGCGCTAGTATCTCTGTCGACTTTAGAGAATACCAATTCACAGATGCCAATCTCACCGGATTCAAAAGTGAATTCGACTAATTTGCATTAGAGAATGCACTGCAGGGGTACGTAATAAAATCGACTTTCACGCGGACGAAGTCGCGGGCACCAGATAGTATATATGTATGACGTTGGCTGGTCCGATGGTATGTGAGTTAGTGATGACATTCCAAGCTGATGGGCCTGGACTTCCAGTCAAGAAACAAAATAGCCAAATTTTTATTTATTAAACAGGTACTTGGTTTAGGCCCATACAATTACTGTAAACTATCTCGAGAGTATTTACATGTAGTATGTTTATTTATGAAGTCCAAAAAGTACTTCAACTTATAAAGGTAAATTTTAAAAAGCATTTGAAGAAAATTGTATTCACTAAAAAAAGAAACAAATTTTTATTTATGATTTATATATTTATAGGATTTTTTATTCTCATATTAGAAGTAGTTGTGATAAAATATTGCCATACTTGTACAATGTAAAGTATGATAAAATTCATCCAAGAAACTGTAGTAACATTTATACATTAAGAATATTGTGTATGTATTGTATGCCTCTTCCTTTATGGTTAATTCTTAGAGAAAACGTTCATTCTCATGTTCACAACAATTATTTTGTTTACTTAATTTTATGTCACAGATTTTACTAAAACTATAATACTTTTTTGTAATAAGTTATTACATATCATCTCTATAATAAATTTATTACCAAAAAAATGTACAAAAATTATGTCATGATATACATATTTTAAATAATGTATTATTTTATGAAAAATAGGTCAAATATTAATAATTTTCTATTCTTGTATCTATAAAATTATACAGAGTATTTATGAAAACGGGACACTTTAAACATGCTATAGTATACCGAGAATGCATCTTGATTATGCTCTAATAAAGTATTATTATGTAATAATAACAAAGATAGGATCAAAACACAATTTACTTCAGTTGTGCTTCCCCTTAACACGACAAGTAGTTTGTTCCTTTTATTTAATTTTTACTTAATTTCACAAATTAGAAATCTCCTTTATTTATATAACTATAAGGTTGATATTCTTGTGTAAGTGGCAATAACTTATTTTTAAATTAGATTTCATGATCGTAGCAATTTGTAAATATTGTTAAGGGGTATATGCAATGTTTTTGAAGTTAATTTTCCTGTTTTATTTCAATAACAGATGAAATTATTACAAAGTAAAAAAACATGTTCGATTTACAACTGTAACATTACATGTTCCAGCCGCTTTTATGACAAATGGTGGTGATAACATCTGAAACTTTAAATGGTCATAACTCTTAAACGGATACGTCTTTTTCGAGAATTCTTTGTGTAACTACATACTAAAGTTATACCCTTTCATCCATTAAAGTAACTCCCGTTTTCATATACAACCTGTATAAACTGAATAGATTTACTTATTAATGATAATAATGTCATTTTTTGTCATACTAGTTCTAAAATAAAAAGCTTTAAATATATTAAATATTTTAGAACATTTACAGAACAATAAATAAAATGTGTTGTAAAATAAATGAAATTAATTTAGATTTTGTAGTGATAATATATTCTTTTAGCAATAACTTCAAACTTATATCATTTTTCATGTTTTATTGTAAATAAAAGTTTAGAGAAATTATTATTTTTTCTATACTTATCATAATTTCATTCCAATTTGACTTAAAAATGCGGTTAAAATAAGTGTTGCCACCATATAACTGTTCACAATAACTAAAACTACACTTGTAGATAATGACAGGGTTCTCCAAGTCATGTTAATTATTCCAGTTGATACATTAGCAACCAAAAAATAAACTAACCCATTTTCATTTATCACTAAGAAAATAGCTGGCACAATAAAATATATATTTTGATTTTTATTTTGAAAAACCACTTCAAAGAAATACAATATGGACATTACAGTTACTAATATGCCTTCTAAATATAAACAGTATCCTGCATTAACTAATGTCCTAGATGTAGGGCGGTAACAATTCACAATATATGACATTATCCAAAGTACTAATGAACTTGACAATAACTTAAAAAATATTTCATATCTGTACTTCGTTTGATCATTCAATTCCTTTTTGAAATGTACAGCAAATAAATACAAAGATACATAACCAAGGCAAGAAGAGATACCTTCTCTATTAGCTGTTATTAATGAAGTACGAGGTACATTACTGAAGACCCATTCTTCTAACCATATGTACAATAACGATTCATGAAACATTAATATAATTGTACTAAATATCCATGGCCGGTTTGAAAAAAATAATATTACTGAAGATAAGAACTTACAAAGAGCTAATGTATAGAAGAAATTCCAGTGGACACCATATTCTGTTACATGCTCCTGATAATCTAACTGTTTTAAAGACACATATCTTGCATAACCTAACAAGAATAGTATGGTAATAAATTTAATATTTCCTTTTATGACTTCTACATAATTATTTTTATTTACATTCTTATGAACAAGACCACTCATTAAAACGAATAATCCTACTCCTGTATCCATTAAACTGTAACCATATTTTTCTGTCTTGGCTAAATATCTAGGAAAGTCTTGAAAGTCGACCGCTAGAATACAAAATACTGTTATAAGGTATGTCAAGGCCCTCATAATGGTTACAGAAAGAGTTTTTTCAGTTGGAAATCTGTTTTTCAATTTGAAACTTGAACTAACAGATAGTAAAGTTATATCAATTGAATAAATTTTGTAAATAATAAAAATTATCATGAAAACATTTAAAAAATGCGTATGCTCTGCAAGAACCGTATGTCCTAGTACCAAAGGAAGCACTATAATGCCGTATTCAAAAAAAAAACTTCTAAAATCTGCCCTCGTATCAGTTTTCACAGAACAAAATATAGAACAAAGTACAGTAAAAAAAATTGAGAAAAACGTATGTAGTATTGTAGAACCACGGTTGTTCTCCATAAAAGACTCGTGGTATCTCTTGTATTCCTCAGCATCCATCTTATTTATATCTTGAAATATGTTAGATTGCATTTTGTACATTTTTGAGGTTAACTTATTTAAATGCTGCTTATTAAAAATTTTCGATCAGTCTGGCGGCTAAAAAATTACACTATTGTGAACTATATTTGTCATTTGGCAAATAATTGTCTTATGTTTCACCATTTGTATAGTATTTGATAAAAAGAAGAGTAGGTGGATTTTGTAAACAAAGATGATAAACGGGAAACAGCTGAGCAGACAGACAGCTGTCATTGTCATTAATTTTGTTGTTGTTTGTACGATACTCTCTTGAGAAGGAAGACAAAACAATCTATGCCCATACAGCCGATGTCTTTAGTAACAAATAGATGTGCATAAGCTTCATATTAGAATGTCGCCGTAATACATTTTAATATTTCATCGGTTTCTGACGATAAATATATCGAGAAAACGTCTGAAGCAAAACTTGTTTCCTCTTCGTACAACTCCTTAGCAATACTACAATACTACAGTAAAGCGACAGACTTCATTGTAATTTCAAAGGACATCTTGAAAGGACGCAAGAACTTCAGCTGCATTATTTGCTCAGGTTTTCGATCATTTTCTCACTTGTACAGAACTTAATAGCCCAATATTATGCACAATAAAAAACCTAAACAAACTGCCAATTTCATTTATTCTCTTATTCCTGTTAAAAACGTCCATTGTCAAATTACCACCGTCCGCCGTCGTACATGTATAGTGAGTATACCTGACAGAATATGTTGCTGACAGAGCTCTGTATACGAAGGGTATACCCAAGATACGTCTCTAAACTGAACTAACTAGTATAGAGATTTATGGTAAATACAAAATTCCACAGTAAAATTACTTTGTATACCTGTGTACCTTAAGGAGATTACACACCTTGGTATACCTATTTGGTACCATATTGGGACCAGAGAGACCGGAAATAATAATATACCATGTTTAAACCGGTGAGTGATTTGCATTCTGATGACTGTTTAGGACCAATTTGATGGGTACGCTACAAATATGTTATGACGGTTAACTTGAAAGTTGAAGCCATTATTTATTATTGTTATCTAACCAGTAAACTTTGCAAAAGTTATATCTTATATTTACCTCAATGAAAACATTTGAACTCACGACATTGCGCATTGACAAAAGGTAATAAAGAAATAGAAATATATTTTCCTTAATTTATTTCTCTTAAAATATTAAAAACTACGACAAAGACTAGCTTAAAACTAATTTGTAACTTATACATTACAAAAAGAATACTTTATTGTACAGAAACATAAATAAATTTAATTAACTTAAAATAATACGTTGCTACTGAACAGATGAGTAATTAAAAAAAAATACGAAACACATGTACATTTTGAAATTAAAATGTACCCACGTACAGAAAAATATTTGAGAATGTAAATGGTTTTATTGGCAACAAAATTCAGTCACATAGGCGGTTTAGAAGTCGAAATCGTATGGGCGTTGAGGGCGCCTCTGAACCAGAGGGATGTTGACCTCCTCGGCCGAACGGAACACCTGCGGCTGTTGCTGCTGCTGAGGGCGGGCCGACGGCCGCACTTGCAGCTGCTGGGAAGCTGCCTGCCGCCGGGGAGCCTCCTCCTAGATCAATATCAATACATATTAGTAATTAAATCTACTGCTTTACTATATCGGCAAGCATAAATCGGCTAGATTCGTGAAATAGACCTTGAAATATTCTAAATTTCTTTGCCGCATCTATCATTACCTATTTTTTATTTATAACAAATCAGTAATTTTATTAAGCATTGGCGATGTTTGTCTCTCTATGAGATCTTTCCTCTAATAATAAAGTCTTGAAAAATAGCGTGTGATAAAAAAAATGTACACCTGCAATGTAGGTATACTAATATGTCCAAAATTACATATAATACTAGTAGATCCGACGAACGGCGGGCTCGCATGTTGGAATAAAAAAAAGGCGAAAACCCGATTGCAGCACCACCTCTCGGGTCCAATTGTAAACCTAAACCATCCAGGGACTCATTCAAACAAACACAAACAATTTCATCAAAATCGGTCCAGCCGTTTAGGAGTTCAGTGACAAACACACGTATAGAAGAATTATATATATAAAGAATAAAGATCTATATCTCAAACCTTATCCACTGTATTATTGAAAACGTAACTTTAGAATTTGGCACTCCATGTGCTCTGATTACCCCTTTACTCGCAGTTAGGGATACAGCGGAGTATACGACGTAGTATGAATGTATTTTCAGCGTACCTACATCTTTAATGGTTAAATCATACATAAGGTAAAATTTTTAATTTATATCGACAATTCATTGATATACTGAAAAACGTAAAAAAACCCCGGTATAAAAATTAATCAGCACAATTTCCACCAAATATATTAAAGAACTTCAATTTTAAACAAGAAAATTACACGCAAATAGGTTCGTGAAATCAAATATGTCGTACTTATTGGCTTTGCACTATATTTAACTTTAATTATATGTAATAAAGTAATAATTGTTATTTCTGGTGTAAAACCTGTTATCGGGAAGCCAGTATTAAATTAATAAAAAACATACTTCCTTGCACTTCGACACTCGCTTTTATTTTCGACAATACGGTAGTTGGTTCCCAGCACAAACTAAATATATACTGGCGTATAGACGTACAAAGAGTGCGAGTGAGAATGTAATCTTATATGATAATAGTGGCACGAGTAGGAAAGGGACAGCAAACGAGACGCTATTGTCACCCTTTTTGAATGACAGGTCGTCACAAGTCGTCACGCTGTGTATTTTATTATTTTGTATTATTTCTGAAATTTTTCAATAATGGTTACATGTTCTGTATGTGATTTTAATATTACATATCGCAATAATCAAGGGAATCATTAATTTCATAGGTGACATTGACAAATTAAAAATCGTCACGAGTCTACGATACAGTCAACGAGCTCTATGTTCGTCTATACGCCAGTATTATATACTAAATTTATTTTTCCCATATAGCAATTTAAACTTGAACCAAGCGTGCGCCAAGTTTCCCACGCTACTGTATATACTTAAGGCAAGTTTAAATTAGAGTACCTAGTTACCACGCGACGATCGACGAAGATACACTATTGACAGAACGAACAGTGTTTTGCGCTGAAATTATTCAGTTTGACACCGCATCGTCGTAGCTGAAGGCTATTGTGCGAAAAATAACACATAAAAGCAGGTACCAAAATATGAACAAAATCGTGATACCTACTAAAAATTATAAGCTTGTGGCAATATTGTCAAAAACGTTGTTATCATATTTGACGTAGCAGATGTCAATAACGCCTCGACATATTTGATTTGGCAATCAAAGGATGCAGCAACATTTACGTGCTATCAAGGTTCCCACTTGTCTTACCTCCTCTTCGTCACTTTCGTCGTAGCGGTCATCTCTGTACACTTCAGCAGGGTAGTACCGATCGGAGTACTTGAGTGACACGTTCGGCTTCCGCTGCACCTCCTCCTCATTGATCGGTCGGTACAAGTACTCGTTGACGAAGTGGTATTTTGAGGACTTCTGGCATATGTTGTCGTGGGTCGGTGGCATGCAGATCAGGTGTACCTTTTGACAAAACATGATTAAACGTTATATGTTTTTCAAAGCATAGGCGGTCAAAGAGAACGGTGCAAGCAATACTGTTTAGCAGCAGGATTAGCGAGTAAGATGATGGGTGTAATGATGAGGGTGCCGCAAAGTCTATGGCATAATGTTAAAGTGCCTCATCGATTATACCATGTAACATTATACCTGGGATGTCCCAGTCTCTGTATTCTAGAAGAGGTGAAAAAATACCTGATGGAAAGTGAATCCATCGGGGCATATCCAGGAATGCTTCACGCTGTCCTGACAGTAATGGAACACCTCACATTGAAGATTTTCGTCGGCGTAGTACCCGGTCTGCTTGCCAACGCAGTCAAATTTAGACTGTTGCAACAGTTGCGATAGACGGTCGGGTTCTTCCTTCTCCTCTTCTAATTCCTCTACGACTTCTTGTTGAGCCTGCTGCTGCTGGAATTTGACTGGTCGCTGTTGTTGTTCTTGCTGAAGAAACAGTAAAGTCAGATTTAAAGTTAATATTTATATAGGCACTTTTTTATCTATAATCTATAAATGATTTAATGAACTTATGGAATGTTAATAAAATAGACACCTCCTACAAGAAATCTATTTAAATAAGCAAAACGGATGAAAATTCTGAGACTTGTTCCTTAAATTCTTGTTTGAGACTAGGTCGCCATAATCGATTTAAGTCCAGTCAAAATTGTTCTACTGATTTCAAGACGAGAAATTAAGTTTACATATTTGTTCTCAACCTCAAAAAAAAAAAATGATGAAATATTACTTTTTTTTTTATCTCTTCTCCGCCATTTGCCTAAAATCAAAGTGTAATATAGTGTACATAGTATGCTATTCTACCCACCTTTCTATGTGGCGCTCTTGTCGGTGCCCTCTGTTCCTCGACGACTACTTGTTGCTGGGGTCTCACTGGCACCAAGTTAACGTACGTCTCTTGCTGTTCTTGCTGCGGTCTCTGATACCCCGCAAGTTCAGCTAACGACGGTGTCGGCCTGAACCCGCTGGGTAGCGTGTTCGAAAATGCAGCCTGTGTGTACGCTCGTGGTCGGAGATTTCTTGACTCCTGTAAATAATGTAATAAGTAAATTTATTACTCGTATATTTCGTACTTAGGTACACCAATCTCGTTACAAGTGCCAAGTTGTGGGAGGGTGTATAAATTGCTCAGAAGGGAATACAGGATCTGGGGCTTTAACACCTGCATAGTTCATTAAAAGAATAACTTAACTCCTATTAAACTATGGTATATTTTTTCGTGAATAGTACTTACATAATCTTAGGTAGGTATTTATTTATATAACTACTTCAAATTATGTAGATAACGCTACAAAAGTGCAAGTAGTGCGAGAAATAGTCATTGGATGAACCAGCATTTGTTTAACTTTCGAAAATGTCTCCAATTTCTTTTTAAATTTCATTTTTTAATTCTTTTATATACATATATACACATACCTGATCGTCGGTGCGTCTGTTATAGTTATCATGTACCTAATTTCTGAACGACATGACCCATTTGAGATTGTATTCCCGAAGTAGTCCCCACGACTTGTTTTGATTATATATAGCTATGCTAGGATCTGATAGCTGACGCTGTAGATAAGGTATAACAAATTTGAAGCGGGTGAAACCGCAGAGCACAATTAGTATCTATTTATATATTGAAAATATTAAAAACTCCGTATTTTGAATCGATTCGAATTGAGGATAAACAATTGATTTTAAACTAAACGAAGCTCGAAAGATCAATTTCCGATTAACTCAATTGTTTTTTTTTATATGTGCTTCGTGAAGCATAAAAAATAAAGTTTGGTTTTGGCTGGTTTTATTGTTTTTTTGAGAAAATATTTGAAATAAATTTCGGTTCGGTATACCTACTTATTTCGATCTCTGACCTTCGTGAACCGATTCATTGAATAGATTTAATCGTTCAGATTGACCTAAAAATTGATTTTTTAAGACGTAGAAATCAATTATTCGTTAATCGACTAGACAGGCATCTCTAATTTATTATTTATCTCTAGCTACGTGTTGGTACTTTATACTCGCTTTCACTAGGTACCTGCACAAACTGAATTACCGTTGGCACTAGAAACTGTTCGACTATGGCAAAGACAAAATGAGGATAGTGCCTATAATAGCTTCCTTTTATACATTAGGTCAAAGGTCTGACAAATTTTTAGGGACCATAATATAATTGATATTCATATAAAGGTTTAAAGGTTAAACTTATACCTAACGCTAATAATAATTTACGAAAAATTAAGAAAAAAAAGTCGTAGAGAATTCTCAGCATTCTACCACTGAATCACGATGAAGTCCTAATTTCTCGATTTTTATTAAAATTCTTTAAATATTTACTTTGTAGCTGACAAAAAACTATGTAGAAATTAGAAACCTAAGTAGAACTTGAATTCGTTATGTTTAAAAAAATAAATTTTATTTCATTATTATAATGCAGTGGACCGAAGTGCACGTCTGTTTCTATTACCTAATTAACGGTTTCAATCTTTCAAACAAAAACTATTTCTAAATATTTGATTGTTCAACTCCTCGAAAAATATTTAACGCAATTATTAAGTTAGTAATTAATCTCTAAATTCAATAAATCTAGCAAAGTGCATGCGGGCTCTTGCGAATAATGTTCCGTAGATAAGTTAAAATGGTGGAATTGAACCTATAGTGATTGAAATCGAAATACATATAAAGTATAATGCTAATAAGTTCTGTCTATTCAGATTATTAGATATTTTCTGTTTTTTTAAATTTTGTGACCTGCTTAGCATAGACTACAAAAACAAATTTTTGAATAGAAAATAAAAATGGCTTAAATATGTATATATTAAACTTAAAAACAATAGCTCTTGCCTGTGAGTTTTTCTATTTTTTTAAAGAAGCGGTCTTTATCCTTCCCCAGAGTCCAAATCCATCTCTATACCTACCAAAAATCGAAACCTGTTCATCGTGAGAAACAGAAATACCTTTACATTTATATTATTAATATGGATAGTATGGATAATGCTTAAATTGGTTTTCTATGTAGGTACTTAGTGCTACTTTTTTGTATTTTGTCATACAACCAAGACGCAGTGTCTTCTGTGTTTTCTCACTAAGCCGACGAAGGGATTCCACGAAGATTCTACGAAATCTATATAAACAACGTTCCTTCTAATAACGTAGTATAATTAATTGCTTCAAATACCTATACTGTGCGTATATCATAATCATCATTAAATAAGCTTCTTAAAATGGTATGTATTTAATTTCAGCCTATCTATTTAATTTCACAATTTCTAAGGACGTAATTTGTTTAAAAAACGAAATCATTGATTTTATTACCACCAAACAGCAGATTGGTTTACCTACACAAATCAATTGGAATAAAAGACTAATTAAATCTATTACAGCTATAGACATAAGTTATACAATTAATACATTTACATAACACATAAAATCATTATTGCATTACTCGTGCTCGCGTTTCCGAAGAAAAATAAATGCCTAAATGATTATATCGAAAAAATACGCTACACCTGCACTCGTTCGTGCGAGGCAATGAGTGGCTATTGTATAAGTTATAGTACATAATTTGTACAATTATATCATCACATTATATTGTCAGATCCGGGTGAACGGCATTCGCCAATTATATACACACATTAAACCTCGCACTTATTGAAAAATGTGGAGCAAATTCCCTTAATTCTTGAATATTCTAAACAAAACAATATAATATAATTTACGGAGTACTTATACTGTTGAATAAAATATATAGCATCATTGCAATAAACCGTTGAGAAAGTATTCAATAAATGGATTATTGCGATAGGCCTAGAAATCGAAAATTAGTCGTTACGCCACACAAGTCGTCAATTGTTTTAACGATATTTGTTCAAGTTACGGAATTTTCTGTATAAACAAATAAGTAGATATTTCACTACAACACCACATTATATTTTTCAAGGGTACGAAACAATGAAGTAATAAGCACATAGAACGAAGAACTGAAGCAGTAAGTAAGCAACTGAGTAGCTGAGAAGATAAAGCGTGCGATCATCGTATTTTCTCACGGAGTGATGCAAACGAAAGCGTGTAATTGTTTATTTGCATCATTTATATAGACCATTAGGTTGTTTCGCATCAACAATTACGCGCGGAAAGTTGATTAACCCGACCACTTTCCCGCCAAAAAATATCAATGGTGGCAATACTTTCTTCAGTTCGGAAATCGGTGGAAAAAGGAAGATTATAAAAAACTAATAAGTTGCTTTCAACTTTCTCTGGCGGCGGCCTTGCCGACGGACATTGACACCAAATACGGTAGAAAAATTGCATCGACATTCGAAACATTTTCGATTTCGGTCACGATCTATTTGATGGCAATATGGCCGGAAATCGATCTATTTCTTCTTAGAAGATATGCATCGCCTATTGTGTAGTTCAAATTTTAAGAAAAAAAATATTTAAAAATTCGTATTTAGAAACTTATTTAAACACGAATAAATTAAAGTTTCTGCCAGTAATTTGGAAATATTTAGGTAACTGCATTTTTCTGCAAGCTTTTACGTACCTACTCTTGTAATTTATATGTACAATAGGTATAACAGAAATAAAATAATTGATTTACAATAATGCTCTTTTGTTTGTTCGGTTTCGTTTCAAAAATACTGAATCCATTTGAATGAAATTATTTTGGATGACTGAGGGTAGGTACCAACGCTTAATATTACCGTGATTATTCATAATTTTGATGAGAATATAATTTTTACTTTTCGCTTGCACTAATGCGATTTAAGTTTTAAAAACGTTTCTTAACTAAAATGATATCACCCCTTTAATGGAGTTGTTATACAACCAAGACGTTTCACATTAGTTGATTTTATTTCCAGGGTCAATTTAGTAATTGAACTGTAAGCCTCTATCCACATATTAAGGATTCTGAGTTGTTCTCGTTGAAAAACGGTGTAATTATATAGTAAATATTTTTTTTACTAAAGTGAATATAATTTCGTCAATTATGTGCACTACAAATAAGACATCAGTGGTTCTTACCTAAGTTCATAATATTTATATTTTACTGATACGTAAATAGACTTTTGTTCTAGTAGTTACTCCCCACGACGTAAAGTCTATAAACAGTATTATGGGTATGTAATTTACATCGACTTATAATCATATCGACACTAAAATCTGAAAGTAAGTACTGCCCGTTAGTCGATACCTGAAACACTCTCGTTAGGAACGTTTGTCGTATTTTACTGTGCTACCTTCAGTTAACTAAAGACTCAATTTCGGTTCTAGTTCCTTACTGACCCTATGACTTTAATTGATATATATACGTATGTATAATGCTGTATATCTATTACGCGTTAGATGTACAGCAAAAAGATAATGCCAAACATCGCGATCTTTACATACTTCTTCTACCTTTTCAAATCTCGTCAATGTACTCATGTAGAATCATCGTGTTATGCGAGTGCTTTTGATATTTTGTCAGCTAACATTCTGGCTATTCGATCTTCATAAACCAATCTTGGTCTACCTTGGTTTCTGCTACCGCTCTTTTTCGCTCTGTAGACTTTCTTTGTCAATTGTTAATCATTAATATTAACAAAAAAGTTACGATGTGAGCACTTGGTGTATAGCCATCTTAATGAATAAATAATGACCAGGAGAAACTACAATATAATACATCCTTGTTTAGTCGTATTCTGAGTGACGTCGTTTCTCTCACTCTCGCTATAGTCTATCGGGTCATTCTATTTCATTAGTCGTTGCCGTATAATAGTATAATAAACATCGTACTGATGTACCATCGTGAGTAGTGTATGTACCTGGTCATATTTGGTCTCTTAATATTATAATACAAAAATGAAATGTTGTACGTTTGTTTGATTTTCTTTGAAACAAATATGACTTGAAGATAGAGTGGCTCACTTCTGACAAAAATATAGAGTACCATTTGCCAGTACGGCACTAGTGTCACGGGTAATATCTTGTTAATAAATAAATATGCTTTTAATCTATTGTTACTGAGTGTACAAAACCTAAAGCGGTCGGTGCAATGTTAGTTCTACTTCTATACAAGTTTATTCAGCTTTTTTTCAGCCGCTCTATGTTTTTCAGTCGTCCCAAGTAGTTACAGCTAGCATAGTCTGTGACAATATCTTATAAGATATAACAGTAATATCTTTAGATATGTTAAAAACTACATCTTAGTATATCAAACTAATTTATTTACATTCACCCCTCTGTTACTGATGTATTTCCTATCCTATGTGCTGAAACGCTCTGTTTTTTCTAAAATATTTGTATTCGTTACTCACTTCCTGATCTAAAGCCAGTTCTTCATCATCTTCATCTACTCCAGCGTCAGGGACTCCGTCATCTTCTTCTGCAGCCAAAGCAACTCCTAATAACAGCAGCGCTATGAAAAATCTCCACCTGCAACAACAAACAAATTTGTTAAAAAGAGAAAGAATAATTGGAAATCTTAAATTAGTATGCACTTTAAGTAATGATGTCTGAGAAGCTATTATAATTCTAAACGGTTTTTGACACTTCTAACTACGTTTTAAATTTTTCATTAGTTCCAGATTCGTAAAAATAAAATAACTTTATCGTTTTATTTACATTTTCTCTAAAAAATCAAATCAAAAACCAACAAATAACATCATTTAAAAACATCAGTGTCTAAATAGAGTTTATCCTTTTCAAATAAACAGAATTATGTGCTTCTGTTTTTAACTGACTTCAAAGAAAGGAGAAAGCTTCTTATTAATTCGTTCGAACGTTCCAAATTAAAATATGTATAATTTTTTTGTTGTATATATATTTTATTTTCTACTACTATTTAGTACTGATTAGCTTTTCACGAAATTAAAATCTTATCTGCCTACTTAGTCTTAGTCCCATCTAACTACTCGTAAATAATACCATATGTTGTACTTATCATTTAAAAGTAAACAACGATGTTAGTTTTCTAAGCGGTAACTTTGGAAAAGTCTACTATTTAAGATAATACTCAGTTTTATAGCTTGTAAATATTAACATTAAAATATGTATGTACTGATTTATTTTAATAAATTTTAACTACGATTACTTTGAAGTTTTATTTAGGTACCAATAATAAACGAAAAATTATCAAATGGACACCCGATTCGCAAGAAAATCAAACCAAAGACAACATTTAGTTATCTAACCACTGATCATCGAGAATGTTACTAACTATTCATTAATTTGTCACTAAATGTAACTTCAGACGAAATTCGTTTAGTCTGAGGATATGGCTGGTCCTTTTAACAACGTAGACAAGATGTAGAATGTCGATCATGTCGAACCCACTTACGTAAGGACAATTTTGCCGTGTGGACGCTGCCTGTGCACAGACCTTGCGTAAGTTAATTGATGTATCACAACAAATTTAACGACGACAGAGATGTCGTCGATTTAAACAAGTAGGTACAAATTAAAAAAGAAATCTTGTTCTGATTCCGAGTATGCTTAAGTATATTTTCTTGTTTTTAACAGTCGTTATTTCTTGCGCCTAGTAGAGCTCACAGAAAATAATAATGATAAAAAAATTGAATTAAATGTCTGATAATAATTATTAATTATTAACAACATCGATAGTGTAAATATTGTTAGAATACTGTACCTACTCGTGTACTCACTTTAAAAATGATAGAAATATCTAAAAACACATAAGAAAGAATGGGCGGTTGTTTGGAATAACTACATTGTTCAAAACAAATTGTGTTCAATATTTTTGCTATTATTATCGATAAAATTTTTCCACACTTAGAAAAGTAAACTCATATTTTTTCGGTTTGTTTATTTTTTCTGCTAAAGAGAGCCAGCATCTGATTAACTAAGTAACAAGCTAACAAGCTAAGAATACTCGTATCTTTTGAATATTATGTACATAATTATGTTAATAAGTACCTCATTATAACTTAGCATTTTAAAGTACAAAAATGTAGATTCAATAAAATAATAGGAATGCGTGAAACGGTTCTCGCAATTAAACCTATTTACTATTTTTTTCTAGATCAAAATTCGTTGTACTTTTTTTCAGCCAGTATTTTTATACTCGTAAACGTTTATTTAAAGGATAGAGACTGGTCCTGCAACAAAAACCCACAAATGAATCTCATATATTTGAAAATTAGGTTTGGAAACCCACGTATACATTACGTAACAACAAAAATTCTGTTCTCTTATTAATAATGCTGCCAATACACTTGTGTTTTAGCAATTTTTAGGCAGTTGTTGATATGAAAGTAACTAATATGCGCCGAACTTCATACATTTTTGATACCGACACTTATGTACGTGTTGATGTAAACCACATTAATTTTAAGTGGCCGTATCCAAAGAGAATATGATCACTACGCGCCATATCCTTAAGCCGCTGTCTTCGCTTCGTCGATGTAGGTAGTATGTTGTCGTATGTACATTTAGGGCTGATTCACATTGTTGTGTATTGTTCCGCACTCAGTCCGCTTACGCTCTAGGCAAATATATTTTTATTCCCATTCGCCGACGTACCGTAAAGCATTATCGATAGTGTGAATACAGTTGGATATCTGCAATATTTTATCGGAACGAAACAAAGGTATATTACTCTAATTTAAAGAATTAATTTTTTTCAACAATGAGTTTTAAATACCACTTGTTTTCTTATTGTTACTGATTCGAGCTGATACGGCAAAGGATTTTTTGTTATCAATTCAATAGAAATAACAGGAAATCTTTACAAGTTTTTTGAACCTTCAGTTGTTACTTCGTATTTTTAAACAAGTGTTGCCTTAGGTTCTCTCGAACATCCGGAACTCTACCTTCATAATTTCCTACGTAAAAGACCTTCGAGAAACTTCAAACTAAACAATTCAATGCCGCGAATGATATGAGACGTGATAAGACAGGAAACTATTGAAGAGATAATATAATAAACACTACGTCACATAACATTATACCGATGTCAGCGAACGACATCCTAAATGAGAGGCCTGAATCATTTTGACAACTACAACTCTGTGACGCGCAGTACGAAAAACAAGGACAGTCAAAGCCGTCAAAGCGAACACACCACGGAAATGGTTCCGATTAAACCATTACCAGCAAAGATAAGAAGTTTCTCGTAACTATCTTTAATATAAATCTAAAATCTGCTTAGGTACGTGATATCACATGATAACTCATGTGATAGCATCATATTGACATTAATGCTGGGAAATCTGCGTCATTTTTTGTGTTGATAACGGAAATGTCACTGGTAGAGTGGCAGAAAAAAAACGTCACTGGCAAATAAAGGAGTCCGAACCGCTAAGGGATCTACCACCTACTAGGAATAGTTCCGATGATCCCTGAAGTTAGACCTGTTTCTGTAACTACTCAAGACTTAGCCGCACGGAAAAAAGTGACGCGATGGTTTGTCTCCACACTGTACATTACATACGTGCAATATCCACGTAACGCCCAGGTGTGGCCAGTTGGTATTTACTTGAAAACTCGTCGTAATTAAACTCAACGAAAGTTATTACATCAATGGTTCATAATACGAGTGGTGTTAACGCAATAATGTAACCTTTTCCTTGTAAAACGCTTTTCTGTCTGCGAGATTCGCTCGGGGCGATGTGGCCTGATAGTGCAATGTATTATAACTACTTACTGTTGTAAGCTCGCTCGTTAGTCAAAAAATAGTCCGCAATCATTAGTACAAGTAAAATCAAACAGTCGATTTAATAAAAATTGGTTAAGCGAGAGTTTTAGATGCGCGTAGACGGTTCCGTAAGATTTTATACCATGTTAAATTTCTAAACTTAATCACTAGAGATCTTTATGGCATATTGGGACTTTTACTATATTTTTATTACTGCTGGATGATTCGGGCACATAGGAATTAGTGACGAAGACGACGAAAATAACTAGAACGAAATCGAGTGGTAGCAGAAGCCAAGGAAAACCAAGCCTAACTTATGAAGATGAAGATCACATAACCAAAGTGCTAGCTAATGGAAATGTTAAAATCACACTTACACCAGTGAAAGTGTGTAAGGAGGATAATGAATTTGAGGCGAAAGTAGCATGTAAGGACCGCGGAGTCTGGCTGGATCGGTACCACCACGTTATTTACTAATCTCGTCGTGTAAGCAAATAGAAGTGCTTGCACTGATTGTGTGGTGTGTAAGTGTGGAGTGTGTGTTCTTTGTGTGTGGAGTGTGTGCTTTGTGTGGAGTGTGTGTGCTTTATGTGTGGAGTGTGTGTGTAAGACGTGTGTGTGCGTGTGAGTTGTGTATAAGACAGCTGATGAAATATCGGTCACAAGAGGCACATCATCTTAGTCCAAAGGGCTGCCAACACGTTTACAATCTGATGTGATTTCTTTGCCTTGATATAGTAAATGCCCTTGGGCCATTCACTCCGCTTACTATCAGGAGATCTGTTTGCTTGTTTGTCTTCCTAGTAGAAAAGAATCGGTGAAGTTTGGCGCTTCATCTATTCTGACTACCTCATTAGGCGTACAGCGTGAGAATATATAAGAATGTACAGGCTACGTAATTTTTTCAATTGTTGGCTCAGTAGTTTTAGAGATAAGAGGGGTCAGTCTGGTTCAAGTACCCAAATTAGTCAATTACCCCCTCTCTAAATCTCCCATTAATTCATGAAATGTTAACTATAGTCCAATTTTTTATACAATAGAGCGATTTGACGTTTCCAGGGCAACCAGTTTTTAAATAGTGATGATATATCGACTACATTATTATGATTATTAGTCTGTAGCGATTACTGCGCGACGTTATCTACATGATCTTTTTGGATCGTTCCTTTCACGAGATGGCGGTATCATCGAAAATAAGAAAAATGGGTAAAATAGTAAAAAAGGAAAAATAAATATGATGTTCATTTATTCGAATGATCTAATATTACGAAATTAAATGAATTAACAGTTAAACTAGTTGATCGATTTGATTGAATCTATATCGACTCAGTTCTATAACTTGATAATACTAATTTAGCTGGGCACATTATGAACTTTGACACGTTAAAACGTTAAATCGCTCTATCAAATTAAATCTTAGACTGTAGTGCACCAGCTATATATATAAAAGGCGATGTATGTATGTATGTTCCATAAGGACTCCGAAACAACTGGACCGATTTCGATGAAATTTTCAGGGAATCTTCAGATTGGCCTGGCGGGTATTTCTGTAAAGTTTGGTAGCGATCGGATCAGTAGAATTTTTTTTTTTTTGCAGTATCAAAATAATTATAAAAACTGTTTAATTTATTTTAACTTCAACTAACGCCCAGTGATACGGGCCGGGTTTGCTAGTAGTGTATATTTTGCGTGATAATAAGAAATATAGCAATACTAAATTTCATGTTTCATATATACAACAAAAGTTCTGAGAAAATTGATTGCGTCAGACGGACAAACGAATGGACGCATAAATAATCTTATAATCTGTTTTTGGTTTGGTACGTAACGTCGAAAGTTAAAATTAAAAAATTTTGTTTTAATGTCAACGTATAATACAATTTATCCACGAAATTTTTTAATCTAGAGAAATCATCTAATTAATTGGCATTGCACACAAAGTGATGCCATAAAACAATGGACTCTTAGGGCTGATCAGCTATTCTTGTACTGGTCCGAGGATCCGGTCGATTAGTTGGGTAAAAATATTTTTTTAATTTATTTGTTATCTTAATATCTGAAAAGGATAAATAATAATTTATATACTATGTTATTTATGAATTCACTCTGATTAAAGTTCTTTCCTGAATAGAAATTATTATAAAAAACCTCAAATAATAACAAAATTGTCCCTTGGATAACTGAAAGTGCTTTTTGTCTCCTGGACAACCACTAAAATCAAGAAATATATCGAAATATTGTTAAAAGTTGAAATAATTATAGTATAAATATAAGCTTTGTTACATGTACAATTTTTAGATATAAAATCAAAACGTAAAAATATCGAATATATTTTGTCAGGAATTCAGAGACAGCATTGAGACAAAAAAGATTTGCTCTACTCAATTGATAACTATTTTGCCGAATATAAGACATCAACGAGCAAACAACAAAAAATTCAAAACTTAAAAAAAAATGAATATTGTTAAATTGACATAAAATATGGTCCTCAGGTCAGTGCCAATAAGGTTTTTGTACGTTATAAAGGTTGTGGACCACGAACATAATATACAAGGTGTTACAAAAGTACCCTACACTACCGAAAGGGCTTGACGTACCCATAAAACTGAACAACTTTCCGCAAGGAACATGGGTCGAAATATGAAAAAACTTTTGGTCCTCTCATACAAAATGAACGCTTAGCTGATGAAATTAGTATGAGAGGTTCAAAATTTTTTTCATATTTCGACCCATGTTTCTTGGGGAAAGTTCGTCAGTTTCATGGGTACGTCAACCCACTTTCGGTAGTGTAGGGTACTTTTATAACACCTTGTATAGTGGTCATAATATGTAATATGCTCGTACGTATGTAGCCTTAATAAAAACTATTGAGCTTTTCAAAAAGATCATAATAGATATATGTAGGTACCAATCGTAATAATTAAAGTAAGTATGCACTTAGGCTTCAACGTCTCATTCACAAGTTCAGGGATGGCGAACCTTTATCTATGTGCTATTTTATTCTATAGAAATATTTAACGAGGCCATGACGCGCCATCAAACAATCTTGACTTTGCGATTAATAAAAAAAAACAACAAACGTATATAAAAAAAATTGTTTGGATAAAATAAATCTTTTAATTATAGCCGAGCCCTAATTATTATGTTATTGGCACGCGTGCCATTAGTTTGCCATTACAGCACTAGTCTATTGTTAAATAAACATATATAGGCCACATGTCTCGATGCTATTATTCAGTGAAAGATTATCTATATGACAAGAATTTGTAAATTGTGTTGTTTTGTTTTCATGACTGTGTTAAATTGTGTTTATTTATTTTTATGTAAAATTATGTGAAATGAGATATTTAGATAATTTTAATTTTAATGTAACGCTTGTGACGGATTATTATATTGTGTACAAAAAATTATTTGTTAAACCTTTGCACGCCAAAGTTTGGCAGAATGATTACCTAATGTAACTGTTCCAGCAAATAATACTTATTTACATGTTTAATACAATTGAAATTATTGTTAGTATTTATTTTACATAAATAGCTGCATAATGAGATCCCTTGTTTGGTTCCTTATTTTTACCTGAACTCGATAATATTTTTTTGTGAAGGTATGGAGCACACATTGTGTTATGTTAAAGAACAAGGAAATTAATAACGAATGTATTTTATCACTACACAATACAGTTGTTTTTGTATCGTTTTGGTATACCTTGAACTTATGTATTGTTTCATTATTGTATTTACAAGAAATAATGTAGTTATAAGCTGTTCAATTTTATTATAGTAATAAAATAATTTATAATGTGATTAGTACTTCATTATTTTGACACGTTCTATTATAAAGCATGTTCGCAGTCAAATCGTCAATTCGTTGCATTTTTGAGGAATATGTGAACTTCGATTTCAATGTGTGCGTTATTGTAATTTGTAACTATTATTTTACAATTTTCTAAATACATATTATTGTTTAACATTACGTCGTACATTTTACAAATCGATACCTTGAAATTTATTCTCGTATTAAATCAATAAGTTCAGCAAATTAGTAAAATCTTCGATCACAGATGTTTCTTTATTTGTGATCGAAGCGTAAAAAGTATATTGTCGGCATCTAGTGAACCTTAAAATGAATTGCCGATACTGGTAAACTATTTTATTGATTTCTTTATACTTTTCTGCAAAATAATTATTGTCAAAATACGAACAATGGACTGCAATTAAGTTGTAAAAAAATGTTTAAAGCAATTACAAATATCGTTACTTGAGCATTTGAAATGGAAACAGTCGAGCAACCAGGGGGTTATTCACAAACGTCGGAAACTTTCCGTGGCGGAAAGGTCAATCGTCGAAAAGCATAAATTCAATCCGACGGCTTGGATTTGTAAATACGATTATATGTAATATGATATATATATAATATAAACATAATGCGATTTCCGATTTGTGAATCGCGTATAGACAAGATCATCGAAAAGTTTCCTGTCGGATACGGAAAGTTGAGTTTCCGACGTTTGTGAATAACCCGCCTGGACTTTTTCTATGCAATGAATCAATCACTAATAAGTTATAACATTTTAAATCTTACAGTGTTTTTATACAAAATATTTTTTCTTGATAATAAGGCTCACGTCCGTTTAGAAAAAGAATTCGTACAAAAATATATTTAGTTCAACGGCAACCTTTTGGCAGGCAATGGCCACATAATGGCAAAATGAGGTAGAGGCGGGCCGCACTTGTTCATAATTTTGATAATAGGTATCTATTTCTATCCTATCAGATATCTATATAGGTATTATTTTATTCTATCTACATAGGTAACATAGGTGATATTAAAAATGCAAAAACATTTTATTTAAATTTATTAATAGATACGAAGGACTACGTCAACGATAAAGGAGCAACAAATGAAAAAGAAATGAAGAAAAATAATGAAAAATTTAAATAGGAACTACTTTACTACAAACGTAATTATTTATTTAGTGAGAATAAGACTTTCATTTATAAAACGGTCGCGGGCCGCGCGTTGCCGACCGCTGATTTAGTTGAATCCAAAAGACATCACAATAAGTTCCGATACTCGCTACAACTAAGTTATAATAACTATTATTGCAATAGGACATTGACACAGGCATAACATTATTATATTACATCGGACATTTACATCTACGTAAGGTGGTTATGTAATAATATCAATTTTTAGAAACGGCTGAAAGAAAAGGTGGTCCATTTAACTCAACAATGTACAAACAAGTATTATAACATTCGTATACTTTCTCCATCAGAGAACCATCGAGTCGTGAAATAACTTGCGTATTAAACTATTTCAGTACCTACTTGCAACTTAACTATAGAAATACTTCAGTGACAGTGTTTCCTATTACTGCGTCATGATGAAATGAAACATTGGTTTTATGAAATCAATACACTATTAATCAATATTGAGTATTATCTGGATTATGTGGCAATTACATTGAAGCCGTATTTTTTTATTAATCTTTAACCTCTTTAACAGTGTTCCAAGGGTTTTTCGTGATTAGATTATTTTTTCTTTTTTCTTGGGATTGGTGTCCAAGTTTTACGCGACTTATAAATATTTAAATTTAAAACACGTAGAATTACATTTTTATTATAAATACTTTTAAATATGAAATTTAATTACAATTAATTATTGACATAGTCGAGTAAATTTAGGAAACAAACTTTCTAGATTGTCTCGCGTCTGGGTGTACCGGGAGACGCCCCTAGTAGTCGTCGTCTGGTTCTGGTTCTCATAGCACAGGGACGGTTCAAAACGTATTAAAAATCAAAACCATGGAGAACTAGTTAAAAAGCGCGGGAACATTTAAAACAAACTAATTGGATGAGATGTGCCAAAAAATTTAAGCGCTTCTTGATGAGCAAGTAGTCGTCTTGTTTATTTGGTTTTCTTTTTGTCAAGTGTTTTTTGATTGTTTGTCTATTGCTTTTTCTTTTTGTCTACATCGCAACTTATGTATATTATTTGTGTGTGGACACTTAATTGGTTTACGTATTATAATTTATAACTGTAGTTTTTTACACATATAATGTATTATGTATACTGTGTGTTTCTCAAATAAAATTTAAAAAAAAAAGTTCAATAGGTCACCCTACCTATTTGCAAAATTTTAGTTATAAAAATATTTAATTCAACATTTCTATGGTAAGAGTTTGTTTGACTGTGGGTAGATAGATAGTGAGCCTTTCCTTTTGAATTAGGTACTGAATCACAAGAAAACCATTTATTATTATTCAGTCTCTTTTGCGAAACCAAATTTTTAGAACATGTCGTGTCAGTCACATTTGACTGTAATTTCACTATTAAGTATAGAAACAATACACACAAAGAAACTTTAGTACAATAATATTATCATAAGTGAAGTCCCAATTACTGCATGCGGTGTCATCTCGTTACGCTATATAAACATAACGGAATTACACCCTTGTTTATGTTACAATTATTACAAAATTATCTGAAAAAAAGATACTATTTGTTTAGATAAAGGTCATATTGAACAATGACACTATGACACAGTTTTTTAGTGCGCAAGCGCAGCGCCGGCCCTTGTTTTTATCGGTGGAGACGTGACAAACGTCGCTCGTTGTCGCGCCGGTCGGTACAGCAGTGTTTCATTGTCAAATAATATCGCAATGGTGGCAAATCGATACGAGATCTTTCGCCAACAGCAGTAGTAGCTAGTGTTGATGAAACTCACGGGGTTTTAACAGACTACAAAAAGAGTATTGCATTCTTTGTACTCATCTACTTATTTGTTTTTTAGGGTACCATATCTCGATAGAAAAACCAAACCTTTAAACACAAGCTGATATGGATCTTTTATCTACACCTACATCTAAGTATGAATATGAACATATGAATAAAATTAAAGTGTTTGTCTATTATTTCAAAGTAAAGCCTTTTTCTTAAGCTTATGTGGTTATTTGCGCGTAACCAAAACCAAAACATGCTTTTTAAATTTCTATCAGTTTGTTTGTTTGTCCTGGTTAATCGCTGAAACCGCTAAATCGATTTTGACAGCACTTTCGTTGGTAGAGGACTTTCCAGAGAGTAATCTTGACTACTGTTTATCCCAGAAAAATACCTACCAAATTTAACGTGGGTGAAACCGCGAGGCTTATCGAGTATTGTGTATAAACCATCATGAATGTTGTTAATTTGATGTAACATGGCTGTTGATTACCTAATTAGAAAAGTTAAAATAGATTATAAGTTCACTCAGGCGTAAAGCATGAGATTTGGCACAGTAATACATTCTATTGACCTACATATTTTATTCTATGTAGTTAATACTTTTGAATAGTCCAATTAAGAATTAAAAAGAAATCAAATTGGATACTGGACCTTCCATAAATTCAAAATCATAACAAAAGTTCTATGTACCCAATCTAAAAATCTCAAAAATTTGTGTCACTATTATCATTTTATAATTAGATACAATTTTCTGCAGACCTCATTGTAAAATTAGAGTATGTTATTATACACAAAATAAATGTGTTTATAAATTAACGTTTAATTTTATATTACTTTTAAAATAATACTAACAATAATTGAAATTAGTAAATAATACTTTTGTATAACAAGGGTAAAATTAATGTATTGTTGCTTATGAATAAACGTAAATTACACGTATTTAAAATTATTAATTATAAAACCAAGATGTTACTCCATACTGTAATCGCCATAAGAAAATCCATTCACTATTCGTCCGTTTCATCTTAGGTTGATCGCTAAGTGGTCGTGCTAAACTACATTTTTTATCATCGCATTTGCGCTCATAAAATTTCATATGAAGTCGTAAAATTATTTCATACATATTAGCTATTATTAGTTGTTGGAACGTTCACTTTTGACCGATTTTTCAAAGTATAAGACGAATAAAATCTCAGAGCATAAAATACTAACATATCTATGAATAAAATCAACCTTATACCGCAGATTAATTAGTTACTAACGTAAACTTATACTGTCAGAGTAAAAATATCAAATTCATCACGTGTTTCTCTCAAATTTTCTAACATTTTTACTTCCGGTTCATTATATTTCCATGAAAATAACTTGAGCGTAATTATAATGGTATTTCTCAACGATAATGAAATTAAGCTCAGCGTACTGTCCATCACATCCATCACGCATTAATTCTTATATCTGTCAGTCAGGAATTTATTAATCGGAAGTAATAATTCGGAGAAACGTCGATTTAGGTAACTGTCTTTTCGACGGGGTAATTTCTGAACGCAACTCTATTTTAACAATTTTGCTACAGAAGTTGACAACTATACATAATTTACTACAAATGGACCGTGTAATGCAAAGTAAAGCCAATTTGGTCAATTTCGAATTCAGAATCAGCACTGCTTAATCAACTTTTTATTGACAAATACATTCAACTCCGACAATAACTTAATTACACCGATACGGTTTTGTGACGTTAGCGTTGAATCCATCTATAAATAATTTGTAGTGATTTTTGTATAATTTTATTATTTTAATATAATTTTGTGGTAATCTTATCAATTTGTGCGACTAGAATGGAGGAAAAAAAAGATTTTATCTTTTAAAAGCAATGATATTATTATTTTTTCTCAATAACACTTCTAAGATCGTCTATTATTGGCTAAAACGTACAAGTGTTTGACTAAAAGCTATTATTTCGTACTTACCTACCTATTTTATTTTCAATCTATTTTATTTACCTATTACTACATGCCACTTATAAGTAAAAGCATCTCGAACCGTTTGATTTGCGAGGGAGTTTGCGAGTGGTAGGCGTAGGTCTTTATGTGGGCTCTGCCAGTTCTGCCAGCAAAAGAACAACCTCTTCTCGTAGGTCCTAACGCATTTGAAATCTGACGTCCTTTTTTTCTTGATATTGTAAAGGTCCATGGGCCACTTAGTCCAATTATCATCGGGCGGATCAAAATAAAATAAAATAAAGAATACATAAATTCTCCATAAGAAATTTAAAATTTAATATTCATAAATAAATTAATAAATATATTAATGTTAAATAATGTTAAAATGTGATAATGCTACTTGATTTAATAAAGCTCGAAATTCTGACAGTAGGTAAGTGACTAGTTTTATCATTCGACATACTTGTCAGTAAGCGAAAGAAATACGTAAGAACCGCGATATTTAGCCGTCCACTTACCTTAACTACCCCGTAAGTCAAGTCAAGTAATATTAAAATAATAATGCTAAGAGATGGCGGTAAGCACCCACCATGATATTCCTTTCTTTATTATTTTTACCGTCTCTATGTAAATTATAATGTACTAGATAGTAGGTACTAGGTGATGAAGCCCACGCTTCGTAGTGGCTATTTTTTTTTAATTGAAATTTATTCAAATTACCTTCTAATACTTTTCTGTAAGGAGTCGCACATAACTTACAATTTAAGCTCAATCTATCGAGTTGTATCAAAGTCTGTATGAGGCACAAAAACTAACATAGATTTTTTATATATCCTTTACTATAATACGAGTAATATTTTTGCATTTGTAATTTTGTATTTGTATTTGTTCATAAAAATGGCTGTAAAAATTTCGATGAAATTTACATTAAAGTGGTTTACGAGGGCGTAAAGCTGATCTAGCTAGGTCTCAACTATGGGAAAATTCGTTTTCTTCGCGTTTTCCCGTATTTTCACACACTTAAACTTAGTAATTGGTATTAATTGGCAATTTTGCAATAAAGTTTACCTTTTCAATAATAGAAATAGATAAATCACATAAATTATGTGACCGTTTGTGACAAATGCGTGTGAGATAAAAAGTAGTTGTAATTAATTTATATACACATTACATTTTTAGTATAATCCGCTGAAATTCAGGCCTTATTTATCGACATGCGTTTTGCTTTTCATCGAAGCATTGTCAGGAAAAGACTTCGTCATTTAGGTCCCTTTCTAGTCCAAACTTTCCTGAAAATATTTTGCTGATAAGCGAAACACGTACAAAATTGATTTACCCACATGTAATTTTGGTGGAATATAGTTATAGTATACGAAAATTAATGCTAATTCAACAAAAACAGTATAGCATCGTTGATCAAAAGTCGATCTTAATATGCGTAAAATTCATTTATTTATTTGCTTGTCCTAATCTAAACAGAAGCAGATCGCGTATTGCGTGATGATTCGACGTTATCTCTGATTTCACTTTCGGATTGCGCCACATCCTACTGCCTAATGAACTGTTTGTCAGTATTTTGTCTGGTTTACTTACAACAATAATATATAATTATTTTTAGGTAATCGCTTGTGCGGAGGAATTCATTCATCTTTAATCCAAAACTACTTATATAATACATATATATTTAGAAAGAGCTTCCATGCTCGTCGGTAAGAGAAAGAGAAATATAGAACGCGACTTCTTCGTGCGGAACGTAAGTTTGACAGGTTTGCAAGTTTCGAATATTCAAAAAACTGACATAGAAGAAAGGTTGGCAACCTGGTTCTACTTAGCCACCTGTAAGTTTAAACGTTTATCAGTAGAAGCAGCATCAAACTTCTGTTCGCCTTGATGTTCTAACCAAACCGAAAAGTAAATAACGAGATGTTGTGTATATTTACATGTATTTTGAAACAATAACATAACTGTATCTGTAAAGATTATTTATGAAAAAATAATTAGAATATGTTTTTATAATTTTGTTTATCGGCCCTTCAAAGCTTCACTAAAAACTCCTACATGGAATGTATTGCAGTCTTGTTCTGTTCTTGCAGTTTTCAATTTAACGAAAGTGCAAAACCAAGTCCCAAATTGATTTTGGGCATCACTATCACTATCACTTTTTAACTTGTCGGTTATTTTATTCTTTTTAAAAATAACAATAAAATTAAAAAGTAGAAGTCCTGGTTGAAAAATGATCAATGCTTTTAATAAAAGAAGATTGTTTGCTTTTTAGAGCTGCATGCAAAAACTTAATCGACATCAAACTTTCACCGTCATACAGCTGCTCTTAATTGTGTTACCTACCAAAGTTTTCTACATGTCATTTAAATGATGCGATCGCTTTAGAGTTTCTTTCGCCTCTTCTCTATGCAGAACGCTTATATATACTATGCGATAATGCGATAAGTTCATATTACTCCATGAGGGACTTACATACCTACACAGTTTTATTTCGAATAAATAATTTAAGTTTGAGCTCGTAATGTACCGTAGATAAATGTCTAAAGCAAGTTTTGGGATTAGTTGACCTCAAAACTTGCTTTCTTGCAAACACTTGCAGAATTTATTTAAGAATTGATTAAATTAATGTTGAGGTTGTGAAGATATAAGAGTTAAAGAAAGAACGAGGATTGGGAAACAGCAGGCAATGGAGCAATGGGCCACACATTTACTATATAACCATACAACATCTAAAGCAAAGAGGCAAGTTCTCCAGAAATCAAACGATATTTCGGTGTCAGATGTAAATACTAATATATTATACCAGGTCAATAAGGCAGAAGATGAGGCAAGAAATAAATGTTAAATATGCAGCAAATTCGGGAAAATACAACGAGAAGCGACACACGATGTACTACATTTGAGCTGTGGTTTGAAGTCATCAGCACTGTGTGGGACTCAGCCAAAGATTATATCTCTGATATTGTCGTATTTTATTCGTTTGACCACCGTTATCCCTATCTCGGTGCAATGGTGGCCTGTTTCTTTTTGATACTTTGTTTCAAAAATCTGTTTTTTTAACTGTCATTATTTCAACAGTTGATTGCCAAAGCGATTAAATTTGATCTTAATTGACATCTGAATAACTACATTTTGTTCTTAGGTGGTTTTGTAATGTAGATATTGTTTTAAAATAAGCTTCTATTCTGAATTATTGCCTAAGGGATTTTCATTACCCCTTTTCCTCTACCTAAGATTTTTCACATGTACAATTTTATTTATGAATATCTATCCAAAATGGCTCCTGTCAGATTTATGTTTTTTTGTACCTATAATCTTATGCGGTGATTTATCTACCCTATACAAGCTAAGCGTATGGGTCTTTTTGAGGATTATGTATCGTAGACATTTGTTACAGATAATATTTTCATTGAAGTATAGTTTTGTTTGTTCAATATATACGTTTAATATTTAATCTTAAACTCAGTTGACCTCAAATCACACGTGCAGATTGTTACATAGGGTGCGCCTTGACTCAATCGATAACTTGCAATTTAGATCACATGTTACGCATTTGGTATGATTACCGACAGATTAAGTCATGCTCATAATGGTCAAAGTAAACTTTTCATGAATTTATTAATTTGCTAATATTAAAATTAAGTACATTAGGTCTTGAAGCAAAATTGAAGCAAAACATTGGAACTGTAATGAAAGATTTTGGTGCTAGTAAGTCCAGAAAGTAAAGACATTCTCTACTACGTTGTATTCACAAAAAGAAGACTGATATTGATGTCTTCATATTTGTTGGGAAAACGCGTTAGAATAGAAACCACAGTGTCAACTGTGTATTGTGAACAATTCATGACAGTTCAGTATCGAATTCCATGTTTGACTAAAGCCATTATAGCTGCCATAAGTGTTTATGTGATACAATAATTTAGTCATTACTCGTTTCGGATTTGTATTGAGTGCGTACTGGATGAAATACGTAAGTATCTACCCAATTGATTGATTTTCTACAGCTCCAGCGTTGCTCGTGATCTTACAAATTAACGCACGTTAAAGTTAAGGTCGTTAAACCTAAACGGTGATTAATCTCAGTCGTGTTGTGCTGCACATAAAGGTCAAACATTGTGTCAATGACCCTCATTAGCCTGACAAATGGCAAAGCTTTATGTTCACTGCAACTCAGCCAGCTTTGTGCGTGCATCACTATCTTGAAGTCTTAACGTCGCAAAACGCCTCAAGGGTACCCAAAAACTTGTCAAGCTGGACTTGTCGGATTATATATTGCACAATAAATCTGACACAGTTGGGAATCCAGTCCAACCAGTCCCTTTTGACCAGGTTAATGTCATTTATGCGAGTTGTCAAACGTCAGATGCGAGGTGCCAAGAGCGATGAGCGTGCGTTGGGCAATGGACCTCGCAGACTGTGAATTTGATTTGCACTCGCGAATGAGTTGTTAATATTTTGTTGTAGTTAGTATTGTGCAAGTCTAGTGTAACTCATTGAGAACATGGCCACATATGAATGGAATTCGAGAAGTCTATACACAACAATATAGATGACAAATAATCTAAACAACAATAAATAAGTGTTTATTTGGAATAAATATGTTTCTTATTGAAGTGTACTTGAGAAATAAGAATTCTAACGACTTTTATTTGTATTATGTAACAGCTTTCACTACTTCATTACTTTTAAGATCAGTTGCCGTTGGCAAAGTTTAAAATTGCTCATTTACACCACAAATGGTATGAAGTTATTTAAGGACGTGTATACATATTATGTATATTAGTTATATAGTTATAAAATATTGAATGTATAAATAGAATGTTTGCAATGTAAAAAAAGTTCTATCTTTGTACTTTTAATTAAGATAGTTATAATCTGTGTCGCGAGATATCCGTGCTCTTTCTAACTACATTACATTTTAATAATAACATGTCCATGTGTCTCACCGTATGTGTGGCAGTGTGTTTGTCTACATGTGTGCGTTTTAAATCTTAATGTACTCTTGTAAAAAATGTACCTAAGCCTGTTAGTGCTTGTCGAAATTTTCATTCTTTAAACATTTTTTTTTATTGTGTAGACAATTAGAATTCGTTTTCCTGTACGTTCTTCCAATTTTCCACTATTTATCGATTTAGTTCGTCAATAGGATACAAGGTGTATCCGTTAATAATTAATTAAACGCTCAAGAGTTTTTAATACCTTCCTTAATAAATACTTCCTTGATATTAAAACCTACTGATGCCTTTGGTGTACCGAAGATTATTTACGTTTTACTAGTAAGTATTAGGTCGTTCGAAAAACGAACTTTTCTAAATTGGTTTATAGCAGTCATTTTTTATAAAAAAATAATATATCTCACGTTATCCTAATATCGGCGGGCTCTTGTCGCCGCTGGCGTTCCTGCAGTCTTAGAGCCTGTAGGTATTGCGCGCAGCGACGGCAGGAGACCGGATGGTTTGACGCTCATTCCTTGGAAACTTGGAAGATCGCTGGTATGGGATGCCACTTGTGTCGATACACTTGCTGTTTCCCATGTGCCGGCGACTTCCAAGTCAGCAGGTGCCGCGGCCAGCACTGCCGAGAACTTGAAGCGGCGTAAGTATGCGACTCTCTCTGAGAGTTACATATTTACGCCCTTTGCAGTCGAAACCTTGGGTCCCTGGGGCCCCGAAGCCCATCGACTGGTTTCTGATATTTGTAAGAGACTGGTCGAAGCTTCGAGAGACCGCCGAGCTGGCAGCTTCTTCCGCCAACGAATCAGTTTAGCTATTCAAAGAGGCAATGCTGCCAGTCTGCTGGGTACCTTGAGCAATGACAGCTTTCTAAGCGGCAACTTTGAGGAAGTTTATTATTTAAGATAATGTGTAGTTTTAAGTTTGTAAATATTAACATATATCTCACGTCATATTTAATAATAATTACAGAAAAATCGCCATCCAGTTTTTCGACAATACTTCGCTGAAAATTTATCATTTTTTGGGACATATTATATATTACTTCCGCTTTTGATGTCTTTTATACATAATAAATTGTGCTTACGTGATACTTGCTTATTAATTATTTATTATATAAGCACGATTTAATTGCACCGTTAACCGTTATCGGAGTGCTGGCCTGATGTTATGGTTTTGTTTCAGTTCGAACTTTAATTATACATACATACACAATAGAGATCTTCACGCTGTATCTCCTCACACATTTTCGCCTAGATATGCCAGTACTTTTGATATTTCCGTCTGCTAACACTGGCTATTTCATCTTCATAAAGCCAAGCCAGGAAGACCAATGTTGACCCTTGGTCTTCCTTAGCTTCTTATACCACTCCCTTTGAAATAAATAATCAAAGAATAAAAACTTCTTTCTTCTCGGACTACACAGATAGCATTAAGGGTTGAAAATAGTATTAGGGACTCACAATGCCTTGTACGGGATCACTATCTTGTGGGGTATATTCGTGAAATTGGGCCTTAAAGTCTGTCACTGATTGCTCCTCCAGTTCACTACGTACTCGTAGCATCTGTACAGACTTTCGGTCAAACAATCGGTGTGAATGTCTGTATAGTACGATTCGCCTCTAAACCGACCTTGTGCTGAACTATACGTAAATGAGAGGATAAATTGGTAATTTGTTGGTCAGTTAGAGTATTACACACGTCGGATTTCACGGTACATTGGCTACTGCGGTTAGCGTGTAAGGAAACAATTCATAACTTAATTTTTTAATATTCGTAACTTTTTAAGTATTATATATTTTCCTGTATAGCAAAACAATACAAATATTCAATACAGTAACGGCAATTATGTTCATGATATCGCATACTGGTAGCATTTTATTTTTAAGTTTTTTTAATTCCAAATCCTACGCCTGGGCCAAATCCGATCAAAAACATACATATGTATCTTCACGCTGTTTCCCTAACTGGGTAGTTCGAGAGGACGGAGCGTCAAGCGCAGAGGCTAGTACGTCTATCTATCAATCTATCTCGGGTTCGATTCCCAACCAGGTTATCCTAGAAAACCTGCTTTACTGAATTGTCTTGCTTGTTATTATGTGCTCCCAAAATTTACCAACTGGGGAAACATTGCGAGCACCCAGCTCCTTCAATTCGATGTGTAATACTGATACCCATGCTATAAATCTAGTGCTTACCTATTTCAGGCTTACGCAATTAGTGTAGGTAATTAACTACATATTATTTTTATATTTCTTTTACTTAATTATAAGAATATTTCGCAAAAATCGACAAAATATAAAGTCTTTGAAAACTAAATAGAGCATAATATCATATGAAGTGGCAAACAGCGCGAAACCATCTTTCAATGCAGATATGAAACGAGTTTATCTTGCGTACTGCAGTTGTGCAAGCAAGCTTACCTGCGTGCCTCGTATTACGTGAAAACAGCTTTAAAATTGACTGAGTACCGTCAGCAAAGCAATGCAATGTTTTAATGTTTTGACTAGTTTGTTGATGCTTCTGGTGTTTTTCAGCCTGAGGGGCGTTTAAATCCCGGCCAAGTTAAGATTCGATAATCTACCAAATTCTCTTGGAGTCTCCAAATTGCTGCGCGACTCAAATTTTTCGTATGGTACTCGTATCCATAATACTGAGAGTCACAAAGTAGTATTTATTGTTATCATTATCAAGAAAATTACAGATAAATAACATTGTAACATAAAACCGTGAAGGAAATAATTTACAATTCGGAAACAATCACTACCTTTCAAAAAATGTTGCATTTTTTCAATAAAACTTTGGCTCGTAGTACATTCATTTTGAATTCAGTTACACGAAACTAAATAACTTGTAAATGTAACTAAATAACTAATATAAATTATCATTCAAACAGTCTAGTTGCCCGATCCACAGACAATGGGCAAACAAGACCTGCAAACAATACAATAACTAAATTATTATGAATGAGATTACGCAATGCACTTGAGACAGCTTTCTTCATTAAAGCGAGCTTAAACAATTCGTATGATTAATTTAGCTAAAGTGCAAGGTAACGTGACAATAGATTGTAACAGATATAACACGATTGTACCACCTACTACATATGTTTAAAGATCTATTAGGTATTATTTTTTATTATTTGAACTTGACAGATGTTTCATAACAAAAATATATGCCTACCACAGAAAAACAATTGGTGTAGAGCTTTGTTTTAAAAAATGAGGTCAATATACATCTATCTACATCTTATTCTCAGAAACATTTGCAAAAACGATACCTGTTAGTAAGACGAAATTGCATTTAACGTATCTATTAAAATTAATACAGAAAAATTTGCAAAAATCTATATACATTTTTTTGCAACGAAAAAATCTAATTTGCAACCTTTAACCTTAAATTTTCTGGGCGATAATATGGAAAGTACAAAAATGAAATAGTGTAATAGCATTTTTTAAATACTTTTATAAACATTTTCGATTTCGAGATTTATAAGAGCTCTCATTTGATTTCAAACACGATGACCTCATATCTGTTATTTAAGAAAAAAGCTAGTAAAATATCTACCCAATTGTTCCATACAACTGTTGACACGATACATAACAATTTAAGAAGGCGAAGAAAGTGTGTAAGGACCGCGAAGCTTGGCGCTCCGTCTTCTTTGCCTACCTCGTTACCGATACAGCGTAAAGATATGTATGTGTATGTAACAATGTGTAGAAATAAGCCTTCAATACCTAATTTAAAATTATTCATTGTCAAAGTACAACTATCTACATACAAGAAAATTTCGGTTTAAGGCTGAGTAATTCATTTTAGTTAAATTTAAGTACCATATTGTGTAAGCAGATTGAGTAAACTAAATAAAACAAAAAACAGTCCTAATTCCCAATCGATAGTACTAGATCTAGATTTTCAACTGACATCAGCTTCGTTCTTTTATCAATTTTTCCCGCTAATTAGTTATGCAAAATGGCCAGTGACCCGTTAAAACTAATTTGGAAAATTGTGCAACAATGATAAGTACCTATTATTTGCCAGAGTCATGGTTACAGAAAATTGTTGCAAAATTGTTTTATTGCGATTACGTCGGTGAATCTCTTGATTTCAAATAAGTAGGTACCATAAACTACTTCTGAAACTGTCTTAAAGATACCTTATCGAAGACATAAACCGGCTAACGCTCCCAAAAAAGATATATTCATCCGACCCTTTTTAGGATCGAAAAAAAGATTAAAAATGACATGACTAGCGTTTTAAGATGAATTTAATGACTGACATATTTTGTTAGATTACTTTTGAGTATTTTACATAAAAAATGTGCCATATTTTTAAACCCAAATCTAATGTATCCATTTCAAATGAATTCGTATTTTTTTAATTTTATTGGGATTGGTGAAACATTAGCAGACTATACATAAATACCTGAAGTAAAAAATGATTTATACGGAGAACTTAATACTTCATATGGAGCGGAGACATTCAAATTTAAAATAACAATATTTGGCCTTTGATCAATAAAAAAATGAATTGTAAGATTTTTAAAAGCGTTGATGACGGGTATTATGTACGTTATGATTTGGACATATCTTCTGCACGTAGCCGTAGCTACATATAATTGTAAGTACCTGTGTGTGAAAATAAGTACATAATCAGTACAGTTAAGTTGCAAGATTTGCGACCTAAGTTTACGATCAAGAAGTCACTGGAATTTATTACCGACTCAGTGACGAAAATATTTAACTACGCTACAAGTTAAAACATCTTGTTAGCTTATTAAAACGATGAATTTCATTTCTAATATTAGCTTAGGAAATAGTCAGATTTTGGGAATAGCCAAGAAATATAATAAAATATGTATGGGTAATAATAAATGAAATATGTACATTTTATAGTATCTGGCTGGGGGCACGGATGTGCCCCCGCCAAGTTGAGCACAGCCGTACCATCCTTTTCTCAAAGCGACTCACGACATTTTTGACCCCCCTGTAACTTCGTTACGGATAACGCCAGAAGTCTGAAAGTCTGAATTTTCAGTGACTAAGAGGTCATAATACAACTAGATATATTTTCAAATTACATTTTTTTAAAACCATTGCAAATCAAATCTCCTTAATTCTGACCCTCACCGATCATCAAAATTCTATGGTACTTCTTTCTAGCAGTCTCAAAACTTCAAATTCTGAATTCTAGTTAGCGTTTAGCCTATAATAATAACGTCTACCTAATATTAGCGATCTGAACGCTTTGTGCTTGTTTATTATTGCATAAATGAGGCCTACTAGCACTATGTTCGATTAGGAGTAGTTTAAATAGTAGATTATTCTTATATTTTTATATTGCTGTGCGATTGCCAAGTCATTATATTTATTATAGAAATAAAGATGTCTTATATTGATACGGTCACTATAAAATAAATTTTGATAGGTAATTGATTAGTTAATGAATTATAATAAAGTTGTTGAATAGGTGCTTCCATAGACACTAACTATAATAACTGACTTGGTTTTACATGAGATCTCAAAAATATTTTGTAGTGGAAGAACTGCGTTGCGAGACTTGGCATTTTTTACATTTTTTGTTTTTGATGGGAAAGTTGACTTATACTTAATGTAACACAGACCGTCCAAACAAAATAGTGCATCTATATATTACACACATATAAATGTGCATGTTTCTTTGTAGTTTATGCGCTCTTAACTAAATCGTGCTAGGTTCATGAACTATTTATCCGATTGCAATGAAACTTTGGTGATTTGTCGCGTACTCTCCCGCGAAGATTTTAGTTAATTTTAAATTTATTTATTTAGTAAAATTTTTGAATTTTTTTGGTGCAAATTTAAAAACTGAAGACCACGGGAACAAAGTTATTATTATAAAAGTTATTAGTATAAAAGCTATTATTAATATACCTGAATTACTATGTATAAAAATCGTTCATTTTTAAGCTTTTTCGTAATAATAAAATACATAATATATATTATACAATACAATACAATATACTTTATTGCACCATAAATATACAAAAAAAAAACAAATGATCAAAAGCAAGCATAATATATTTATATTATATTAACATATTTATAAAGCATAATATATATTATATTAACATATTCAGTTAAAGTAATCCACGAAAATGCTCATTCATTATCTAAACATAATTTCCAGTAATAATTACACAAATCGGTTCCATAATGTAAGGATGGAGTTAGATTTAAAATTGACACCCTTTATGTATAAAGTGATTAAACAAGTTAAATTGTCATCACGAAATACTTATTAGGAGATCTGATTTTGGTGCTCCCGTAGTCTGATAGAACAGTCGGTCTATTCGCCATTTACTAGAAGAGCCGAGGATCCTGGTTATGTTATTTCCGCAAAGCCAAACCACAAATTATTTGAACAGTGCATTTAATAAGTTGCAACCACCTTTCGAAGAGGTTCTTCTTAGTATTTCAGCCACTT
Source organism: Zeuzera pyrina (assembly GCA_907165235.1). Lineage (NCBI taxonomy): Eukaryota > Metazoa > Arthropoda > Insecta > Lepidoptera > Cossidae > Zeuzera > Zeuzera pyrina. The sequence goes on from OU015618.1 coordinate 26,491,288, forward strand.
AAATGGGTAACTGTCATCGATTTATGATATAGCGACTTACTCGTTTTCTAATAAAGGGTGGTAAAGGAAAAAATGTTTTACGATGTTGACAAATTTGGGTGACAGCTGATAGCCAACTTATATGGAAACGAGAAGATATTTTTTAATTACATGATTCAATGAAACATGAATTTAGAACTCAAACATAGTCTAATGCATGATTGTCCCATGATTGTGTATTGAAATATTATTGCATTGTCATCAAATAGCAGAATTCTTACGACTTCATACGACTTTAATAATTATGTATTTTTGATTTTACGCCCCAAAAATGTGAGCGCGCTATTAAAAGGAAAAACAGACCTAAAATCATTCTTTCATCCGCTCGATTGTTCAACTATCCTCCTGTTGCAGCTTACTGTGGATTTTCTCAAAAGCTAATATTACGTATTTAACGTACAAAATACAAACGTGTTTGGCGTATTGATTACATCGTCTTGTTAATCTACACTAGTTAATATTTTAAAATATTTATACAATAAAAGAAAAGGATAATGGATATTTGTACACCACTTGTTCCCCCCCTCAACGTCAACCTATCTCCTAAACCTATCCTATCCTATCTCCGAAACCACTGAACCTAGAATTCTGAAAATTTTAGGAAATGTTAAGCTATAGTTAAAGTTCACAGATAAAGTATAAAGAAAGTTATAGTATTCGTAAATTGAAATTCAAATTTCGTAGTATGTCAGGGTTAGATGTTTTGGGCACCTACGTATGAGAGATGAAAGACCGACGAAGACAATCTACAGACCAAAAGCGCGTGGTAGCAGAAGGCAAGAAAGACCAAGGCTGATTTATAAAGATGTTGTCTGATGGAAGTGTCAACAGCACTCGCATATCTATCTAGGGGAAAATGTGTAAGGAGAATGATGAGAGTTGAGGAGGCGAAGGAAGTATATAAAGACTGCGACACTTGGCGCTCCGTCCCATCTGACTACTGTGTTTGGAATACTATATGTATGTATATATATGTAAGACTATCAGCTCGTCCCGACTTCGCCCAGGTTGAATTCATAATATATAGCATATATCCATCTGGACTAATGTACCTTTCAAATCGTGAAAGAATTATTCAAATAGGCACAGCGGTTCCGGAGATTACCCTCCACATATAAACAAATTTACTAAATCCGCTTTCTCTCTTTATAATATTAGTATAGATTAGAGATTTACGATTTCATAAATATTACGTGGAACGCCTTACCAAGTGCAAGTCTTATTCATTTTCTTTGAAAGTATCTATGTCAATTATAGTAGATTATTATTAGAGCCAACAGGATTCTGAAGATGATTTCTGATAGATGGGAGGGGTCCATTATTAATCACTGGGTGGGCCTCCTCAAAGCTGTGTACATTCACATGAGAAATTAAGCAGGAAATAAATGTATTGTGTATTTAATGTTAATAATAGTATAATAATAATTATTTAATAATTTTTTTGTTACTAATATTACCTATATATGTTATTTACTAACCAATTCTATGGATTTTGTTATCTGAAAATAAATGTTTAATAATAATAATAACACCTATTTCGCTGTTACTAACACCACTAACACAGGCCTATTAGTAATATAGTGATTATATTACAAAGCACTAGCAAGGGACTTTTTGGCGGGAACAGAAGAAGTGAGGTTATCATTTTATTTAGATTTTCTATTTTTAACATTTTGGGAGTTTTAAAGTACAAAATACTAATTTTGTGGCTTAGAGTTCTGTATAAGTGATAATAATGGGAATAGGTCTAAATTAACATGTGCAGCTGAAGTTCTCGCGCTCTTCCTAGAAGTCCTTTATAATTTTAGTAAAGCCTATTATCACTTTACTGGAAGAGTTTTACGATAAGAACTAAATACGAATTTACTTCGACCGTGCTTCATGAGTTCGTCATGAATTATAACAATACTGTGACATGTGCATTGCATTTCCTGTTTAACTCATCAGCGATTCTACTTTTAATACGTGACATTGGCAACTGCCCCAATCCGTGTGCCATGCCATGAAGAAAAAAAAAAGTACCAGCTAATCCCATTGCAGCCAGCGATCGCAATATGTGGCTAGATTGGATGAGCTGACTTTTCATTGGAACTCTGTTAAAAAAATATAAATAATCGCAGTTATTTCTAAAGCTTAATCGCGAACATATCCAATGAAAACGTACGGGTATGTACGTATTTACGTATACCGGATGGTAACGCATTATGCAGAGTTGACTTGCAATGACGCAATAAACATGGGAATGTTACTACTCTAGAGTGATTTTGTAGAAATTGTAATGACTACTTGTCTAACATTACATACATATATGCTTACGACGAACGTTCAAAGAGAAAGCGAATGATTTCTCTATTTGTCGCTACTAATCTAGAAAAAGAGAATGACTAGCTAATTAGCCAATAATACTAACCTACCTTGATCTAGAAGTTTGAGATATTGACTGAAAAAAGTATGAAAAAAGTAGGCTACGACTTTCAGTGATTTTGCAGTTAATTTTAATGTTATAGGTACAGAAATGTTGTCTATTTCTATGTTTATTTATTAACAAAATATTAAAACTAATTCAAAAATATGAGGTATATCTATCAATAAAGTAATTGTTGTTTATTATTCGTTTTATACACATTTCATTTTATTTTATACACATTTTGATTTTATAATTTTGGTTTAATTACGTGACACTTTTTGGTGTAAAGTAGCTGTGACCGGCCGCAAGTTGCTTTGGCTTTGTAGGCGTTATTATTATTTGTCAGTTATGGTATTGAGTTCATATACAAATCCCATAGAAAAAGAACGTTCAGTTTCTCTCCAATTTTACAATTTTCAAGGCAAACTTTCCAACTTTTCTTTCCATAAAAACCTTACTTGGATTATTAGGAACAAGTCCAAAAATTGTCAAATCAGTCCAGCCGTTGTCGAGTTTTACGCTTAGTAACAAATAATATTTCCTTTTTATTTATATAGATTGAAAAAACCTATGCTCTGTGCGAAATAGAAAATTATATCACAAGTTCGTTTCGGGGATTATTTATTAATTTATTATTGAAATTTGAAACCGAAATTATTTTTAAATATTTACCTCATATCCATTTTGTGTGCACTAAAAAAGAATGTCCGTAATATTGCAACACAGATTCAAAAATCAATGTCAAAAAAGCGCGCGAAACTGCCGAAAAGCGGCAACGAATTGGTAGACACGACTGCGTCCGCGCATGCTTTCTCCTGGCTTTATAACTTGCATGGCGTCGGCGAGCCGGGGGGTCAGAAGAAATGAAACTGTTTAGCAACGCTACGCGAATCGAACGAATTCTGTAAAATATGAATAAAATTTTCTATAGGTACCTACCTAACTACATTATTTGATTTGTTTCGGAAATAGAAACTAAAAAATAACGAACCAATTGAAAGCTGCGAATTTCCTAATGTAATTTTATGCTCGTTTGTAAAATGCCTACTTTAAAAAATAGATTGATTGTAGAATAAACATAATTAAATACACGTTTATTATATGGATTACATAAGTATTATTTGAAATTTTAGATTAGAAGACAGGGCTAGCAGTGAAAAATTATTTATCGTTGGTCAAGAATCCTAAGCTCTGGGACGGGCTTATAACTAATAACGATGATATGGTATATGATCTTATATTTTATATTGTAAAATATGCTAAAATATTGTCAAAATCGCTCTCGTGTAGTACCTATACTAAGAAGCGGCTGCCTATGATTAAGAAATAAGGCTTTTTTAGACTCGTATAGTTATTTACACGTTGCTAAAACCCAAATACGCAAAAATTTGCATAAGTATCTATGCAAATTTTTGTCTGTGAGTTTGTGTCTGGGCCTCTGAGCTAATGTCCGAAATCGCTCAACCGATTTTGAGGAGATTTTTATCGGCAGGTAAAGGACTCAATGTTTTAAACTAGAGCTGAGCTGAGCGCCCAGGTTCATAGTAAAGAGATTCCACTTTACTATGAAACGGTTTGCACTGAATGAAATGACAGGAATTATTTCGCCATTTTACGAAATGGCGGCGTTTCATGAAACGTCCACACTGATCATACCACATACATGTACATTCTTCCCGAGTTTATGACTTTACGACAATACACGGTATATACTAGTTTTTAAAATTAAGCTAAACTTAGTATCTCTTGACCGATTTTATTTACAAATAAAATATTAACGTGCACCGAATTTGCTAAAAGGTTAAAAGCAATTTAGTATTTCATTTACTTAACACAAGATGTGTTATAATGTTGTATAGACTCGTGTTACCTTGCGGAAATCCATTTCATGTGATGAATTACCATAATCTCCAGCTATTTTCCGGTCAAACTTCAAAAACCACCAATCGACACGTGTTCCGCCGCTCAACGAAGCATCCCCAGGATACACCAGAGATCGATCTCGGTCAGCTTACAAGCACCGAATCGGTGCTAGTAAACTGTGTTTTTGGAGTTTTAGCGGAAAATAGCAGGAGACTTTGGTAATTCATCACATGTGTTATAATATCTATTATGCGTAATAGTTCTTGACATAAATTACTATAATAATAAATAAAAACAAATTGCAGTAGGTTTCATTTCCTGTATAACATTCCCTTATTTCAGGACTTCCCGGCCATGAAAGCAGCTCGATGTGTTCGGTCATTCTAAAACACCCATCTGAAATCTTACATCTGGACAGCAGCTCTGACAAAAACTGAACCTGAAACCGACCAATTGGTTCAGATTCAGAACATGCAAGCGTAGATATTGCATTAAGTAATAGATATAATTTAATAATACATAATTAATTTAATAAACGACCAACAAAGTTTTAATTTACATATTGAACAATAAATGTTTATTATTGTAAAAATAATATAACAACAATATTATAACATTTTTTTTTAAATAGTAACAATCAAAAATAGTTAATTGGGGTCATATGTATATTGTTTATAATCCAGTAAGACTCAACGAAAAAAAGGTTGAGAATGTCTGCCTTATTTTATAATTTCAACTATTTTATCAAATTCATAGAAATTTTAATTACCTACCTCTGGCGAATTGGATTACATGGGCTATGTTATTTTAGAATAGAGATTATTGTAATGCATCTACTTGCAAGCCAAGGGTCCTGGATTCGATTATCGGCCATATCAACTTAGGAAACGTATTTTTCAGGTTTTGTCTTGGAGGCTCAATGTAAAGGAAAGTAAGTGTAGCAAGTAGGTATAACAGAATTTAGTAGAATTGTGACTGTTCCGTTAGCGCGGCTTTTTTTTGTCTATGACCTTATGTTGTATCATCGAATGTTATATGAAATTTTTCAAAAACCACCTAGGACATAAAGTTCTCTTACTACGTCGTATTGGTTAAGTAGTTACAGCTCTACGAGATAAGAAATGTACATACATATGCTGCTGTAATCAAAACCTTTCTTTGTGTTTCGCCATCATTGAATAAAAAGAAAATGATTGTTACTATAATTTCCATCACATCAAACAAGTATATTGACAATGTCCTTTTACAGAAGCAAATTCTTTTTACTTTATGATTGTTGTATTACTATTGTACTCTTGTAATGTAATATTAATAATTATCTAGTTAATGTAAGACCCGAAATTCTACATCAGACTTTAATTTATTACACACATCTTCACGATGTATCCCCGACGGCGGCGTAGTCAGAGAGGACGAAGCGCCAAGCGTTGCGGTCCTTACACACTACTTTCGCTTCTTCAAATCTCATCATTCTCCTCACACATTTTGGCCAAGGTATGCGAGTGCTTGCGACATTTCTATTTCTATATAGAATGACATCTGCTATGTCAAGCAGATGGTATTATCGATGTCGACTTCCTCAGAACTTACTGCGCAAACATCAACTTACCGATGAATGTGCTTACGTTGCATGTAAACGCGTTTTATTTTAAAGCTAGATCATTTAAATTCGGGGGAACGAAAATCAATAGAAATTATCTGCGAAATATGCTGACGTATTTTATTTAGAGGGAGATAAGTTAGGTACAACGAATGTTTGAATAGTTCGATACAAGTAAAACCAAATACGAGTCCAGTGTACACCAAGCCTTATATAGGTTAGCAGAATCTTTAAAACCGGAACTAAAAAAACAAATCAAAAACATGTTAGGCGATGATATAATAAAGGAAACAAACAGTGAATGATAGAGTCCAATTCTTCTAGTACCAAAAAGATCAGAAGACAGTAACAAGAAATGTCGTTTAGTAATTAATTTTCGAAAAGTAAACAACTCTATACAGGACGATAAATTTCCGTTACCGAATATTAGTGAAATATTGGATTCACTGCCAGGTTCCATTTATTTCACACATTTAGACCTTCACCTAAGTTTTTAAGCTAGCATTAAGTCCAAAAAGTATAAAAATTACAGCTTTTACTACAAATTCAGCGGGTTATTCACAAACATCGGAAACTCAACTTTTCGTATCCGACAGGAAACTTTTCAATGATTTTGTCTATACGCGATTCACAAATCCAAAATCGTATTATGTTTATATTATATATATATAATATATATAGTCGTATTCACAAATCCAAGCCATCAGATTGAATTTATGCTTATCGACGATCGGCCATCCGCCACGGAAAGTTTCCGACGTTTGTAAATAACCCCCCAGGTCAATATCATATGAAACACTTATCAATGGTCTTAAGATCAGTCCAGATACTTTCTCATATGTAATGTCTGTTGCTATGTCAGGACTTACATACGATAAATGCTTTGTATAAGGCGATGATTTAGTCGTATTTGGGAGAAATTTAAACAGTCACAATAAAAAACTTAGGGATGTTTTCGAAAGTTTAAGAAAAGTAAATTTGAATATTAATCCCTTGAAATGTGATTTTTTGAAAAAGAATTGTTCTATCTAGGCCATATAGTTTTAGCAAACAGAGTATTACCTGACCCTCAAAAAACAAGTGTCACAAAATTACCCCGTACCGAAAAATGCTGACAAGGTACGTAGGTTTACTGCATTTTGCAACTACTTTTGAAAATTCATTCTATCATTTGCAGAAATAATAATACCTTTGAATATATTATGTCGAAAAATTAACCTTTTATTATGGTCCAATGAATGTGATCAAGTATTTCAATTTTTAAAGAAAGCTAATCAGCACCTATTCTACAATACCCCGATTTCAGTAAGGAAAGTGAATTTATTTTACAAATTGACGCATCAGACCAAGTTCTAGGTTGTGCTTTATGTACTTAATAAAGATTTAAGACCAATTGCGTACGTCAGTAGACCTTTAAATAAAGCAGAACTAAATTATCCCACCATACAAAAAGAACTGTTAGCTGTCGTTTGGGGAATAAAGTATTTTAAACCATATTTATTCGCTAGAAAATTCACAATTATGACAGATCATAGACAATTAATATATATTTTTAACCCCACTGATCAAGCAAAGATCGCGAAAATATTAAAAAAGCCAAGGGATTCCAAGGGAGTAGAAATGAAATTTATAGAGGGAAAATAATTATCCAAAATAAGACAAATAGAAAAAGCAAATACAGAAAAGGAATGTTTTGTTTGTGTGGATAGTCACTTAACTTTATACATTAACCTTGACTACATGTCGCATTTCAGGTGAGACATATTTGCGAATGAATTAAGTAGTGTGTGTAAACAATAAAATATTGATGCAGTACGCATAATTTAATATATGAAAAACGCGTTGTTTAGAAAACAATGGTACGAAAAAATAAAGAGTAGGGATAAGTGGACCGGCCCACAGATATATATATTTTTATATATTAAGCAATATAAAGAGAGTAACCGATAATGACGAGAAAAAGTGTATATTACATGACTATCATTTGTTGTCCACAAGTGGCCATGCAGGTATACGAAGAATGATAAATAATATAAAAACTAGATTTTACTGGTCGTAACTTATGCAGATTTTAATAAGTAAATGTTCTAATTACGTATTTTTTTAAAGTAAAGTCGAAAATTTGCCTCGTCATAATTGACTTTGTAATTTGCTATCAAAAAAAATTAAGCAAGCAGGAACCTTATATGCCATCGGGGATTGTGAATTCATAGGGATGAACCTCGTACGAGATTCTACCACAGACTACTACTATTAAATCAGAATGGATACTAGATTAAAGGAGGGAATTAAAGAGGCATACAGTAAGATTATAGAACCATTGAGATAACGATTTGTTAAAGAAATTAAGGCAGTACAATGTCGCTTCCTCGCTGTTCCGTTAACAACTTTGCAATTTAGATAACTTAATAACTCCTGGTAATAAGAATAAAGATTTTATTTATCCTCTGTTCACATTATTATTCCATATTTGAATATTTTTAATCATTTAAATTAATCAGATTATTAATCTGTAATATGAATATGCCTAGAAGTAAATAAAAAATGTAGACCCGGCGAATATCAACGATGAATTAAAAGAACTATTACAAAACGCTTAGTTACAAAAGTCCAGGTGGACACGTTCGTTCAAACTCTTGACACAGCAGGTGTAGGCGAGGTTTAGGTAACCTGCCAATCAAAAGGTGAGGCTAAACAATTGAGTAGCACAAGCCATCCGTTACAAACTGATAAAGTTTCGTCTACTTTTTATTTTAGCATTATGGGCTAAAATTAGTTGTACAGACTTATATTATTTCAAAACGCACCGACGATAAGATATCTAAATTAAACTGTTACGTAGGCATATCCAGTCGCGTGGTCAATCTACCGTCAAATAATTATAATAATTTATAACTGTCTACTATTGAGTCCACAGCGCTATGAACATTTTTTGAATTACTCGGAAATTTCTGAAATTCATGTAGATACTACATTTGAAGTTCATGTATTGATTGTATGACTTATGATTTGTATCACAATTAATTTTTTGAGACAATTTAAATAGGTTAATTTAACATGGGGGAACTTCGGGTTACAAGTTTACTTTGAAGATAATAGGAATAAATAGCTATTTACGAAAAAATAAATGAACGAGATTTTTAAATAAACAAGTCTGAGTCTATGACATTGGATTATGCGATTTGAAATTGAAATCTCATCTAAAGTAAATAAGTATTGGCTCATTAATATGCTATCTTCATAGTAAGAGGTTAATTAGTACCTACCTGTCTAAAAATTAAACATTTTCACGTAACTCAAAGATGGAATTGGAAGCATAAGCTAATTAAATTCTAATTACGTATTTTTTTTAAGTAAATATTATTCACATTGTAGTTATTCAAACTCAAACTGACCCAGCAGTTTACGACAGTTACGGTTGCGTTAGACTTAGACCGTACGACAAACACACTTTAGAGATTTTTTTATTTTCGTGATTTTTATGTTCTTTTAGTGAAGTTTCTGTAATGTAAAAACTTATTACAACGAAATTCAGAAATGAAATTGCACGGTTTCAGAACTCGTGCAATATCGATGAAAATATTCAATACAATGGCCAAGTATAAGTATTCTACTTCCATTTGATTAATCAAAAAAATTTTAATGTCTTGCCTTTAAGATATAGGACAGAAGACTTATTTGATAAATACTAATTGTAAAGAATAAGTATCTGTTATCTCAGTTTATTATTTAGAAATGAATAGATAGCTTTTCTTTCTTTGATTATTATTTTACATATTTATATATTTCTACTAATATTATAAATAGAGAGTAATCTCCGGAACCAGTACCTATTTGAGAAATTCTTTCACCGTTTGAAGGGCACGTTATATCAACTCGGGGAAAGTCGAGACGGGCCGCTAGTTTATCAATAAAGCGGAAACTTCAAAAATAAAATATTACGAGCAAAGAACAGAAAACAATGTGCATGACAGGGTTACACGACAGTGTTATTGTAAAAACGGGGAAAGAAATGCTTAGATGGTTCGGGCACATAGAAAGAATGAGATGAGAAAGAGTTGAGATGAAGGAGTGACGAAGAAAATCTACAGAGCGAAAGCGAGTGATAAAAGAAGCTAAGGAAGACCAAGATCACATAGCCAGTGTTACCAGATAATGACAATGTCAAAAGCATTCGCATACCCTGGCGAAAATGTGTGACGAGAATGATGAGATTTGAGGAAATCGTCCTCTCTGACTACCCCGTTAGGGATACAGCGTGAAGATATGTATGTACGTGCAAAGAAAACTGCGTTTTAACAAACCCTTGGAATGTTGGGTAACATAAAACGTACAGCCTATTATTTGATAATAAAATAAAATGTTCATGGAATATCTACTTGATTTATTGCTGTATATACCACTCGTGTTATACATTTTATCGTATATATATGTGTGTATAAAATTACATTTTTGGCTTAATTTTATTATTAATTAGGTACGAGTAAGTAGCTATATCTAATAGAATATTTTTCACGTAATTTTCAATAAACAAGAATTCATTATATTATTAATTATAATATAGAAAGGCTTACTGAAATTAATCAATATTAACAAAATAATACGAAATTATATAATGTTAGATGTTGTTACCGTTATTTTGTTCGTAATACTCTAAAAGTAGGTAGGTATTATCCATCTCTTCTCTGTGCTAACATTGGCTATGTCACCTGTAACATTAAAGTTTTCACAAGAATCTGTATGCAATGTTTTGTAGGTATGAGTAGATTATCAAATACAAAAAGTAATAGGAGAACGATTAGGTATTTTTATAATAAATATTTTAAAAATACATGCATGGCGCATATACCACTTATTTACCTATATGTATATATGAACATATATGAACGTATATATATATATGAACTACAAAAAGCACCGAAACTTCGAACTTGAGTATAAGTATCAGTTGAAAATTATATGTATATACTACATAGGTACCTACCTACTTACAGATTTACCTAACTGCCAAAAAATATGACTAACTAGGTAATTGTGTTTTACTAAATTGTTTCAACGATGTCTAATAAAATTGTCTAACTGTGTCGTCAATTTGTCAGTGGCAATAAAACAAAAAAATTATAAAACGAAATTGTAATTCGGAACAATTTAATTTGGACAAGCATTATTTCTGCCAATTTAAATGTTACAATCTTCTCTGGATTCTTTTTGTTCTGTACAATAAGCGGACGGGTCGTCTCGCATGTTCTCGATTTTATACAAACAAGTACAACATGGACAAAAGTATAAACGCAGAAATCTGGCAACTATAGATTTTTTATTGGGTTTCGAAAAAATCCCACTGTCTTTTGAGCTAAATTTTTTTTCATATGTCCCTTGCTGATGGCTGCATATTGCTTTGAATACATTTGTATCTTGATTAAAATGTTTGTCTTTTGTTTCTGACACCAATTCTTTCAATTCGGTTTCAATATTTTGCTCAATTTCCCAAGATGTTAAAGGCAATAAGAATTCCTCGATACTATGTTTAGATGGCTGTTGTGACTGCAACATTAATGTAGCCAAGTTGACCATTGACGAACTGTCCGGTTGATGCAGACCGTCTCCAAGGATCGAGTTACCCACATTTTCTTTCAAATCGGTGTTTGTCAAACATAATTTCATTCTTAGTACAGTAATATCGGAATCGCTAGGCCAAGACACTACATCAGGCATAAAGCTTTTTCGATGTTTTGAACGAGATTTTTTATTTTTTTTCTTACTAACATTTTTTTCAGCGGCCGATTTTGTTAAGCCGGATTCCAAACTCTTTACCAGATTTGCCGAAACTGCACTATCAGTTTCTGAGGGTAAGTTAAATGCTACTTGACGAACATTGAGATTACCCTTAGCTTTTTGTATATCTATAATATCTTCAATTTTTCTAATATTTTCGTCAGGATATAGTACATTTAAATCCATATCAAAAGAATTGGAAGAAAATGAAGTTAATGTTTAATAATGTTCGTTGTGTATAATATTGATTATTTTTTAGATTTTTATAATTATTTTGAATTGAATCGAGATGGTTATATTTTTGACAATGTCATATTGAGTATCAAAAAAAAAGTAATTGTTATATTCTCTTTGAATAAAACTATGGTAAATGGTAAGGAATGGTAAGTAATCTAGGACTAATAATAATAATGCGCCAGACAATACACACCAATCATCTGATCTCAAACTCAGACGACGATACGGGGACGTCTTCCAGTACACCTAGACCCGAGACAATCTAGAAAAGTTCATTTTCTAATTTGACCCGACCGGGATCGAACCCGAAACTTTCCGCGCTTGGGTTACCGTCTAAACCACTGCGCCATCTAGGTTGTCAAACTACAAACAAAAGTCAAACAAACTACCTAATAATATGTTTATTGCTCCAAATAGATAGATACCAAAAGCTAATAGAAGATAAGTACCTTTTGGTATAATTATAACATTCTTTCAAATACTGAGAATAAAAATAGAAGTACTTTTCTTTACAAAACTGTATTAATTAACTGACGTAGAATATTGTATATTCATCGCTGCGTTATGTTACCTACTATTATTCATCGGCATCATTCATCGACTTAGCGCATTTGCCAATGTCACGCATTAACACAAACTAGTATACAGACACAGAATAACTAGAATCCATGTAGAATCACAAGTAAATCAGTTGTTTCTTATCGTAAAACTCCTCCAGTAAAGTGATAATAGGCTTTACTGAAGTTATAAAGGACTTCTTGGAAGAGCGCGAAAACTTCAGCTACTCATGTTTATTTAGATCTCCTGCATTCTTGTCACTTACACAGAACTTTAAAACACAATATACTATCACTGTTGTACTTTAAAACTCTTAAAAATGTAAAAATTAGAAAATCTAAATAAAATGACAACCTCACTTCTCCCGTTCCCGCCAAAAAGTCATTTAGTCTGTTACACGTAAGTAATGCCTAAGACCACAGATCATTAACTTAAAGACTACAAAAATTAGAACTGCATGAAACGGAGTTTCAGCAATTGTCAAATCTATGTAATTACGGTCGGAACATCAGTCAAAAATATTTTCCTATCAAAGTAAAAAAAAATTTCAGAATCTTTTTACAAGAACGATGATGAATTTCGTCCACTTTATAAGACTATTATAAAATATTGATACAGTTAGCGTCATTATTTAATAAAGTATATATTTTTATCTATATTCTAAATATTGACAAAGTTTAGTGTTTATAAGTTTATGAATTTATCTGTTTTACCAAATGTCATCAAACCTTCAAATCGGAAGGATGGTGTAATGTTTTTGCCTGAATAATTTTTATATTTTCGCAATGGAAAACAATAATCCAGATGGTAATGTAGGCGACAAGTGTAATTCTAACAACGGCTGTTCGCCATCCCCGAAAAAAGAGCCATTTGACTTGAACCACACTAAAAATATTGATGACATATCTACGCCATCTGAATTAAAATTCGATCAAGGTATTGTAAACATTTGCTTTTGGATTGGTAGTATTACTTCATTTTATAAAATCCACTATCAATCAGCTTCCAGTGTTAGTAAATTCAAATAGTAAACAACAAAAATTAATGGGCTGAATAGTGAAAGTATGTATCTACTTCTCTTGTGTAATTGCAGAATTCGACTTCGAAGACCCTTCCCTCACGGAGAAGAGGAAGGAAATAGAGAAATGCCTTGATAACCCAGATTCAGTGAATTTAGAAGTATGGCAGAATTTTGCTAAGGGCCGAAGTGGCCTGATATGTGGTGAGTGAACTTTGTTATTTTCTATTTATTGCTTACTGTTTGCATCATTACTAATATAACATACTTTCAGATAAGACTACTTATGTTTTAAAACTAAAAATAAATCCACAAGAAGATAATATTAGATAGATAGATAACTCTTTATTGCCAACACCTCAGGGTAGAAACAGTCAAAATGTATTAGTTTATAAAAATAAAAGTGTAACAACAGGCGGTCTTATGGCTTATAGCGTTCTCTTCTAGACAACCATAGTGCATAGTAGTATTGAAATGAAGGAAAAGGAATTGAAATGAAGAAGGAAGGCAATGGTTTACAAATTTAAAAAAATGTGTGCAGTCAGGAGACCCCCATCAGGACCGAAGTTTCTTAGCTGCAGTTTCCATTCCTCAAAACTTAATTGCAAAAATGATACCTGTAAAACTCACATATGACTTAAAACAAAAATAATCATTTCAATACTCGTACACACAAATATACTCTCGTAATAGAAAGAGACAGAAATATCTCTGTGAATCTATGTATAGAGCTAACGATCCTAGTGCCACTAAATGCGCGGGTCCCGCCCCATGTAACGCTTTTTCCTTACGTGACGATTTCTACTAATTCAAAGCTCCCACAAGCAGCATTAAAGAAATTCGTTCCAAAAATTGAATATATATTATATATATGTATATATACATAATATAATAAATTTTCCAAAAATGTAGAAAATCACTATACTTCAGAAGAGTGGATTCCTTAGTCCTTTCAATTTACAAAACTTTTTATTAAACTAGGATTGAACCTTGAAACTTCTCTGTATTTATAGATGAATTCAGAAAGAAAATCTGGCCATTACTGGTTGGCGTTACTCAAGACGAGATGACAGAGCCTCCGTCATTAGATGAACTATCAACACACAGTGAATACAATCAGGTAATTGCTTTGTATCAATTCCATGATGGTTTGGGAGAAAGTAAAGTGAAAGGGTGTCCTAGCTGTTTATCTTCACATGCAGATCATAAAAATCAACCAAGAGATAAGGCACATAATTAGAAACTTTTATAAGCAATGGGTGTGTCAGCTGTAACTGGCCAAATGTCATTATCTGTTTCTGCTTGGCATGTAAGCTGAAATATGTACTACTAGAGGTGGGACCTTCTCTTGGACGTCCAAGAAAAGGAAAAAGACAGAGGCAGACCACAAAAACGATGGGATGGTAATGTTAAAGAATAACATGGAGTAGACTGGCTAGGGATAGGTTTAAATGGACAAGGTACGAGGCAGCCTTTGCAGATTCGCAAACGACATACCAAAAATTAATAAATTACATTGAAGTCTGAGTAGAAGGCCTTATTATTATTATTATATAGAAGTGGGACCAATGTTTGATTTTATTGCATATTGTATAGATTCAAGTGGTACTTTGCGGAAATCCATTGCATTCAAATCATTTGGAATTGGAAAATCATTGGATTCAGCTAATCAGCACGAAATTGGGTGACCAACGGAATGTCCTAGTGATGCTTCATTAAGAGGCGAAACATTGTCAATTAGCGGGTTTGTAATTTTGCCCAGAGGAAGCTAAGGATTATAAGAATTTATTGCATGTTTTATTACATGCATGTTGTCCAATCTGAAAGGAAAAAATGTGCCAAGTTATGTATTTTTGTATGTATTTTAAAACAGTGACACAAATAGATTGTTCCATATCAAAACATAGCAGTCTTTAAAGTAAATTTTACAAGAGAGCGCAAGAAACAAAAATAGATACTGTAATCTCATTTCATAAATAATTTATATTATTAGAAATTGCAATCTTTATTTACAGGTGGTGTTAGATGTGAATAGGTCATTAAAACGCTTCCCTCCTGGCATCCCATATGAACAGAGAGTGGCGCTACAAGATCAATTGACAGTCCTTATACTACGGGTGATCATAAAATATCCACAGCTGAGATATTATCAGGTAAAACCAATGACTTTTCATAGTATAGAATTGTAAACAAATACTACTACTAGATCTTTACCTCTGAAATTGCCTTTTCGTTGAATTGGGAAATTTTAACCAAAATAAATATGTCTCAATACAATATGCCAAAAAGGTGCAACAACATGCAAAAATACATGTTTTTATGAAGACGTCTTGCAATAAATTTTATTTCATACTAGCTGCTAACCATCTGGTTCGCTGAGCGTAAATGAAAATTTAGTAATAGTCGATTTTTGTTTGCAATTGAAATAATTTTTATTTTGAAATGAATAAAGGAATGAATGAATAAAGAGTGCAATGTCTTTTTTTTTTAATGGTAAAACATAAATATTAATTAAAATGAATTAAAAAGTGGTGAAGAGTGGACGATGAGGAAAAAATAGCTTAAAATCATCTACAAATAATTCCTCATGGAACGGTCAAAGTTCCATACTGATATGTTTAGTAATTTTATACGATGGACAGACAAAGGAAAATCGTTTTCATTATAAATAAAGAGATAACGTTTTGTTTTGTTGTTTGTAAAAGTTTAGTTTTATAACACCAATTTTATCTAAAAAGGTTCATTTCAAGCGGCCAGTTGTAATTTTCTATTCACACCAAAGAAGCATAACTTCTTACGTGGTATGTAAGCGATTTTTTTAAATTGATCCATGTAATTGGATAAATTTTAACATTATGGGGTTGTCAACCAGACTTGGGGCTTATGCCCCGCGTGCTTTTAGAGTAAAGACGGAACAGTGTGCAGGAAATAATTTCAATAAAACGATTGGTGCACCATAAACAAATTTTCATAAAATCCTTTACCATGAACTTTCAATGTTTGGAAAATAATAATAAAACAAGCTCATAGTGGGACACGCATTAAGTTAGAAATCCGAAGTAAAGTTAAATAATAAAAAGAATTGGCTTCAAAGTACCCATTGTTTAGTTTTTGTTTTCAAATCTGGGTTTGTGTTACCTATTTATGTCTCTGCACAAAAAATGGGTACATTCTAAATATTTACATTTTTTCTCATTTCTAGTTTTGGGTTACTAGTTTACGTATCTACACCTACATATAAAGATGAGGAATAAATTGGCTGTGAATTATGAACAGACAGATATAAAACTTTTTGCTTCATACTCTTATACAAAAATACGAATTTTCTTCTGCGATGATTTAAGATTTTGTGTAATAAGTATTATGTAAATTTATTGAAAGGATTTTTAGATACAAACAAGAATTTTCAACAATTTATGATAATAAAATATTTTTCTAAATTATAAATTGCATTACCATTCTTAGATTATAAATAATATAATGCTAACATACTTCAAGGCTGTCAAATGTCAAAGGCATTAGCATACGTCTGCAAAACTGTGTGAGGATGATGACGAGATTTGAGAAGCCGAAAGATGTATGTAATTACCGCAATGCTTAGTACTCCATCCCCTTTGACTACTCCATTAGGGATACAGCGTGAGGATATTCATGTATGTAGAATAATTTTGTAACTGGGATATGTAAATATAATTGCTTAGTATTCAGTGATTAGATACTACTGTATTAATTGTAATTAGGCAAGCTGACATCATATACAAATGGCATGAGTATTGTTTCAATAAATCACTTATATAGACATACAAATACAATTGACCGTGATATTAAGTTCCTTATTATAGCATTGTGTCGTTTGCATTGTTATGTAACTAATGATCTATATGTACCTACTGATAACATTGTTTTGATACATCATTATGACCCGGTTACAGCGAAAAGAAAAATAATGCACTCGTGTTTCGCAAGAACAAAATTTGTCCAACTTTTTACTTGCTTCACCAGTTATTAGTTTGGCGTTACAGCATTTGTCTAGAATTTAAAAAAGACATAATTATACATACCAATATGTGTGATCAATATGTATATATTTTTAACGATTTCAGCCCAGTTTGAAATATGTTGATGGACACTTGTTTTGCTTCTCTGTGAAGTATCATCAGGAAATCTCAGAGATCAGACTTCAGTGGACTTAGAGCTTCGGTGCTGGGTTAGCTGACCGAGTCTGATTTCTGAGGTTGCTTCATTTAAAAACGTGTCAATCAACAAGATTGCAATTGCACATAACATTTCTAAAGATTAATAAAATAAATCGTTCTGTATTTCATAAAATGTTGCTTTAACCTTTGTAATTTTTGTTGTAACAATGAGGTAATATAATAATAATAATACTCCAGACAATTACACAGATTATGTGACCCCAAACTAAGTAGTAAGCTTGTACTATGGGTACCACGCAACGAACTCTGGGGGAGTTCCCAGTAACACGCAGACTCCAAGCCAATTTAGAAAAGTTTGTTTCCTAAATTGACCTGACCGAGGATAGAACCCGGGACCTTAGCTTGGTAAGCAGATGCATATGCCACTGCGCCGACGGGCCAGTCATGTCAGAGATATATTGACGCTATGAGTGGCGGGCGGCGGCTTCTTGTGCAGGGCTACCACGACGTAGCGATCACGCTGCTGCTGGTGTGCGGGTCGCGAGCCTCATTCCCGCTGTTGTGCCGGCTGTCGGCGGGCGCGCGGGCGCCGCTCGAGCCCTTCCTGCGGCCCACGATGCAGCCCGCGCAGCACCTCCTTAACTATTTGTTACCCATCATCGCGCGCGCCGATACTGCCCTCGCGGACTGCTTGCACAAGTAAGATATGCGTGTGTATGCGAGAGCATGTGTATTTTGTGCTGAGTCACTACTTATACGTCATCACTGCTAACTACCCCGTTAGGGATACAGCGTGAAGATATGTATGTATTACTACTTATACTTATTCATTGTGTATTATATATTTCTTACTTGGTACAATAAAGCAGGGGTTGTAACCTATTTTTATTACTTGCAGTTTTAACTAGTTATAAACAGTATAAACCAGTTTGAACCGGTATAAACCTGTATTAAATAAAGATTAGAAATGAATTTTAATCTTTGGTAATACATCCAATCTTCTTTTATACTAATATTATAAAGAGGTAAACTTTGTGTGTTTGAATGTAATGCATAAACTCAAAAACTACTCAACCAATTTCAAAAATTCTTTCACCTATAGAAAGCTATATTATCAGCGAGTAACATGGGTAGTATTTTTTTTTTAAATTTTACCCGTGCCGAGCCGGGGCGGGTCGCTAGTATCCAATATTTTTGTACTGATTATGAGTCTTACTAAAGTATATTTTATTGAACAATAATGTTTGACCTCGACTTCGTTTTTAGGTGTTAGGTACAAAGAAAAATAAGCTTTTAAATAATATTTTACAATGTTCCATACTCAATAGCTTTGTTCTCATTGTAATATAATAAAATTGCCTTAGTAATAATGTATACCTTGTTATTAACTGCGATCATGGTATATCCAATGAAACCATTCATTCAGTAGAATTTTATAGAAGCACAAACAAACAGATCAACAAACATTTGAAACTAGGGAGTTATAAATCATTTTTTCAAAAAAATCTTTAATACACAAATATGGATCTTTTACTTATTAATAATAGTATAGATGTGTATTAGCCAGTAACTTAATGCATTGCACCGTATTACACATTAACAGTGCACATTCCATCATACAATATAATGCAGTGAACTTCACTGCATTGTACATTGACAGTGTTCATTGCATTATATAATGACAACCTCCGTGTCGCAACGGATAAGCGCGTCGGAAAGCAAACGGGGGTTGCGGGTTCGATTCCCGCCCCGAGTATTGGTGTTTATGTATAATATAAAAATTAGTAATAGTATATCAGTTGTCTAGTATCCATAACACAAGCGCTGTGCTGCTTACTTTGGGACTAGATAGCTCTGTGTGAAATATCTGAGTATATTTATTTATAATGCAGTGTGCAATACAATGCAGATGTATTGCATTACATGGTATATTGCACTGTATTGTATAGCATTACCAGCGAATGGTATCGTCTGCATGAATGTGCACGGTCGCAGAGCGGGCGTGGGCACGATGTTCGCGCTGCCGTGGTACCTGACGTGGTTCGGGCACAGCCTCAACCGCTACTCGGACGTGGTGCGGCTCTACGACTACTTCCTGTGCGCGCCGCCGCTGTTCCCCGTCTACGTCACGGCCGCCATCGTGCTGTTCCGCGCCGACGAGGTCCACGCCTGCGACTGCGACATGGCCATGATGCACTGTCTCTTGTCTCGGGTGAGCTCCGTGTCTACTGTCTATGTGTTATAAGTACAAGTGGCCTTTTTGGCGGGAACGGGAGAAGTGAGGTTGACATTTTGTTCAGATTTTCTATGTTTTACATTTTTGGGAGTTTTAAAGTACAAAAGTGATAGTAATTGTGTTTTAAAGCTCTGTATAAGTGAATAGAATGAAGTAGGCCTCAATAAACATGTGAGCTGAAGTTCTCGCGCTCATCCAAGAAGTCCTTTATTAACTTCAGTAAAGCCTACTATCACTTTACTGGAGGAGTTTTACGATAAGAAAAAACGAATTTACTTGTGATTCTACTTATTAATACGTGACATTGGCAAATGCGCTAATCTATGCGCCATACCATAAAGAAAAAAAAAAGTACAAATGGGGGCGTCGAACCATTACATAAACAGGACTAATTTAAAAATACTAATAACCTCGTAGTGCAAAATTGCTGTCAACATACCTAACAACTTTTGTTCTACGACTTTTTCAAAACCCAGTACGTTCCTCAAAAAATATTTGTTAGGTTTTGTTGTACTGTCTGAAACGTATTTACTCTGTACGTATTTCCAATGGTGCAGTGCAAGCGCACCGGGCCTCCGGGCCGCGCTGCACGTGTGCCGCTTTCGAGTGGGTAGAATATGTGCCATGGCACCTATTCTACTCAGTCGAAAGCACAGTACAAGTAAGCATACAGTATTCTATCTCGGCAGTGTCCTAGAGATAATTACCTACGGTCGTTTGGTACGTAAACACGCAATAGGGCTACTGACTTGGACTGAATGTTTTTTTGGGTTACGTATTTGATAATAGGTACTATATTAAATTGTCGTATTATCTTTTCACTATATATTATTGCAAATTTAATACGTTTTTATTTATATAATTTTACTAGTATTTTATATCTAATTTCAAAAGTTTGTGAGTTAGTATGGTGGAAATGGACAAAAAAAATGCATTTTGTGTGCAGTATAATAAAAAATCAGCAACAAAGTAACTAGATCATTATGATAATATATTTCCTACAAATTAGCAACAGAGAAATATTTCCGGTTTCGATATAGATGTATTCAAACATCCATACACTGAACATTATGCTCGTAAACTTGATTGACGTAATATTTAGTCAGTAAATGCGCAGGAGCGTCTCACACCGTACGACGGCAACCGCGGCGCGCTCGCAACTGTCGTATGTCGAGATATGCTGAGATTTCGAGCGCGTCGTTTGGGAGCGTTTGTATGAAGATAGAATACTGTATGCTTACTTGTACTGTGGTCGAAAGCGGCACACGTGCAACACCGAAACTCAGAAACATTTAATGTATTTTTGTACGAAAGAAAAAACTTACGAATTTTTGAAAGTCGTAAAACAAAAGTTATTGGAGATAATGTTTATTACAAAATATTAAGTGGTTATTAATATTTTTAAATTAACCCTGTATATGTCGGTGGAAATATTAAAAGGCACTCATTTGACTATACTACGGCAAAGCGCGACTTCCGGTTGGACTGCGATGGCCGGTGCGATAGCATTTCTCCGACGAATCGTTTGCCGTTATTAAATTTCCAATTACCTAAGTAATAATTGTTACAAAGAGTATCTGTCGTTTGCACATTAACTTTATCTTAACGTAGTATTTTATGGAGTAGTTCGTCGCTTGTAAGATTAGGTACCTGTTTCTCATAACTGAGTCGCAAGAGCACGAATTACTCTGTGTCTTTTCCGACATATATAAAGGGGGGGAACGTGTAGGGGCGATCCTTACAGTTTGTCATTCTTTATAGGGTATCGAAAAGAGATACGATATGCACACGTAACGTTTTATTCGATCACGCTTAACAAAATAATCGATTTCGGACAGATCACTCGGAATGCGGTGAAGTCGGACCGAGGTTGGCAATACGTCCGTCCAGTTCGGCGATTGGTAACAAAGTGTTCTCCCGCTGTTTTGCAATCGGCAGTTTATAACCTCTATTCTCCTATCAAAACTACCCTGACAGTTCACCAATATTGCTGACCTCCGCCCCCGAATACACCCAAGTCGTTCGGCTTGACGTTCTACTTTACGCTCTGCAACATATACGAGGTGTTACAAAAATACCCTATATTACCTAAAGGAGGTTGACGCACCCATGAAACTGAACAACTTTCCCCAAGGAACATTCGTCGAAATATGAAAAAAAATTTCGGACCTCTCATACTAATTTCAAAAAATTTCGGACCTCTCATACTAATTTCATCAGCTGAGCGTGTGCCAGTTCAAGCTAAGGGACGCGCTACAGAAATAAATAAGACGTGATAGCACTTAACGTGATTTATAATATAATTGATTACAATTTACAAATTAGACGTGAGTACGCGTAATGCTCCTTCCACTGGTCGCGTCGCTGTGTTGGCTGGCCGCCGGGTCCGCCGCCGGCCCGCACTGTCCGCTTGTGCTTTGTGTCAACAAAGCGTTCATTTTGTATGAGAAGACCAACATTTTTTTTCATATTTCTACCCATGTTACTTCGTGTAAGTTGTTCAGTTTCATGGGTACGTCAACCCCCTTTCGGTAGTATAGGGTGTTTTTGTAACACCTTGTATAACTCTACTAGAGCTCGCCGGGTGGTCGAAATTCAACTATTGACATTTGTCCAAATTGTCTGTTTCAGTTACCAGATGACTTACCATTTGAAGATATCTTGGTGACAGCAAAGAAATTGTACGATGAAAATGATCCAGTTGATCTTGAACCAGAAGTAATGGCGCTAGAGAAGAAGGAGTGAGTCATTTTTTAATTTTTGATTTTACATACACATATACTTAGTCTTGCCATAAATATTGTTACAAAGAAAACTTAGTTTTTTTTTCTATTATATAAAGCGTTTATTATTGCAGTGTGCGTTAGTTTATATATTAAAATAGTAGCATTTTAAAAATATGAAGCTTATTCAAAATGATCTCCATTGGCCTTAATACAATGCTTTAAACGTTGTGGCCAGTTATGGATTGAAACACGCACTTCTCCTTGGGATAACACGCCACTGCCAATCTTATGGTATGTTTTAGGTACTCCAAATTGTCATGGCGTTTAGAACATGCCATACTCTCTAAAAGACCATAAATCATAATCAAGTGAATTAAGGTCGAGACTAGATGACGGCCAGTCTTCAGCTCTGATGAACTCAGAAACGTTCCTTTCCAGCTACGCTTGTGTGGATCAAGCTTTATGACCCGATGCTGAGTCTTGCTGAAAGAACCGTTCTTGATACTCCTGGGCCGATGTTTTGATACCTTATTCACAAAAATATGGCTCAGTCACTTCTTGCTATCTAACACGCCACCATCACAGAAATCAGATAATGCCCATGTTGTACCCATGTTGACTAATTGAGAGGCTTCTTTAGAGCTTTCAGCATAAACTCAGTCATTGTGCTTATTAAAATGCCGCTTGATAGTAACAATTTTCTCGACAGTAAATAATTTTTTTCTGTGGCATCCCTTTGCGTACTGCCTAAGAAGTTGTTTTGCACTCTTATAAGCTGCAAGTCCTCAGTCATCTTTTAAAATATGCGACATGGTGGTGCTATATTCATTCCCCTTGATAAAATCTTTTGCTTTCGGACAGGATTTCTTCGGATTTGCCTTCACTGCTTTGATCGGTACACAAACATTCGACTAACAATAATCTTATTGAGAGTTTCAAAAATTGCGTTTGGCTTCATACCTACTTTGTGTAATTCTATCACAGCAATTCGGTTCTCTTTATCACCGCACTCCATTTTAATATCACAAGAATGTTTAACAAATATTGGTGCAAAAATGAGAAAACACTATGAATATTCATATGAGAATGACACGTTCCAAATTAAAATGTAACATTATTGTTTTTATTGCGAAAGAAATATGTAAGGATCGCGACGCTTGGCGCTCCGTCCTCTCTGACTACCCCGTTAGGGATGCAGCGTGAGGATATGTATGTATGTATTATTGTTTTTTTATTGTAACAGTATTTATGGCCAGACTGTATAGCACAGGTCTCATCTCATACAATAATAGCACAGAGGTAAAAATATATCAGCCAGTGATGATTAAAAAATTTAATTTAATAAAGAATGTAATTCATTGGAGTTCATTGAAATTGACTAATCGGTTATGGTGGATCCAAACCGAGGATCTCAGGTTCGAATCCGTATTAAGTAAATTTCAGAAACAAAGTTTTTGAGCCTTTTGGATGTTCCCCAAAATCGTAGTGTGTAGTATTCATAATAGAAGCATAAAATTTAGTTTGGGTCACACAATTGTTGGAAAGACAGATTTATAAAAAAAATTGTGTACTCAATATGTATTCTCTACTATTTCATAATGTGGATAAGCGTTGAAACAGCTTATTAAAAAAGTTCTAATGATGCACTCAAACTCAGTGTGGCTGAGCCTAAGGCTTAAAAACCCTTGATGGTGCTCCTATGAAGTATGGAGCTCCTATCCTATGAAGAGCGTCTCAATTGAGCTTTTAAATACTGTTACGAGCTGTATCAAATGCCGGTTAAGGGTGCAAAGAGTTTATTTCCGTCCATACAAACAGATTTTAAAAACATGCGCAGTTAATTACGGCGGTTCCTAGTCTTCGTAGTCACCCCTCGAAGTAGGTAATCGCGTAGTAGTCACAGAAGGTACACGCTTTCACTTACAAACAACGTTTTCGAATTGCAGCAGTCTCCTTTCCAAAGTCGTCGCAGTAGTCTTCGTAATTCGTATTGATATTTCGCGTCGATCGATAGTCGAAAAACTGACTCAGCGGCGAACATTTAGCTCTATTTATAGACCCATAAAAACGAGGGTGGAGCTTCTAGAGCACTCCCGCATGCTAGTAGTAGTAATAACGCATAGAAATAAAGAGCGACCTTGTAGTTAATTACGCTCGCTAACAATAATTCGACATTGTTCTCGACGCCACCTGTTTGCAGGAGTCATAGGTATATGACACGTCATCGCTCCGGAATTTTCGAAGTACAACTTTGTCGTTGTTTCTTAATTTTGCTTATACCATTCGATAGTAGACCTTAAACCTAGCAATGCGTTTTTAGGTCATAGCTTTGCAAAGCTTAGACCTTGAGATATCAGCACTAAAAGATGCGTGTCTCGTGTCGTATAAAAATCGACCTTATTGCTTGGACATAAGGTCCAACTGTAAGTTTTATATGATATGAGACTTTTACATATGAAGTGTTTGCTTATTTGTCTTCTCCTTTGTATAAGAATAACATTACAACGGCTTCAATCTCAATATGGCTATATATTTTTGTTTTGTTTTTGAGAGCATTATACAGGAGTTAATCAAGAGTCCGCTTATGCAGCCCAGTGCAACCAAATTTGTTCATGGCGCATTTATATCATATATATTTATATCATATATATGGCGCATTCATTGGCATTGAGTGCGCCCTATGGCGATAACAATAAAGTTGATTTTCGCAAATAGGGTCCGAAGCAGGGTTTTTTCTGGAATTTTTTATCGAGATTTTTCTATCCATGTTTCCACGTTTAAGAATTTCAAGATAAAGAGTTGAATTTATGTGTATCGAAATATCGAAGTTTTTTAGATATTGAGATCCAGGCTACCATTACACCAAAGTGCGCATAAGCGGACTCTTAAGATCGGTGCGTGCAAAACGCTGTTATTGCTGTACGCCACAGGGTCTCATAAAAAGGGTTGTTTAAAATTAGAAAAAGGACAAACTACTTTCTTTTTTACTCTTCTTGTCTCCACATAATATGTTGTGTTATTCGTAATATGTGGTTATATTTAGACTCAGCTGTTACCCCGCGGAAATCCATTTCATGTGAAAAATTCCTAAAATCTCTAGCCATTTTCCGCTCAAACTCCAAAAACCACCAATCGACACGTGTTTCGTCTCTCAACGAAGCATCCCCAGGATACACCATAGACCAGACTCGGTCAGCTAACCAGCACCTAATCCTGACCGAGCGAAAGCTGTACATGTTATATGTACATAAGTGACACGATTCATTCGAAATGTAAGACAGAATAATAACAGAAGAATATTATTGTTTGTGATGTGCAATCATTAATAATCTCCTATTATTTATTTTTAAGTGGTTTTTTTAAAAGTACAATTTTTCATATTTATCATGACCAGAGATTGGATATAAGGAGCATTAAGGACAAAAATGAAAAAAATAAGATATACATGCTATAATTATTATACAATATTAACTAACAACCAACATATATTGTATGTATCATTTTAATCATGTAAAAAATGATATCAGAAATTGAAAGTTGTCATCTCGCTTAAATCGGTCTTTTATAATAGATTGATTTGGCAATTCACAAATTATAATATCCATATTAAAGTTTTGTGTAAAATAGTAGCTCTTGCCCGCGACTTCGTCCGCGTGGAATTAAAGAAGTAGGGTAGTACCTTCCCTTGGGTTTCATCTATCTCTTTTTTAAATTTCATCATAATCGACTAAACAAACGGACTTTCGCATTTAAAATGTTGGTATAGATTAGTACGAATTGTAATTTGTATGTTACAGGTATATAAAGCATTGCAAAGAAAGTATTAAATAATTGTAATTAACACAAAAATGTAATTGTATTTTATTTAAATGATAAAAATGTTGAAACAACTTTTTTTTCTTTCTTCATGGCATGGCGCACAGATTAGAACATTTGCCAATGACACGTATTGTATTTATTAATCGTTATCGTAAAACTCCTCCAGTAAAATGATAGTAGACTTTACTGAAGTTTTGTAGGACTTGGAAGAGCGCGAGAACATTAGCTACACATATTTATTTAGACCTACTCCATTCTTTTCACTTATACAGAACTTTAAAATACAATATACTATCACTTTTGTACTTTAAAACTCCCAAAAAAGTAGAAAATTTACATTAAATGACAACCTCACTTCTCCCGTTCCCGCCAAAAAAACTTTAGTCTTGCAATGTCGGCTTTTGTACAAATATCAAGGACGTTCACCCAATGTTTGCATAATTTTTTTCTTAGTGTTCTTACGGAGGGTATAATGTTTGTGTTCACAGGGAAGAGCAGCGTCGCTTAGACGAGGAACGGCTGAAGCGGCGGCAGCTGGCCGCTCGCAATGCGCGCAACCCGTCCCTGTCGACACGGGTGCAGCGCGTGCTTTCCAGCTACGTGCCGCGGCCGCTGCGGCGCCTGCCCGTGAGCCGGCGCGCCGTGCTGGCCGCCGCCACGGTGTTCGTCGGTGTCTACATCTACTACCGGCCCGAGCTGCTCTTCAACAGGTAGCGGCACGCCTATCAGTTTGTCGTTTTCCGCTTTTAGGCGATATGGATGCTCGTCGATTTATAGATCGTTCGTCAATACTCTCCTACCCTCATTTGCTAGTGTTACTGAGACACAATCGATCCAAAACGCTAGAATGCAAAATACATTCTAACAGAATCCTTTCAAAAGGTTTACGTTTTATTGTACTGTATTACCAACATTCAAATCCCTAATTTACATTTATATTGAATGCAATTAGTGTTATAATTCTTGTATTATCTTTGAATCGACGGACATCTATGCTAAACCCCAAAATCATGTTTCGAATTATCTTCTAGTTTTAATACAATTGCTTTTGTCTATTCAAGTGGGCGGAGCTTAACTTACACCGATCACGTGGTACATTAGTAATATCATAAACCATTGCTCTCGCATCATCTAGCAACACTTAATGCGCGTAAAAGGGACTTTAATTTATTGTCCATAAAGTTCAAAATTGGAAAAAGACTGGGATACAATATTGACTTTGTTATGGCTGTCCTAATCCTTTGTGTCAACATAAACATTTATTTAAATATTACATATTATCAACACCTATTTCGGTGGGTGTTTTACTACAAATGTACTTTGGAATTAATTTCGTATCGAAATTTTGACGACTGTTTTATTTTCGATTTTGCATTTCCTCGACAAATGTTTGTTCTCACCATGAGAGAATTCTTCTTCCTCAAACGCCACTCCAAGCTTTTAGCTGTTGCAATCTGTCTCTATGCTTTAGGAGGGAGAACAGCTCTCAGATGTTGTGGAGTCACGACTCTTTTTGTATCTAACTCTGTTTGAAAGCAACCTTAAGCATCATACTACATACAAAAGTTGATATCTGTCATGCCTGAGTATGCAAATAAACATGTTTTTATGCTATGAGGACACACAGAATTTTAATTATGGTGAGGCCCACGGTTTCTCAAGAGCTTAACCAATTTTTAGACTATGCACGTATATTATTTGTTACATGTTTAAATATAGTGTGTATGTGCATAGTATCTATCATTCTCTGTGAAAAAAATACTAAAATCCATCCTTTCCCTATTTCCCTAAAGGCAAGTAACGCACCCGCGACTCCGCAGACTCTCCGTCAGGTGACACAATTTCCCGTTTGCTCCCTCTTTTATAAAAAAAAAGCAATAAATATGTTGTGTCCTGAACTATGGTGGACGTTAAATGATACATGTTATTGTTTATGAGACAAAAGTTATTTAATGTTTAAAATGTTAATGAAAATGTTTAATGTTATGAAAATGCTTATACGGTCAAAATTGCGCTGCTGGATATATACTAAATTGTATAGATTCAGGTGTTACTTTGCGGAAATCCATCGCATGTGATAAATTCCAATCTCTAGCTATTTTCCGATCAAACTAAAAACCACCAATCGACACGTGTTTCGCCTCTCAACGAAGCATCCTCAGGATATACCAGAGATAGGATTCGGTCAGCTAACCAGCTCCGAATCCGACTCCCTCCTCCCCTCACGTATGTGTCCTTTGAAATTTCTTTGACATTCATCAAAAATCGACAGAGATCTGGGCCTCTACCATGAGTTTTGTGCAAATGAATTTTTATGACAAATGATACCAATTCATTTGTCAAGAGACATTGAATTATTATGTATGACTAAAATTATCGTATGTATCTGAACACTCACATTAACTTAGTTTCTCTAACAAAAAGCCTGATGAATACGCTGCATAAAGAAAAGTTTTATTAAGATGAACCCAACTTAATAAATTTAAAAAAAAATGTTTATGTTGACACTCCCTTAAGAGACATGGTGCTTGGGTATGTCAATATGCTACTATCACTTCATTGACCGATGCCTAAACGTGAAAGACAAACTGATATGACGAATGACCCGGCTTCGCGCTTACGAATATGGATTTTATTGTATAACAGTGGCATTCTGTGAAGGCGTTGTTTACAGATAGGTTTTCCTGCTACACATGCACTGTGTATTTGTTTCTCTTATCGACAACCCTATGGAATATTTTACAAAATGGCCAAGTGTAAAAAATAGGCCAATAGGCCAAAACATATACCTAGTATCGTTGTTAAACATAATGCATATTCGTTTGATTGTAACGATACTACCGATCAGAAATCTTTAATAATAATAAATTCTTGATTATTATTTCTCGAAGGCGAATGAAATTTTTGAAGTCTAAAAGTTACATTCAAATTATGTTTCACTAACAAATTAATATACAATTGTTCCA
The DNA here is from genome assembly GCA_907165235.1 of Zeuzera pyrina. Classification (NCBI taxonomy): domain Eukaryota; kingdom Metazoa; phylum Arthropoda; class Insecta; order Lepidoptera; family Cossidae; genus Zeuzera; species Zeuzera pyrina. The sequence continues at coordinate 26,520,689 of OU015618.1, forward strand.
ATTCGGAATATTTTTATTTATATAATCTAAGGTACTTTGTGAAAATCAAATAGTCTGCCAGTTTGGCAAAGAATCTGAGAAGAACTGATAAGAAACTCATTCAGATATTATTATTTAAATATCACCGACGTTGAGCCTGAAATAACATAAAAGCTTAGAAAAAGGCAATTATTTCTAATTCACAGACACATACGCATGAATGCGTAGCAGAGAATTGTATGTTATATGTAGTAACTATTTAAATGGGTAATAACGAAATACGTATCGACAAGTCCTGAGTATACTAATGTAAGTGCAAAGCAACAGTTTAAAATTTTAAACTACCCGTCGTACATCTGGAATGACACTTTGAATTCAGAAACGGTATCCATATTATTACTTACATTTTATAACTCTTCCATACATCGTTTCGTTTTTTCCGCTTAAGAACTTTTAAATTATAATCTAATTATAGAAGTCGGCCGAAGTCGTAGTATTATAAAGATATTTTTAGGCAATGGGCTAATAACGTGCCATTATCTAATTCTGCTTTGCCATTCACAAAGCTAAATACTTAGACCTATCGCTGCGATCACAAATAAAAAACTAGATACACAATCAACGCTCCAAAAATGTCCGAACCAAATGTGCACTCAAATGAGTATTTGAGTGCACTTCTGTTTTAATAGTATCCGAAAACGCTAACAACGAACATGTCAAAGTGCTCCTTCAAAAATTGCAACAACACATCTAGAACGCTAAAAAAAGACGCGTTCTTATTTCCGGTTAACAAATAAATAATATTATTTACGTGTTCATTATTTCATTATAGTAATAACGTTACGTAGCTCTTTTTTATTCAATTCGTAATCATATTTTTAAATATATGTCTTATCCTTGTCACTTTCACGTAACAAATCAAAATGACAAATAACAACGCAAATAGATTATTTGAATTATACTTTATGCACGAGACGTAAGATTAAATATTTTATTTAACAAATTTCGTTTCAATGTCATGCAAGAATCGTTTACGAGCGTTTATCACCTTATCGTTTGACAGTAAGGTCTACTTTAGATTAACACAACATTGCCGATAATACTATACGATATTAAAAATACATACAATAATTTGTTGTCAATTTTATAGGAGATTGTGAATCTAGTTCTTTATTTAAGATCGAAGACCTATCGCTAATAATGCAATGTCCAATTTTTGAGTAGGTAGTCAGATTTATGAATTTTTCAGATCAGTCAGAGTGATACTAACGTGATTAATCTGAGTTGACTCTCCAGTCAAATCGTCCCTTGTACTTTCATTACTCAGTTTCACTGCAAGGTCTATACTTCAATAGTATCTAAGCTTCACAAACTTATCTTACATTTACTGTCATTGGCGGATATAGCAGTATCGCCACCAAAGAATAATAATAATGTATGAATTTTGAAAGACCTATGTGGCAATTTGTTTTAAGATCAAAAGAGGCACAATTATGCTAAACCGATTTAAGTACTGTTTTTGATTTAATTTCTTGTTTTCTTTTTCTGTACTACTTACGTTTTCTATATTATAACAAATACCCTTTATTTTAGCTTATCTGTGTGTACTCCTCGACTGCATTCTTATTTAAAAACTTCTTTAAGCATATTTTTATTTTTTATATGATTTTTATGTACCTGTTATGTATGCCTATTAAAAAAATCCAATTCTGAGTTAAAAGCAGCGGATATCGAGGCAAATCATAGGTTTGTAACTTTTTCATTTTGAAATAAATTCAAATTGTTTGTCTAAACTTATTTTTCGAAACGATTTAACAGTGGCCATATAAATATTAACTCTTACAGTTGTATAACGAGATATACAAATACAAAATCATTAGATTTCGTTTATTACTATACATAGCACCTGTCGATACGATTTGGTATCGCAACAGCTTGCGAATAGATTAGCTGATCTTGACATTGTATTATATGCCTTATAGTGTTTGATATAAGAGTCTGAGTTTAATGCACTTACTTATTTCCGCTGCTACTTAGTATTTTTTACTGAAAATAACACGTTAACTGCCATATTAATATTTGTTGTTTAAATAGTTCAATAAATGTTCATTTTCCAATGTTTCAGGGTTTTCGCCATAGCACATGTACACTGTATGAGAAAAAACGTCTTTTAAAAGGAATTTTATTGAATATGTGTTGTATAATTTTCAAAATGGCAGTTGACGTGTTAATGGTTTTGAATGCCCATAGACAATATATTATATTATGATTAATATAAAAATAGATTATTATAAGTTAATAAGTGTAAATATACAAACATATATGTATATTGTATATACGTGGTTATTGTGAAAGGGGGTATAAATCCGTCGAGGTTTCAACGTGTCAGTGTTGGCTGCTATATTGCAGATGTAATAATTACGGGAAACGTTTGTTTTGTTGTCCATACAAATAAATATTATAGAGAAAATGTACAGCCCTATCGTTACGCCCTACACCCCAAATGTTTGCTAGCGACGGAAAAACGCTGATATTAGGGTTGCCTCATCTTTATTTTTTTTTAACTTTGAGGTGTTACACTAAAACTATTACCTTTGGCGAAGTTGTAGAATGCAAATTTTCCGTTATCATGGGTACATTAATACCCTTTCGTATTTACACATCCTTTCGAAATAACCTTGTATATTATTCTTTTGTTTTAAATGCACGTTAAAAGCAAACTTTGGTGGTATCATCTCTAGTTATTGGTTTGTTTGTGAAACACGTCGAGTTTCCTGTATTGAGTTATAAATTATTCTGTTATTATTGTTTAGACGATAATGTGATATTAATTTGTTACTATGTTAGTTATATAAGTTAACGTACCGTTCATTCCTCGCCATTGATATAAAAAAATTCAAGATATGACCTTAAAGGTACAATATAAATTACAGTAAACTTTTTAAATTGGTTAGGAGAGTTAATTTGGTTAAGTACTCCCAAGTCATAGCTTTGTACGTATAGCATCTAGTTTCAAATGTCAATCTTCTGTGGTTTGGATTATAAAAGCTCGGAGCTTAGTACGGAGCTTAAAAAAATGACTATTTGATTGTTTGTTATACTAAAAGGCTGAATAATTGTGAACACCACTTTGAAAATCGAAATGCATTGAAAAATATAAGAGCTTTTAGCTTTTAAACTTCGATAGTGGGGTTAACTTGTCTCGGTCACTCCTAACACTAAATAATGTCATTACGAGTTTGTGACGTCACAGTACAATAGCGCACAGATCTACTACTGGTTATTGCGTTAATGTGACCACTATAGTCTTTCTCGCTTTGACGACCTGTATTTGTCCAACTGGCCTTTGCAACCTAAAAATACTGCATTCTACCGTCACGCTCGGAAAACTCTCCTTGTCACATATATTTACAACCCGCGCAGTTAAAGAGTGGGATTGAAAATTGCGGCTGACATATTGCTTTCTATACTCGCACCTGTGCGTACTGTTAACAAAAAAATTAATATTACAATTACAAATATTAATATGAAGCCGCTAGCGATTAGCCGACGATATCGTGATGTGATCGAAGAATTAGCTGAATCGGACGGTCCTGGAGAAGGTCCAATCACACTATAACCTGTATATCATGCCCAGAATGAAAAATGATTTTTGAATTGTTTATTGATTTTTATTTATTTATTTTTAGGAAGATTTACAGAAAAATAACATCAATAGACAGACCTTAGAGGGGAAACAATGCTGTTAACAAATAACTTTAAACGAGTATGAACTCATTATAAAGCATCTTTATTGAATAAAAATTTTAAGCTTTTTTGTTGACGGTACAAATTTAGGCAACTCCCATTTTTCACTTATAAAGTTCATGTTAGGGTAAACAATAAAATTTGTTATTGCAAGCGGCGGTGCTATGACATGAGCTTGACGCATAATTTCTTGCACTCTTCCCTCATTCACTCATAGCGGTCATAGCTTGCGACAGTTCATAATTAAAAAACTTAAAAGTACTAATGTCTTAAAATATTTAACATACCGATAGACGAAATATGTGTATTCTCACCCTTTTCTATTGTCAGACTTACGCCATATATTTCTTTCAGTCTCACAAATCGTGACGTGTGAACCGCGATATATTAGTGATAAATCTGTGCAGTAGCGTTATTTTCTTCTAACTCATCCCCATTACTGGATTTAAAGTCTTTTATATGTTTGAATGAATTCCAAATATTTTTTTTACAGTTGTGTTCATGATTTTTAATTATATAAAAGCATGCCTATTTTAAAATGAAATACGCTATTAGATTTATAATATATCATGAATTTTATTATATCATATATTCCTCGTCATATGTAACGGAGTTAATGTGAGGAATCTAGGCATTTATTATTTAATAATTTTTATTTTGTTAACTGTTCATGACGCACTTATTGGTATCTATATTATCGAAATCTCTTAATGTTTTTGTCTCGAGTTCAAAAGCTAAGAATATAGGTAATAAATAGGTGAAGATTTTTTCAAACTGAGTGAGAGGGGGTACCTTTAGAGAGTGGTTTAAAGTCGATGTTTTTATCGCGCCTGTCGTATAGAGAGGTAATTTTGCATATGTCATTAATGCAAGAATACTATTAAGAAATTGGTTAAATAATCCACTAACAAATATGTATGTATGTATGTTTTCATTTATTTTATTTATTTATTAAACAAAATATAACATTCCCACTTTGTTTCTCTGCGGTCACCTCACTAGGCAAGCTTGTGGAGTACATATTTCCTATAAAAATAAGTATAAAATATGATTATAAGCAAAACTCAATTACTGCTTAAAATAATAATAAAAGCCACTGATGATAAAAGTTCTTCAGGAGAAAATGATATCTAAAAACAATAGTAACTACATTTAGACGAATATGTTTTGCAAGATAGAGAAATCATATCTTCACCTATTAATTAGAAACAATGTAACATCTATTTGAATATTAGCAATTTCGTTATATGCGAACCAAAAAATGAATAGTCATATTTGTTAAGAATAAGAAATAACTATTTATGTATAATAACCGAAAAAAATGTATTACTTTTATTTAAACGTATTAATTACGAATTTTCATGTATTTGTAATCTCAAACGACAGTTTTGCCACCATATTAGAATATACTACATAGTTACATATACCATATTATAATATACTACATAAGACGATAGTCAGACATAATTGGACGAGCATTCTGGTTCATTCAGTTTCAAATCTAATTCGTTGCGTATTGTCGGGTTGTGTAACGCCGACATGAAAATTATAAAAAAAAAACAAACTGGACCGACGACCCGCAGTGCGTCGGTTTTCCAACCAATTAAGCAGAACTTGGAGCACAGGAGCAAGTCACGCGAGTGTTAATTTAACCTGCATATAATGGGAAGTGAAAAAAATACCAAATTTTACTGAAGATGAAATCATAATTAATGACATAGGAAATGAAATGATATGGTTGTCTTTAATATGAAATTAGGTAGATTTTCAAATTGCAAGGCAATTGCCATATGAAAAAACCTCTATAATTAAAATACGTTAGCCGTATATACGACATACATGGAATAACAAAAGAAAGTCCTATTTTTAACCGAGAATTGTTAAATACATACTCAAAGGAAATGTCTAAAATAGTCACAATAAAATCTACTGTCGTATGAGATTACAATTTTCAAAATAATCTTTACTTATTATCTTTACTATAACTTTTACTATTATTTGTGTATTTCTCGCACCAAACGTATCATCATTGAATGATACTGTATGTTTGTATGTGCGTTCGAGGATCGAATCAGAAGCATTTTACGCTACAGATACTATATGCATCTCGTTTTGTTAATCCTGTATTTTAAGTAGATTATAAGTATAGTATTAAATAGCTTATACTAGTACTGAAGCTGTGTTTTAACCTTAATCGTATTTATAATACCAATTTGTATGTTCACAGTTTTATAATGCGAATGTGGGTGAAATACTTCCCACTTGTTCATAATTCAAAATGGACGTTGTGAACAAAATGGACGACTTTGATTACATGTTTATTACTATATGTTGTTTCATTGGGTAGGAATTTTGGTTGAATTACGATTTTGTTTGTGAATTTCAGGGAAGATGGTGATACTGAAGTATGAAAGGATTGGATGCGAAATAAAACGAAGATTTATTTTTAGGTTGTTTCTTTATTTTATAGTATCTCAAATATTTACAGATATTTTATATATACAAATTGGTGATATGGAAGTAAGACGATCGGCCGTTATCGACTAATTTCGGATTGATGGAGCGTTGTCTCTATCACATGAAAAACTCGATATCTCTGTAGTAGTTATCGCGTTGTATTGACATTACTAATTTTGGTGCATTAAATAAAAAAAATTTAAATCTGTTTGTTACAGCTCTATGTACGTTTATAAGCGACGTGACCAGAATCCACGCTGCATAGAACATCACGAGTCCATGAGTGACAGAGACAGCGCTATACAAAACCGAACTTAATCGATTATTCCTCTTTTCTGTCCGATCTTCTTTATCAAGTGCCAGATACCATATATTTTGTACAGAAACAAATAAAAAAAATTATACTATTTGCAAAAGTGCTGCCATTTACTATTGAGATCGTGAATTATAATGCACATTGGTATTGCCACGCATTTCTTCGGTAACTATTTAAGCAGTTTAACACCAATTCTTAAAAAAATATTGATATTATAACATTTAATGGTGCAAAAAAATCATTTAAAATGTCATCAAGAAAAAATGTATCACAGTCGCAATAGTTCCATTAATTAAACGTACTTAAAATTAAAGATTTCACTAGAACGAAAAGTCATGCGATTTTTGACGTTAAAATTGAACTTATAAATAACGAAATTAAGTAGTAATTGTAAATGATTTGCATCTATAATGCGTAAACAACGACTCAATTATTTCCTTATTGGATATTTTCGAGACGGGTAACTAAGTAAGTTTTCTAAGCAAGAATGATAATTATTAATCCGCGTCATTAATTTCAAGTAAAACTAAGGCAAAATTTATGCTCAATATGTTAAGGTGTTTGAAAAATGATTTTTCATTTCCAAGGGGTTCAAAATTTTCAATTTTTGTATATAAATACGCCTGTTAGAGTTCTTATTATTAACATTTAGAGATTCTACATCGCATTTTTTTATTTGCTACAAGAATAATAATAGTAGGAAAATTATTTTTAATTGCATCTAATTTCTATAACTAGCTAAATAAGCGTTGTACAAACAATCGATCGATTGAAAATCGATTGAAAAACAATCGATTCTCTGATTAATGTAATAATTTGATCTATTTTTAAATATTTACTACATTAGTAAATTAGGGTAACTTAACATTTACTAGACTCATAATTTTGATTTTTTAGTAAAGCATTCCCTACAATAATATGTAGGTACGTAGGTTTTTTCTATGACACATTACGAACTAGTTATAAAATAAAAATCAGAAGAATCAAAAACAATTTTTCCTTTGTCATTCATATGGAAAAAGAGTGCGATGCAAATGAAACTTTTGAACCTGTTCGAAAGAGAAAAAGTTTTTTTTAAACAGCCTAATATGTATAGTGTCTATTGAAATATTTAAATAGTATTTGCACAATAGCAGTTGTTACTATGAATTTTATGGATTTTTATTTATTCATAATATACTTTAGAAACACGGATAAATTTATTTATTAATTAATCTATTATAAATATTAATTCTAATATAAACGAATTTATCGTTCCAAAATATTTAATAACACTAGATGAGATTTATTATGCGATAAAAAAATATACCAGCCATAAATAATGTCAAAGTTTGATCATAATATTTTTAGAACATTATCAAAATTGGTTTATTACATTCAAGTATTGACTATAACAAATAAATCACAGTAACACAACTTCAGAAGTTCAAACAATACTGGGCTACAATTTTCAAATTATTCACTTTTGATATAGATGGCTAGTTTATAAGAACAGACTTGTATCACTGCGACCAACTTTGATCTACTGTGATCTCTACTATATTACAAAGTACCACCAAATCCCATTGCTGCCAAGAATCGCAAAATATTTGTTAGAATGACATGTGAAATCTCTTTCGGACATAGAAACTACTGGCCGACAGGTTTGACGTACATGCATCAGTAATCCATAATTATAGACAATCTGACATATAATAACGAAAAGGCAAGTATCTTAGAACTACACTGAATTTTGCATTACTAACAAGTCTTAGAAGCTGCCAAATATGACCTTGAAGCCCTCACATACGAGTTTTATCTTACTTTATCGTTGACCAGTAACCATGGTAACGTACTTGATCTTCGATTGTAATCAATCGAAAAACAGTTACCAGTCAATAACAGAATGAGATAAAACCTAGGGATGAAACTCAGATATGAGATCCTCAAGGTCATATTTTCCTGCTTCTAAGATTTGTTAGTAAGATCCTTGCAAGATTTTATTGAATTCAATAACTAGACCTACAAAGAGCACTCAACCTATAGAGACGAAATATTGAACCATCTTATTGCCAATACTGGGACCTGTGTGTACATCTCTGTAAACCTATTCCGACAGATATTTAAAATGTATGTAATAGTTTATTGTTCTATTCCGTGGTGTGGCAAAAAATCAAACTATAAAACAGAACGCAGTAACCGCAACTGTATTTAGACGTAAATTGTTTTCATACGAAATATGACATTTCCACTCTATAGGTTAAGCAAGAGAGCTGCTGAGAGAGCATTTTACAACACATTTACAATAACGTTATAAGTTACTTATTTTAATGTGATTTAATCACCATTGTCTAATAACCTATGCTAAATTATAATTACAAAAGTTGAGGCGAACATAGAACTCGTGCACAGACGCACTTATAGGTATTTCAAAGTCAGACACCATTAAAATACCTTATATATTTTTGAAACGTCCACATAAAGTTTTTAAAAATAAAAGAACATACTGTACAACATTCAAACAAACGTTTTCACGTAACAAAACGAATGCACGCAAGCGAGACAGCAAGAGTTTCTCAGTGATGAGGACGTTATCCAACAATATAGACACGCCACGCCACACACGCAAACTTATGTGTGTGTGTTGCTTACGTCAAAACTCGTGGCGAAATGTATACTTTTATATACAGTATAAATGGTGTTCTAATCTAATTTGGCCAATTTTTCTCATTAAAATTCGTGATAGTAATGTTTCAATAAATTAAGACATAATCCTTTCTAATTAAAAATGTGGACTGAAATTCATAAAATAATACGTAGCTGTTTACGTAAATTACATATGTAATTATAACATTATTTGAAAATATTGGTATATGTACAGAGACACAGGCTATCTAGAATCAATCTCACATATACTTTTTGTCACTGTATTTAGTAGAAAATTAGAACTACTTGAACCAAAGTAAGGCTAAGGAAACCGATAGACCTAAGCTGGAAAGATTCTTGGAAGAGAAATTGAACCCCAAATGAAAAAATGTTTTCAGTACAAAAAAAAAATCATAACATTAAATTACTTTTGATAATTAAAATTATGTACATCGCGTAGGTATTATATATTAGATGTATTACTAATAAGTAATAATACATCTAAAAAACTTCACAGATTCTTTAAATATTTCTTTTGTGCATTACTGCCAGAGCTCATATACAAAAGAGAAAACAAAAATTTTTTTTATTAATTTTTTTGAAATGGGAATAATTTACCTACTGTGCTATTAACATTTTGTGTGTTAATAGATTCTCATTAAAATGATGATTTTAATAGTATTTTTCTCAAAAAGTCCAAACAGATAACGACTTATTATAAAATCACATTTTCGGTTATAAAATAATTAATAGAACATATTGTGTGCTACAATAGATGTTTATATGCTGCAAAACATTTTAACCCCGGCTGAAAAGATGGGTGTTACAACTTTGACACCATTTGTCTATCTCTGTCTGTGGCGTTATAGCTATGTAATTTTCAAAAGTTGCAGTAACGAGAACTATCTAGTGATGTGGGGAAAATGAATGTAGAATATTTTTTGTATTGTACATTTTTTAACTAACAGAGTAAAGGTCAACGCTCATATTACTATTCCGGCAGCAGTGGCGTAAGTAGTTGGTGCAAAGGGACGGCTTAAAAACCAAACTATTTAACTTCTTTTAAATTTCTCACTGAGAAATTTACATGTGGGGATATTTAATTCTTTCTGACCCTCGGTACGCCTTGCTACCCCAGTGAAAAATCCGAAGTTACGCCCATGGCAATAGGCGACCACCACTTGGTCAATCGATATCTACTCATTGTCAAGGAATGGTCGGCTAGGGGACGGTGAGTTGATCCCTCGCTGTCAACAAGTGATTATCACGAAACTCACGATCGGTTTATTGCATGATAGATGGTGAGTTAACACCGAATAATTCACTTGCTGTCCACATACGGACAACTTGGAAGCAAAGTGTGTCCAGTGTCCAGTAATGATACGGAATTGTTAAGCGAGTTTACCATACGTATGGAAAGTTCAAAATTCATATAATAAATCCAACCATTCGAAGAGAAGTTGGTTGATAAATGAGTGATGACCAGTGATCGGATAATCGGGCGCTAATATACCTAAACTTCTTTTCTTGAAAGAATAATATGGATATTCCTTCCTGAATTAATAAGTAATCCCGGATTCCCGGGATTAAACAATTTTGTAGAAACAACTATAAGTAACTTAATAAAATTATAGCAATGGTTATTTTGATTTAGTATCTTTATTTTATTCAAAATAAATGGAATTTCAATAAAAAATGATAATGTGCACAATGTAAACAATAAAATTACAATGAGAGTTTAACAAGGAACAGCCGTCTTGAAAGTACGAGAGGGTATGTAAGCATTATTCAAAGAAAATATATCGTTTTCACAACAAATTCTAACTATTTTGTATGCAGGTAACATTTTTAGCAATCAGGAATTTCAAACGATACCGGGATCCGGGATTCTAAAAGGCATGTCCATATTATTCTTTCGTAGGCATAAAAATGAAGTTTAGGTATATTAGCGCCCGATTATCCGATCACTGGTGATGACCTTTATACGTTACAACACAACGATTATTTTCAAAACAATTGTTACTTTAGTTATTTTTCCATTTAGGGGTCACAGTGTTTTTAGTGTTTGAGTAAGTTCTGTATATACTTAATAATGCGGTCGTCGTGTAGTATGCGCAGATGTTCCGCGTCGGCCAGCGGCACGGAGACGACGGGCCGGCCGCCGTTGAGTGTCCGCGGGCCGGCCGACACCGGCCACGGCCGCGGCCAGGGCCGGGGCTCCAGGCTCCGCGCCCAGTGGTCGCAGGCCGACAGGGACCGCACGTTCACGGTCCCGTCCCCGTCGCCTGTCACCAATGTCGGATATCCATCGAGCCACGTTCCCGGCTTGTACACTAACCTGTGCAGGACAAAACTATATACCTATATCTATGGTCAGAAATGAGTAGTTGCTTCTGCCTTCTAAAGTTAGCTTTGCATTTAGGGTTGCCAGATGGTCGGGATTTGGTTGGATTTGAATATAATGCAAGCAGTAGACGACAACGGCTATATATGTACCATTGCTATTGTTTGAAGTAAAATGATTACATTAGGACTAAAGTAATACAATGAAAATACATAATGACATTTGATTTTGGAATGTGTGTACATTAAGTACCTATAGGTTGAGTCTATAATTTATGTAGAAAGTTAAAGTTGTTGATTTCAAAATAAAAGGCAGTTTTCATTCATGGACTGTACTCAATATTCATTACTCCCAAAAACAACTTCAAAATCGTAACATTTTAAAATCTTATCAAGATATTTCGGTTTTCTCATATGCCAACCCTATTTGCATTAGAAAACGCTCGCTTGGGTAATCATATCGGTATGAGCATACCGATTCAAATGAATGAGCATTCATTTGAATGTGTGAATGTGAAATTTGAATTCAATTTCAGTTGTGTTTGCGTTAGAATGTTATACTGTTCAATGCTCAGTATGTGGAACCGCTGTCACGGCTTCTCCAACTCTGCCCTATGTTAATCCAATTACGCACGCTACGTGCTAATCGTGAGCGCACTCAAGTCAATTGACCTTTCCATTAGAGCGGCTCACTTGGCTCAGGGTAGTAACTAAGCGGGCTAAGGAAAACCGCTTTAAATCGCAAACAAATGAGTAGGAACGAACACCGGATTTCAATTTTGGTGTGCCCATGGGTTGCATATAAAAAAGTATAGATACCTACAGAAATAAAAGTAATCAAACGTTGTAATTTGCAATACAAAATTAAGTGAAACACGCTACGTTAATAACTGCATAATAAGTGTCAAAGTGCATGTGAGCTAGGTATGGTTCCTGAACCGCAGTTCAGTGGAACAGTGATGTTTTCTAACAATCGTTGTGAAATATATAAATATCCGCAAAACAACACCCAATAGCCGGAAAAGTGATGGCAAGCAAGTGGAGACCACAAATTAACTGGCAGGAAGCTGTGGCAACTGAAGTTTTCGGAATGGGTTAGCCCGTACCTTTCAACTGTAGAAATGTTATATCCGTACAAACAGTGTACTTCGACCCCCGGCGCCGAGAAGTCGTTGGTGTATTTCTCGGTGTCTTTGCGCATCTCCCACGCATTTGGCAACTCCATGTCACTACAAATATACGCGGAATAGAATTATTAGAATCATTATTGCTATTTAGTATATGTATATGGTAATAAATTCTCTCACGTTTTCGGAAGTTGTTTCTTGTTTCATTATGAAAGAAAAAAAACAATACGTCAATCGGCTCTTTTCGGTATACAACAATAATTATAATACTAAGTGAATTTCGACGTATCTTAATTCACCTGACGCAGAATCCAATACAGGACATTGCTTAAGAAGGTCTTCCGTTAATTTTCTCGCTGACAAAGGAGCTAATTTGACCACTATAATAGAGAGGCACAGTGAATAATTACCAATTAAAGTAGTCGAGGGGTAGGTGTCTACACTGAAGAAGCGATTCAAAGCAAGTTTAAAATAACCTTCATCAACTTGATCTGCACCATTCGATAAATTGACCATTAGACACTGAACTCGAGCTGAAGTATTCAACAAGTATACCTGGCAAAAGCGTTCAAAATTCAAATATCGCTATTTAACTATACAAATTCCAATGTCATTATCTATCTATATATATAAAAGACAATGTATGTATGTATTCCTTATGGACTCCGAAACGGCTGGACCGATTTCGATGAAATTTTCAGGGAATCTTCAGATTGGCCTAGCGGGTGATCCTGTAAAGTTTGGTAGCGATCGGATCAGTAGAATTTTTGTTTTTTGTTTTTAATGCCCAGTGAAACTAACGCCCAGTGAAACGGGCCGGGTTTGCTAGTTTTTAATATGAAATTTTATGTTCTTGAATTAATTTGTTTAGAGCTAACAGTAATGTATATAAACATTGCTGTTTATATGAAACAATAGTACATTATACATTAAGTATAGCAAGTTACATTATTATATTATAGCAGGTATTATAACACACTAGCATACAAAACACACACTTTTTATCCAATAATAATTATATTTCTATCTAATAAGAGTTGAAAACATTATTATCTTTATGGCAAATTAAATAAAAAACGGAAAATTGTATGATGGCTTTTTGCAAAGAAGATATTGGCTTGCAATTTTCTTACAACTTCTGTTATGAGATTATCTGTATCAATGTAAGAACTACTACTCAGTGTTTCCATTTATTTCCGATATAGATAACTACATATGCTTTTATTTTTCTTTAACAGGGACAAGTTCTCGGTATTACAGAACAGTATAATCGTTGATTTATTACTTTACTAATAATAACGGTGTCTAGTGACTATAAAGACAGCATTTATCATTAGGTGATTATGCATAATAATAATAATTGCTGTTATTTTTATTTAACGTTTTTTATTAATAACAAAAAACTACATACATACGTTAATATTTACAAACTTAAAACTACACATTATCTTAAATATTCCTTCCTCAAAATTGCTGCTTAGAAAGCTGTCATTGCTTAACGTGCCCAGCAGACTGGCAGCATTGCCTCTTTGAATAGCCAAACTGATTCGTTGGCGGAAGAAGCTGCCAGCCCGGCGGTCTCCCAAAGCCTCGACCAGTCTCTTACAAATATCAGAAACCAGTCGATGGCCTTCGGGGCCCCAGGGACCCAAAGTTTTTTATTATAAGCATAGGATAGGCAAGGAACGTATATTAGGTATATTATTTTTAGGTACGTATATAAAAGCGCGCGTATTCGAACGGAACGTGGTTTCAAAACAAAACAACCGCGAAGAACTTTCGGAAACATAAGATTTTAAACAAACGAACATTTCAATTTTTATTTATGTAGATTAACTGTTGTCCGCACCTTCGTCAGAGTTACAAAGCATTTATAACACAAGAATGAATCTTAGAATGTGTATCCTGTACGTACCGTACTCTGCCGAATAATCAAATAATGCCATTGCATTGCATCAGTACCTACACCAGGCTTTAGCATGTATGGTGCCTACGGTAAGTTTTAGCGTTTGTAATAAATTATAATTATTGATTAGCCTTATGGTGCGGTTATATTATGTTCATTCCAAACCAAGGATTCGTCAGAGTTACCCCCTCCAGGTTAATATCGATTAATTAATAACTTACAAGGAGTAATAAATGTGAGCACTTACGCAAAGAGCTTCTGCAAGTCCTGGATGGTGTAGTTGTACCGGTCGGTCTGCACCAGCAGCTCGCGCGGCTTCCAGAACAGCGGCGAGGGCAGCAGCCAGGCCAGCGACGGGCACGTCACCTGCTGCGCGCGCATTACGCTCTCGCGCAGCATGCGCGAGCCCAGGTCGTCGCCTGCGTCACCCACTTGCCGTTAACTCACTACACTCAGCTTAGACATGGGTAACACTGTGCTACTCCGCGTATTACGGCAAATCCGTTCACTGTGCCGGATGTTTTGACTCACTTATTCCAAATATATTGGCGCATAACACCCTGCAACGCGTAATATGCTGCCTGCACTAAAAGCCTACGGCCGGTGAATGCGGGTGGTGCACGCTTTGCGACTCACTCGATGCGTATATTTTGCTGCGTCATGGCGTATTTAGAGTTCGCTCAAAACGCTGCGCAGGCGCAGTGAGATGCGCCTCAGATATTGAGTTGGCACAGGGAATATTGCTGAGTTAACCATGCCTACTTCAGCTTGCTCATACACCACAAATTCTCGGTATCTGAACGAAATGAACTAGATTGTTCACTTAGTTCAGTGGTTCAATTGTTGAATGAACTACCGTTTGCTCAAATAAAAACTCGTACTTACATTGATTTGTCTAAAATATAGAATAGTATTCACGGTTCGGTCAGAAAATTCAAATTGTTCAGTTATTGAATTTATTATACAAATAAATTACACAAAAATACACTTAAAACATTAACCGTAATTGCAAACAGTAGTACCTACGTTTCAAAAATAGTACAAATATGTTACTACTACAAGTGAAGCTCACTGAATAAGTATAAAAATGTACCGATAGGTCTATAGATCTATACATTGGTCCGTTCAAGAACGCTCCCTGTAAACGATGGACTATGAAGGTACCTCAAAGGGCCAGTCGGATCTATTACACTCTTTCTTCGGAGCATGCTCTGTGAATGATGAAGTACAAAGCTATTTTCATCATTCAGTTTAAGTACTACAAACTGTTGTTAGATCAGTCAGTCATCTAACACATTTTTTTATATAAATAAGCGCAATTTTTTCGCCACTATCCTGGCAACATTATGCAGTGAGTTAAATTGTACTATACCCAAAATTGTACCCCTTATTAGTCATACATTTTTAATCTGATATTCGTATTTTCCAAAATATTCAGTCTCGCTGTCATCACTTTCCACAGTCGCCCAGTCTCAACCCTCTTTCCCTGATAACTCCCCACATTCCCCTCTATAGGAATAGCATCCTTCTCCCTACACTTGCACCCGCCACTGCGTCATTTATTATTACGAAGTTAGATTATTTCATGAATATCTTTGGTTCCAATATCATCAAAACAACATATTTGAATATTACCGAAACAACGTCAATATATTTGAAGATTATCAAGACAATGCATGTAGGTCAAGACAACTAATATTTCATAATATTTACATCATATTTCATTTTGCATTAAAAACAATTGAGTCAATTTATATCGAGTATAAACATATTTTTATTTATACATTAAAAATGTAAGTAAATAGGAAACTCAGTTAAATAGTAATCAGGCATAACATTTAAGAAGAAAATATAGTTATATTTTCCTTGTCTGTCTGCTATCTAGATCTGTAACACCCCAGTAATGCACAGCAATATGGAACACATACGAGCTCAGTGCTTAGTTGACACACATTTGATGCTGGTGTCTGATCAAAATTAATTTTAAGAAATTTAGTTTTAGTTTGGGCCCAAACTAAAACTTCATAAGTAATGTAATTCTTTTCTATATTATTCAAGTTTCTGTGCATTTTAGCTAACTATACATGTACCGTGTTTGCATTAATAGAAACAGTTATTTTTTGCATTAATAGAAACAGTCATTTGACCAACTGCTTTGAGCTCAAAAAAAATATTTACATTGTACATGGTGTGTGGTGAGGTGTTTCCACTGTGCTGATAGCTATTAAGGCAGCATGAAAGCTCACAAACAAAGTTGCAGTTATGGTCATAGTTTTGAAACGAAACTTTGGTCAAAATTAATTGAACCTTGAAGAAACCTTTAAGGAAAAGAAAAGAAACCAAAGCACTTACCTATAGCAAATGTCTTTAGTGCTTTCACAGCTCCACCCCAAGGTGTCGAAAGTGACAGCAGCCTCTTGACATACTGGTCCTTCCATTTCTGAGGTTGTAATCGTAGGAAGTGCAGTGTCATGGAACCACCCATGCTATGCACTAGCAGTGTCACCGAGGACTTGTTGTTCAAATTATATGTATCCTCGACCAGTGTTTTTAATTTAACAAAAAATTCAGCATTTTCATCTGCAAATTGAATAAAAAAATGTTTGTATGAATATTGGTTTTGTGTGAGTATTGCAGTGACATTGTATCTTGGTTTCCTTTTTTAGGGCATAAACTGTGGTCATGATTCCGAATTAAGTATAGCCTTTTTATTTAGTAGCAATATTTTTATAATTTTTCTGCAACAATTAATACAAATAATAATAATACAAATAATACAAACAATAATACAAATATACAAATAATTGTACAAAAATCTACTCAGTAATTTTTTTATAATGATTTTTTTAACTGAAATTTTACTCTTTTCTGTAACTTTACAAAAATGTTGGTTAAAATATAGATAGCCTTTCAACCATCATATCTATTTACAAACAAGTTAAATCATATTTAAGAATTTAATGAAGCTATCTGAGACATAACAGCTATATCAAGATTTCAATATGAGAAGTTCTATTCTTTCAATATATCATTCTAGAGATTTAGTATACTGGCAATATTTATATAATACAACTTAAATTAGATTTATGTAACAGATTGGACTTTTTGGCAGGAAAGGGAGAAGTGAGGTTGTTATTTTATTTAGATTTTCTATTTTTTACATTTTTGGGAGTTTTAAATTACAACAGTGATAGTATCCTGTTTTAAAGTTCTGTGTAAGTGAAAAGAATGGAGGAGATCTTAATAAACATGTGTAGCTGAAGTTTTCGCACTCCTCTAAGAAGTCCTTTTTAACTTCAGTGGAGGAGAACTGGAGGAGTGATAAGGAATGTAGGTAGTGTTACTCCAGAAGTTATGTCATTAGGCTGATGGTCTTGTTACAATTTCCTTGAGAAATTTAATAATAATATGGTTACATATCAATCTTTACTTTAAAATAAAATTCTTTAAAATACTTTAAAATGTTGCACAACATTGTAAATATAAAATATACTCACTCGGTGCTCTCCTAAAATCATAGGGTGCTCCCCTAATAGACACATTTCTGACATATCCAATTTGTACTAAAGCATCAGCTATCGTATTGAAATATGCTCCAGTTTTATCATGCGATGGGTCCAGCCATTCAACGGTTTCAGGTTCACCCCACCCCGGGACCCTAATGTCGACGCCGTCAGCGTTCTTTGTTGTTCTAGTAACATTATCATATTCTAACTTTAAATTATCTATCCAGCAGTCAATCACATATGGTACAAGTAACTCAAGATTTAACCAAATATTGAAAAAGTCTTTGGAAGTCTTGGCACAAATATAGTGAACTACTGATGTTCTGTTCAACCTTGCATCTAGTTGACTGCCGCCATCACCTGGGACTTTCAAAAACAATTCATTTTAAACTAATATAGAACTTTTTGTGTATTAAATACAATAAACATTCATAACTAATAATACTTACTTAAAATAACTGGTGACAATCCCAGGGAATTCTGTGCCGAAATACTACACGTAACTAAAATAGAGAAAATAAATTTCAAATTAAACATTTCCAAATAAATTAATTAAGGTACAACAACCTGCTTGTTAAGTTTGTTTGGTAATTGTAAACAGTAATTTCGCAAACGCGCTTTTTTGTATTTACGTAATTTGCAGCAAATTAGTCCAGTTATAAATCGCAAGTGTTTGTGGCGAATTGACGTATAATTTCTCGTACGTTCAACTGCGATCATACGATCGTATGATACTGTCTCATGTTTCACTAGGGGTAAAGGCAAATAGCCTACTGATAACAATTATGTCATTAAAGACGGAATAATCAGCTGAACAATGTTTCCAATAACAAGGTTCTTTTGAAACAATTTCGTAACAAACAAAGGAAGGACGAAGCAAGCGAAACGAAATTAAAATCTGCAAGTCAATTTTTGAAGCTTGTTCTGAAGCAGCTGTCCTGTCATTTTTAGTCACTATTCCTTTCCACGCTAACACATATTCCTATGGTACGTAAACATTGAAAACTACTCTATACAAAAATATATAAACATAAACAGCATTTATATAACTGTAACTAAATTTGTTTAATTTAAGTATCATTCTAAAATCTGTAATTTTACATGAAATTCTCATTTATTTCTTTGTGCAAATTCTACACTTATACATAAAATGAAACATAACGAACGACGTGTATTTCTGTAACCTTGTAATCAATCATTTTTTTTTACATGAATTTAAATTTTTTTAAATAATTAAATGAAAAGAATACCGCGACCAATTTTAAATGTCGATTTGATAATAATTAAAGTTGTTGTTTAGCAAGTAGTAACTTTTGAACGCACAACTTGTAACGCATGCGTAGTTCGCGAAATAGTATAGCGCGCATGTTTGAATAAAGTCAAAAATGCGGAGACAATGATTTCTGTTTTAATGTAGAATTTTATCTTAGTTATATTAGATTTAAGTAGTCTTTAATAGAATAAAAAGGTAAAATGTTAGGACAACAATATAATAAGGGATCAAAAACGAGCGATTCTCGCTTTCGTGATAGAAATTGAAATGTTTCTGCAGGTAAGAATGTGGTGTAAGATCGATAAAATAATCAGAACAGCTATAAAATTTTATTACATTGGCGGTTGCAGGGTCGTGTTATAATTGTTTGGTTGTCTTGGCTTATTGGCGGTATTTGCGGTGTTGTTATTTTGTTAGTAATTATATGTTATTGCCGCCTAATGCCGCGCCATCAGAAATCATTCGGTAAGTTTTTTCTAGTTCTTCAACACTATTGCACACATATTTATACGCGGAACTCAGCATTTTTGTATATTTTTAGATGAACAATATCTCAAAGAAAATTATACGATTAAGGAAAATCATGCCTATACCAATCAAGAGCATTATACTAGAGTGAAACACGCCGAGGTAACCTCCTACTAATATATCCATGCTAAGATATCTTTTTATTTAGAAAACCGACAGTGAATTATATTTCAATAACTGATCGACAACTACTTAATGTTTACATGTAGGTAATTTTCAAAGAAATATGTACTTATTTGGTAATTTTTTAAAATTTAAATTACTATTTTAAGAACTCTTCTAATAGTCGACGAAAAATCAGTGTCGACGAATAACAATTCTAGAAATACTTAATTTGAGGTTCAAAAAGTACTATCTATCGCTAAAATATGTATATGTACGAAAAATTCATGTTAGGAGTTTTAATTTATTCATAGTTTATAATCCGACGACTTGAAGTTTTTATATTTACAAAAAATACCAGAGAAAGTACTTATATTTCATACAGCTTTCCTTCTAAAATCAAATTATATCCTTTTTTTTCGTTTGGCACGGCGCAATGTCATAACCTTTTCCTGACAAAGGAATTATAGGCAAACTCTAAACTCTTAGACCAAGAAACGTGGTCTGAAGCAAAGAGAATATGTTCGAGCTTTCAACTCTATGACGTGCCCACGTGTAAATGTGAATTTTTTGGTGAAGACTTGCATGTTCCACTAAAGTCCGCCAATCCGCTATTAATTCAGATGGGCTATAAGTATTATGTACATTGTACATATTAAGAAAAAATATAATAATTTTTAAAGGTGCAGGTGATTCGTCACACGCGACCTGTAAGCTATGCGGGTGGGGGTGGCGGGGGAGGTTCGGAGTGTCGCCGCGGGACTAATGGACAAGCCAGGGGAGGAGGGACGAGTCGTACTCAAGGTCACGCACATACGCACACACATTGCCACGCGAACCGCGCGCCAGACAATCGGGAGCAAAACGCACAATATGCTTCCAGCAGCAGTTAGTATTAGAGCTTCTGACGATGATTAAAAACTAACTCAAATTCGATTCGTAGTCCTATTTTAGGGTAATCTTGCCATTTTGCCACTAACCTTCCATCGAGTGTCATTTATATGGTAGAAAGTATGATGAAATTAATTGTTGTAGAAAGGTATCTATAAAGTTTACTTTTTAAATTATAATATGTTGTTATATTGATGTATAAAAAGTTGGTTGGTTGGTAGTTGTCGATGGTTTCATTACCATTTCTCTTATTGTGAAACGATAATGAAACCATGAATTAAAACTCTGACAATTTACTGTCGACAGTCAATAGTGTCGTAATTTTGTTCTTTCAATTAAAAACCTTATTGGTTAAGGCTATTTGGCTCATTCTTAAAAAACTAAGTTCGTGAAATGTGGTATAGGTTTCGTAATCATGATCTTAACATTTTCAATTGACATTTTCCAGTGTTAGATGAAATAGACAATGCAGCAAATATAGATGCTCTAAAAACGAGATCTCTGCCTGCGTTTCTCAGACCCAAACCACGTCCACTGTCCACTGAGGATGACTTACAACAATTATATGCAAAGGTAATTATACTTTATAAACACTCACTTACGGGCGCATTCTCTTACTTTTTTGTCAGTCACGAGAGTTATATTTGTCACTGTTTTTACATTTTCTTGCTATAATAAATTGCATTTTAAACAGGAACGACTTCCACATTTTTTTTCAAATTCCTGTTTGTAATATTATTGGAAACTTGCATTGTCAAACTGTGAAATGTCTTTGTGATACCAGGCTTGTACCTTGTAGCTACAGTGGTAGCTACCGGCTACCGAGGCATTGACCTGGGGCCTCAAGCGCAGGGGGCTCAAGTTGAAGGGAGTAAAAAAGCGAGCCTCACTTTTAATCCTTCTTTAACAAATTAGGACTTCAGTATCTTTACGATACCTAGTTACTGATGATAAACTTAAGACAAAAGAAGGAAATTATAGACCTCTCGTTCGTTTGCTACCTCTCACTGTCTTTCAGTAGTATTGTCTAAAAAAGAGAGACTTGATGGGTTTTCTTTAATCCAATTCTGTAGTTCTGTGCTTACATAGTTTATTAGTGACATATTTGAGAAAAAATTTCAGTAATGAGTAATATTTAGGATTTCGTAGCCTAATGTAGCAAAATGGCAAAAACAAAGCTCTTGGATTTTCTGTGTGTCTGTCCGTAAGTCACTTCTGAATTATTCCATCGGCTGATTTATTTCGTTATCTTTACAGCCACAGAGCAGTTTGATATAAATACGTTTTGTAATAATCAGAAAATAGAAACAAAAAATAAATAAATGGGTGTCATGGAAATATTTTTAATTTTGTAATTTAATTTCAGCTTTGTATGAAAATGGCAAGTTGATGCTTATTTTTCAAGACTCTCTTGGCTGCTTCTGTTATATGAATTTGTGGTTATCTAATTACAGGTGAATTTTAGCAAAAAATACAAAAACCGAATGCGTAGTGAGCACGCAGCGATCATTGCCCTCAGCAAATCGCATAGTCAGTTCTTCGACGCCGATGCGGTCATAGTATACGACCAACGAACTGCCCTCTAAACGTATTAAAAATTGTAAGTAATAAACTGAGTAACTCATTTTAAGGACTGCTTCTGGTTTCATTACGGTCTCCTTAAAAAAAATATTTTATTGATTTTAACTGTATAATATTATGTTGAAGATATGTGCATTGTGCATGCAGCAATGCTAATTTTTTAAAATTTTAAATTAGCTCTCAGGTTTATGTATAAATAATGTCTTATTCAGCAATTATTGCTTTTAGGTACTTGCTGCAAAAAAATGAGTACACGGAGGCTTTGAAGATATTTCTTACATTTGTTCTACAAAAATAACATGATATACCAGTACCTACATAAATTATTGTAACCATTCAATACTTTAAGAGTGACAGACGATATTACTGTACTTACATGAAGTAATTTATCTTGCATGAGGTATTTATCTCTATTTTTATTGTACATTGAAACTAAAATGACATTAACATAATTTCGGGTCATTACCATCTCTCATATCAATTTTACGAAGGGTTTTATTTATCGATGTACTTTACGTGATCGGAATTGGATGCTCACAGGGTTATTAGGTTATTACTTTCGTGGTTATTACACATCTTCAAAATGATAATAGGAAAGTCACGTTCAATTTCATATCTACGTAGATTATTTTTGAGAAATGGTTATGACTAAGAAAATCCAAAAAAATATCTAAATAATACATTGCATTTAATATAGATTGGAATATTTTTAGAAGACTCCATTGTCCTGTATTGTACCCTGTTCTCACATATCCATATCAATTTAGGAACATAACAGTAAGAATCGCATTTTTACAGATTTTTTAATACCATTTTTACAATACTTTCAGCATTGTGTAGAACTGTAGTTAAACTTTACCGTAATGTTAAAAAATAGATAAAAGCGATAACGGAATGCGCACAACCATTAATCGGTTGATAGTTAAAATGTTATTTAGTTGTTTATTATACGAGTAGGTACACATAAATATGTCTCGTTATATGGGCTGTTTACGTAATTTTTCGACATCTTGTCTGACCCAAAAGTAAAAAATATTGTTTACCTACCTGTACAGAAAAATAATGTAATGCTTCTTTCCTGGTTCTTCTTGCAGTGAGATTTTCAGAGCCAGTACCAACCACATTTTTGAGATTTTTGTGACATTAGCTATGTGAATTATATTAGTTAGACATTATAATGATGTTATTAATAAAATTTCATGCCTAAAGATATTATGACCACAATGAAACTATCTAATTTCAATAACACGTAACTAGCAATACAGTCATTGTGTTGTCCGTGTATTGTTAATTTTTTTACTTTCGTTTTATTTCATTACCATCTTTCGAAAATTAACTTTTTAAATGTTGATTTCAAATTTATGACTAAGAAGATACATCTGATAAAGCTGAAGACTATAATGGTATCACAACTCATTAATATTTTATGAGTTTTTTTGGTGGATGGCAATTAACCGCAATTTAGGGTATTCACAATATTGATAACGAAGGATAAAAAGAAATAAAACGAAGGCGATTAGGTATATCTACGCTATAAGATCATGAGCTTGCTAAAATATGTATCAAGTACTGTAAGTAAAGTTGTATAGATACAGCTGATCCAATATCAGCGTTACGCAATTTTTGTAATGTCTAAAGTCCGAACATTGAACCGTTTATGGTGTGATTTTAAAATACATTGTTGTTTGCAGTTTGTTCGTTGCATGTAATATTTCTTTGATTAACATAATCAACATAATATTGAGTGTTCACGTATTTTTTGCCTGTATTTCGAGACACATTTCGTACAGAAGTCCATTATTAAAAAGTTAGATAAAATATTAAATTGGACAGAAAAATGTTGGCATAAAATTGGCAGAATGTGATTGTTACACTTGTGATATAATTTAAAACGAAATTGTGGCCTAATCTTTTAACTTTTTATAGAAATTGGATTCAGTACAGTTGCTTACAAAATATGCAAGATATAGGGAAACGATTTCAACATCTGTTAGAACAACATTAAAGGTATTATATAAAAATAGAACAAAATGAGTAAAATAATACTTTAATTGATTCGAATTTCATTTACGCTGCGTATAAGAGCCGATCTAATTATTTCGTCAAACAAAACATTTTTCTTCAATGAAAACCACTTTGGACGTTTGCTTCGTTTGTTTCCCACTTAGATCGGGTCCTGCTCGGCTATTAGATATCACTAATTCCTTCAATATAAGCACAAACTTGATTGGTGGAATTTGTAAGAAAATATTTTTTATTGCGTAATTTGTAAACGACTGTACTTATTGTATGCATGTTATAATACTGTTTAAAATAAGTATCATACAATTTTAAAGGACACAACGGTTCCTAAATCGGACAATCAAAGTAAGATGGATGTAATGTAGAGGGTCTCTAGATTATATATTATACATATGTAGGTACTTACATTCATATGTGTATTAAGTATACGTGACAACTCCATTTTTATAGAGTATCGATACGCTACGAATTCACACTTTGGGCCACTGCTCGCAATTTAGACTCATGTTGGCCAAGCGGAGAGATAACGATAACAATAACAGATTTCCAGCCCCTTGTTTTTAAATTGATTCCTTATAACCTTTACTTGAGATCAGATAATAGGATTCATATTTACTTAAGGTTTTGGATAATTATGGAATGTACTTTTGTACGGAGCGAATGCCGCAATTCCGGATTCGGCAACATTTAGTGTTGGAGGTAGGTGCACATATTGTATAGTCATTAATCTTCACTGTCTCAGATTGAATCGATTTTATTCTAGTCATCATTAGACTCAATTCCAGATTCGGATAAATTTAGTGTTGGAGGTCGGAGCTACGCATATTCTAAACACTAAATTTTCATCTTCAACAGTGTCTCAGATCTAATCGACTCTAGTCATCATTAGCACAGTACAAGTAAGCATACAGTATTCTATCTTCATACAAACGCTCCCAAACGACGCGCTCGAAATCTCGGCATTTCTCGCCATACCACAGTCGCGATTGCGCCGCGGTTGTCGTCGTACGGTGTGAGACGCTCCCGCGCATTTACTGACTAAATATTACGTCAATCAAGTTTACGAGCATAATGTTCAGTGTATGGATGTTTGAATACATCTATATCGAAACCGGAAATATTTCTCTGTTGCTAATTTGTAGGAAATATATTATCATAATGATCTAGTTACTTTGTTGCTGATTTTTTATTATACTGCACACAAAATGCATTTTTTTTGTCCATTTCCACCATACTAACTCACAAACTTTTGAAACTAGATATAAAATACTAGTAAAATTATATAAATAAAAACGTATTAAATTTGCAATAATATAAAATGAAAAGATAATGTGACAATTTAATATAGTACCTATTATCAAATACGTAACCCAAGAAAAACATTCAGTCCAAGTCAGTAGCCCTATTGCGTGTTTACGTACCAAACGACCGTAGGTAATTATCTCTAGGACACTGCCGAGATAGAATACTGTATGCTTACTTGTACTGTGTCATTAGACTCAAAACTACATTCCTACAAATTGCCATTTGAACTATAAATTTGAATCCAAATTCGAAATTTCTATCTTCAACAGTGCATTAGATCCAATCGACTCTATCCTGGTTCCCATCTGACCCTCGAAAATGCCGAAGAAATCCTCACGAATTGCGAAAGAATTACTCGCGTTTAAAGTATTAAGTTCAAGTTATTTCCATACTAAATTTCATAAATATGCATCCATGCATAATATCAGTTGTGCCATCCCGAGATTTCAATTTTCAAATACGCAATGGCCGCTTCCATATTCTATACCCTGTAAGTTGTAAGTAAAGATGCATCCGATTATTCGATCTCTAAAATAAAAAAGCCTCGTGTCTTAGCTGACTTTTACGACATATGAATAACAGCTAGCACATGTTATGTTTCTTTTCTCTCTCAGACACCTTGACCGTACGATATATACCTCTATAAATGCTATCTAGGCTAGCCCTGCCAAACGCGCTTCGGCGGGGTTATTACCTAAAAATTTGCAGACAACGACAGCCACGCGATCACTGCGCGATCGGTGAATAATAGCAATAAAAAGTTGGTATCATGTATGACGATTGCGTGTCTATTGCGCTATGACCGTAAAATGCACTTTTTGCAGTAGATTTAGCGCCAGTATACAAATTCTCGTTTTGACAGCAGACATCGCGCGATATTTGGCTGTCGCATGTTAGGTAATAAGCGTGCCAGTGTCATCGACTATCTTATTATGAATAACTGCAGTCAGTAAGCGATAGCCGAATCTTACGCGATCGATCGCGATATGTTGTTAAATCGAGTACGATATAATGTCGCGAACCGCTATTACTGCCTCTATTGATTAATCAGTGAAGTAAAAAGTACTGCTAGCGACTATTTATGCAACAAAAAGTCATTTTACCGCATGACACCGTAATTACTAATTTAAAACAAACGTCACGCGACTGTGGCGCAGCTATAGTTGTTTACGTCGCAACCGAGCTTGGGAAACGGTAAAATTAAAATGGCGATCGGAGCTCCAGACCCACACGCTTATTGCGTAATTTGCAGACTTCATGTGACAGCCAATATCGCGCGATATCTGCTGTTAAAACGTGAATTTGTGTAATGTAATTTGTATAGTAGCGCTAAATCAACTGCAAAAAGTACATTTTATGGTCACACAATAATAGATACGCAATCGTCATAAATGATACCAATTTTTTATTACAATTACTCACCGGCCGCGTAGTGATCGCGTGGCTGTCGCTGTCTGCAAATTTTTAAGTAATAACTCCGCCTTACCCCGACCGTGCCCCGACCGCTCGTGAGCTTGAAGACTCCTTCATTGACTGTTTGAAGTCCGATTTAGAAATGTGTATAAGATCCACAATATGTCAAGGTCAATACTTAAAACTTACATATATCTATAGCAACATGTTATAAAAATAATATGATAAGAATAGATAATAACTAGACCATCGTAAATACGTAAGTAAACGGTGTTTTTATTCATTTATCAGATTGAATTGTAATACGAGAAATAAACATTTTGTAATCGTCATACATAGTGTTTATTATTTTAATTGACATTACAGAGAATAAACAAAAACACAATAATACCTAATCGTAAAGTACGAGACTCACTGCTTTAACACATTTACTGCGATACTATTATCTGCTTAGCTCAATTTTTTTTTTTTTTATAAAAGGGGTAGGCAAACGAGCAGCGAGTCACCTGATGGAAAGTGATCACCGCCGCCCATGGACACCCGCAAAGTCCGGAAAGTCACGGGTGTATTGCAGGCCTTTAAGGAAAGGGAGGAGAAGGGGAAGGCGGAGATGGGCCACCGGCACTCTCACTCACCGAACGAAATACAACATTATTATTATTTCCAATTTACGTTACGTTAACGTATGTTACGTTACGTAAACCCAACCAATCGCACAGTTGCGTGATGCCACACAAAGTAAATAAGCTTGTGCTATACTATATCACAAATCGCATTGCTGGTTCATTTAGTAACACTCCAAGGAGGCTTTTAGTATTTACATCGAGCGATTTTATCGTCACGATTTTACCGTCCACAATATTCGATAATATCGGCGATAAATTTCCGTCGACGATAAATGGCATGACGTTATCGTCGACGGAAATTTAAAGCGTCTTCATCAACCACATACATTTTGCTTCTCTATTATGACGTGGACAGTAAAACGAGCGAACGGGTCACCAGATATGGAAAGTGACCACCGTCGCCCTTGGACGTCCGCAACGTCCGAAGAATCACGGGCGCGTTGCCGGTCTTTGGGGAAAGGAGGGAAGGGACGGGAAGGGAGCAGGAGATGAGCCACCGGCACTATCACTCACCGCACGAAACACAACAGAAATAGATGCTGTTATTTCACGCCGATATTGTGTGAGAGAGTGGTATTTCGCCGGGCGAGCCGGCGCAATTCATGCTGCAATGCAGCCTGCCTCTACCACACCTATGAACACTCAGCCGATTAACAAAAGTTCGTTTATGAATTGACCTGAAATGGTGCCTTGACTTGGAAGGTAGAAGCACTAATCACCGCGGGAACGGGCTAGTTAATCTCCAATCCCCAACATAAAAAATGACTCAAGTGTAAAACAGTCATTAACTTTGGGTTCTGTAGACAATTCCGAGTTCCTAAAAATAAGTTTTGAAATACCCATTAATTAACTCGTTGTTACTCATTTCCGGTAATGGGTTGTTTATAATATCTCTCTGTCTTTTAATTTGGTAGGTGTACAGATATCAGAACAAATCCACTACGAACTGCGATCTGCGACATACTGACAGAGAGACAGATGGACGCACAGACAGATATCGCGAAACTATAAGGGATCCGGTTCTATCATTTTGGCTATGGATACCTAAAAATTCATGTGAGTACATATAACGGTGCGTGGTAGATGATGTATTTCACGTATGAGATCCCTTAACTCCGTTCCCAAAATATTATTCATCAGAAATTCCTCATTAGGTACATTACTACTAACATCGTAAATAATCGAGGTCTGTACCACACACAGGAAATAAATATCAACAGCATTTCATCAAACTTAACGTTTTAGTAGCATTTGTTATCTATGTTTTATGTAAGAGTTTTAAAAGTAGCGAGTGTTGGATATGTCTTTAGCCGAAGCAGTTCCAATTCTGTCTGTAGAAGCACGATGGTTGTGTGGTTGTTTTGTACATCGCGGATCAGCTGGCTGCGCAGCACCAGGGTCTCCATTCTATATATAATCAAACATTGATTGAAATTATCGTTAATTTTCGTAATCGCCATAAAACCACCACATCTGTTATGGTTAGTATGCTGAAATGACAGCGGGCAAGCTATATAGTACAAAGAACTTATAACTGCTGCGGAAAAAAGCTGTCTCGTAACTTTCGCGACTCTGAATACGCAGTGTAGGACGGCCAAATGCACGAGATGGACCGATGACGATGAAGCCACGGAGTATGGGATCTTAACGGCATAAGTTAAGAGGTTAGACGACATGCAAGGCCTATGTATTTCTAACAGTAGATGTCTTATGTCAGTGATGCTGAGATGATAATGATGATATCAAATCCAATCTTAACTTAATAACTCGATCCCCTGTCTAGCATAGAGCAGAGCACAATAACGCTCATTACAGAACTGTAGCCGCCGCCAAGACTGCTCCAAAAAGAGATCCTCGTCCACTGATTTTTCTCTGAATTGGAAATAATTAAATGTGTGGATGACGAAATAATATGAATGACGAATAAGTGCACAGTGACATCTGCTATTGTTTATTCTGTAATGTTACCTTTTCTTAAAAACTCTTCTGATACGTATCGGCTCCAATGGGTCTTCGTTCAGTCT
Organism: Zeuzera pyrina; assembly: GCA_907165235.1. NCBI lineage: Eukaryota > Metazoa > Arthropoda > Insecta > Lepidoptera > Cossidae > Zeuzera > Zeuzera pyrina. The sequence goes on from OU015618.1 coordinate 26,550,460, forward strand.
TTTTTCTGACACTTTTACATGTAGCTTCGAGATTAAGTTTTCTATCTTTGACGCTTGTTGTTCCAGTGTATTTATTTTTAACTGCGGCAGAAAAACGAACAAATTGGTAAAGAAAAAAGTAACTATAAAAGAAATAACTAAGCTACTTTTACAGACAAGAAGATTTTTTTTTACAATTTAGAACGCTTCACTATATAAAATCCAAATTCTGAAAGAGTAATATGTCAAAGTCAAAGCATTCACGTAGACCCTTCGTAGACCAATTTACAAGGCACTTTTTAACGTCGGATCGATAGATCCGGAACCGGTACCGGTTCGTAAAAAACCTGCACTATGATAAATCGCTAAGAAATTCGGATATCATCGCCTGAATGCTCAAATTTTTCAGTGTTTAAGATTTTTAAAGGTCTAGTACCTCCAGTTCTTCTACCCTCTGTATTTGCTCATTCAGTATCTTATTGACAGACATCTTAGAAGCTTCCATCTCCTTCTCCAATTTAACATAATCCATTTCGTCTGTATAACCCAGCTCCTTGTTCTTTAGGTACAGCTGGAGCTCTTTTGGAATCTGTTAGAATATGATACGTTAAGTTTACAAAAAATAAAAAATTTCGTGATGTTAATCATTCAAATTAAGTTAACAAAACTTATAGATGTGTGCCATGGAAAGAATCGGAGGCGTACATTCTGACATGTTGACCTTGAAAAGCAGTGCTGCAAATGATAACAAACGTACATACATACTTCACGCTGTATCCCTATCGGGATAGGCAGAGAGGACGGAGCGCCAAGAGTCGTGGTTCTTACATAACTACTTCTTTCGCTTCCTCAAATCTCATCATTCTCCTCACACATTTTTGCCTAGATATGCGAGTGCTTTTCCCAAATTATATACAAACAGAGAGATAACAAATGTATAGAATTTAATTGTAAAGATGATTAATTTTAAGATTTTAAGTAATCGGTGATTTGTTTTTTTTATTTAATGCCAAGAAGTTTGTGACAAAAGTTCAAACTTAAAATTTTTAATAAATGTATTATTCAAAATAAAAAAACCTGCCAGTTCTAAAACCCGAAGGCCTTTCAATCAAATATGTTACATAGTCTTCGATCGCATACATTTTCCAATTTCTGGTGATTAGAGTGAATGTGATAAAGACAGCCTACCTTTAGTCGTCTGTATGAGTATAATTCCTGTTCCATGTGTCGCAGCTTCATCTTCATCTGCGCATGCTCCCACTCTTTAGCTAGGATCCCCTTACGGAACTCCATTTGTTTACGCATCATGCGTAGTTTCATTTCGCCTACTTTCTGTAAAAGAGAAATATTAGGAACAATTTCTGTATCAAAAGTTGCGTCTGATTATTAGTATACGGGTAAAAAGAGGGCATGAACAGAGCAGTTACTCAAAAACTCTGACATTTAAAAACAAAAATCGGTTGAATATCTAAAAACAAACCATGGGAAATTAACGCGATTACTTTTTATTTTGGCTTGACGTTTACTATTGTTGTTTACTTGAGACCATGTGCCACGGCCGCCGATGCAACTCGTCCGAAACGTCAAGCCAAAATAAAAGACGTTAATTTTCCAGGTTTTTAGATATTTTATAATACAACGCGAAAGTTTAAAAGTTTAAAAATCGGTTGGTTCCCGAGATGAGAGAGAGATTCTCAATTATGTTACGATAACAAAAATATGTATATATTTTTTTTAAATCAATTTGTCCAGATTATTTTGTATTTAATGTGTATAGTTAGTTAGTGAAGTATGTGTGTATGTTGATTTTTAAAATTTTTGTGTACTTTTTCCATAACTATTGAACCATATTGTGTTAACTTTTGTATGCTAACTTGTTAGCGAAATGTGTGTTACTGATAACATTTGTACCATCTCCGTTTTATATACCACATTTCTTACGAATAAAGAATTATTATTAATATTATAAGATGTTACTGATGGGATTTCCTTTCAGCACACGACTAGAAATATAACAAAATACCTACTAAAATAAGATTATTGATCTTGTCGATATCCTCTCGCGGTATGAGTGTCGCATCATCATAATCTTCGAAATGGCCAGTAGTGATTATTTCAACTTGGCCAGCAGGTAGCACCAACTGCAAATAAGTATACAAACTTGCAAATCCGGTCCCAGACATGTGTAAAGACTTTTGCAAAGATATGTAAAAACTTTATGGAGGCTATTTGCAAATATTTGTATAAATACTTCACATTTTCTCAAATATTTCGTATTTGCGATCACTATGTCTGTTTTTCAACATACATCAAAGGACGCGAACCGCAAATAAGTATTTTTAGACGACCCTCGCACTTTCACAGTTAACTGTCTGATATAATGCGGATTGCACGACTTTATTGTGATCACTAAGTATAGGTAGGTAATTAAATGATCTTCGTTTCTAAGTAGGTAAATATTACGTCCGCTGTCTTTGCGAAAATTGATCAAAAAATATTTGTAAAACATGTATCGCTCTTTGCAGAGGTATTGTTGTTAAATAATTCTAAATCATTTGCGAACTGAACGGTTGTAAAGTAAATGTTTGTATGTCACGAAACAAATTGCAGTAGAATTATAATTAGATTTATACAGTCACATACATGTTATTTCTGCTATTACAATTATACATAAATTAATTTATATTTGTACAATGTGTTAAAATAGGTATTAAGTTAAGTTCTTTCAGGCTTTGCGTCACTACTAATGTAGGTATTTATAGAAATAGAAATAACCACAAAAATTTTAACCAAATTAGTTTTTTACGAGAAAAAGAAATTAAATTGAGCAATGAGATTCCATGGTAAAGTTTGTGATGCGCATCCACAGCGATTATTTACTCGTAACTGCCGTTTAGTTGAATGCAATCAAAACTTACGCATTTGTCACTGTGACGACAGGTACAGTATTATATAATATATGTGATCATAAAACTTCGTTGTTAAAGGTAGGTACCCACTATCACACTATGCATTTAAATGCAAGCAAACACACCTAGTAGAGATGTATTATATAATACTTACTGTAACACTGCTAAAATGGTCATCCACAATGCGGTGTTGGTGCCAAGATTATTGTACGGTAGTGAGGCCTGGATATGCTCGAAATCGGGTGAAAGTAAGATAAATGCAGTGGAGATGCGATCTCTCAGAAACATGTGCGGTGTCACGCTTGCGGACAGGATAAACAATGAAGAGATACGCAGTATGGCAGGGTTGCACGACAGTGTTATTGTAAAAATGAAGAAAGTAATGCTTAGATGGTTCGGGCACTTAGAAAGGATGAGTGATGAAAGACTGACGAAGTAAATCTATAGAGCGAAAGTGAGAGGTAAAAGAAGCCAAGGAAGACCAAGTCTGACTTATGAAGATCAAATAGCCAGAGTGTTAGCCGACGGAAATGTCAAAAGCACTCGCATACGTAGGCGAAAATGTATAAGGAGAATGATGAGATTTGAGGAAGCGAAAGAGGTATGTAAGGACCGCGTCTCTTGGCGCTCCGTCCTCTCTGACTACCCCGTTAAGGATACCGCGTGAAGATATGTATGTATGTACTGTAGAGAAGCATTTGTGTTTATTTTAATTTGTTGTTGTGTTGTCGTGCGGTGATGGGGTAGTTTTCTTTGCAAATGTAAAGTGGTGGTAGGATTCGAAAAGATACATAATTCAAAACTATTTGAATTTGCAAACAAAACCATCCCACTCCTGTGCTATGTGATCTCCGAACTCTCCTACGACTCAGTAAGTAGGTAAGTATTCAATGATTGTCGAGGCGCGTGAACAATATTTCGGTAACTTGTCCCACGATTCCATGTGCTCCATTTTGACCGCAATTCGAATTGCAGTGTTTTGACACGTATAAGTATATATTGGATTTAATTATTGTAGGTACATTATATGCTTTTACTATTACAAGTTTACTCGTAAACATACGTATGTATCTAGATTCCTATGTCACCAAAAATGTCAGTCTTGTACGCCGTGTACTCGTACCTGTATAGTTTTATTTCTAGCAGTCAGTTCGACTGTGTCCCTGTGCTGTAATATATCACTGTTTATCTTAGCGAAGAGGACTTTTCGCGCCTGTATAGCCTTGTTCCATACATTAGTAGTGCTGTCCACATATGCCATCTCTTGAACTGTAGCGCGCATCTGTAAGAACCAGACATTTTTCAAGCGTATGATAAAATTTAGAAGAAAGCAAGGAAAATGAAAAAAAAGAAAGATTAGGCCATCAGTGCTTATCACTTAACAGACCCACTTGCCAATCAACTGTCTGTACGTCACAATACGTCTAGTTGACTGACCGGTTGGTCCCTCAGTCCAATGCTTATCGGTATCGAGTTTAGTGCGTCCATTTTGCACACCAAAACTTCATTTTGCACACCAAAACTTCTGGGATGGATCTCAGACTACGTTTTTAAAAATTTAGGAAAACATAATGTAATTGCACGTTGGTACGGTGGAAAAAACATAAAGCAGATCTGCTTAACAAGTTGGGGCCCAGGTTTAGATCCCGGTCAGGTCAATTTAGGAAACGAACTTTTATAGATTGACTTATATTGTGGGTGTTACTTGAACTGTACATAAGTCATAATTTTTAGTAAATCATATCGCTTTTTTATCGTTGTCAATATAATAAGGATTTGAAGAAACACGTCAAAATGTTTTTTTTATTAATTTTTGAACTATAGAAACAAAAAGCAATACTCAAATACAACTGAACAACACGAATAAATATCTTTTAGGAAACTGACCCAGTTCATTCTGCAGTACCCACATCCCATAGTATAAGCCTAATGCTCATAGTATAGGGACTTGCTCTGCGGTTTAGGGTCACACAACTGGCACAATTTTGTGTAGTATGTAAAATAAAATTTATTTATAAAAAAAAGTACATACATATCCTAACGTTAATATTTACAGACTTAATACTAAACTTCAAATTTGGAATATTTTTAAACAAACGCGAAGGTACCTTTGTTGCAAACGAAAATATAAAAATATAAATAAATATTTTGCCGAAAGTGGAGGGCCAACATTTTAAAGTGGGGTTACTAGATTAAATACTAAATAGTGTTGAAAAATGTCTAAAAAAATACCAAATAATTAGAGTTGATAGAATTTGCGTAAATATTTTTTAAAAACAGCAAGTCTTTTAACTCGGCTAGTAAAAGTTATGCGGTCGTCTCTCAATATTTTCTACATCTACCTACACGTGTATATTCACTCTTTTAAAGTAGGTTCACTATTTCGAATTTGGCACAGCTTGAATACTCTTTTACCCTAAATTTATGTTTCCTTCCAAGGTGTGCAACCCTCGGTGTGCGAGGGCAACTTACATTTACCTGTTTTTTTTATATTCTGCAGTTGTGTTCAAGATTTCACGTATAAAACCTACCAGTCTCAAGGGTAGTTAACCTGTCGTTCGGAAAATTTGGCTAACCAGTGAGTGGGGAGATATCTTCATAATAGCATTAGTGTAACAGCCAGACGGCACCACTGTTGCTGGGTCGACCTAGCCAACGTCACATTGAGCCAGCTGCACTTACTGGTGCCATGTTGTGGGGAAGTAACGACAAACATGGTGATATAAGTCATGCGCTGCTAGATTTTTTCAGTTATTCGTCTGCCATTCATTAAAGATAGTCATGAGAGTCATAACTCGTAACTAATCTGTGATTGCCGTTCGTTGTCCAGTACTTAAATATAAATGTGATTATACCGTGTTTTAGATTCTACAGTAAACGTTTTGATATAATTATGATAGGATAACACGATTTACAAAATGTTATGTTAGGCTGGTTTTATATCTGCCGGAGCCGCGGGTGAGTGTGATAGCGTGTCCGCAACCCCGGCAAATGGCGCCCCGGAGGAATGCTGAGGAGGTTTTGGTGGGTACCCCGCATCAGCTAGCGTACCACATAACCTCCCCGTCGTCTCCGAATGGAAGAGAGAATGCATAAGTTTCTGATGTACAAAATAGGCTGGTTTTACACCGCAGTAAACTCGTACAAAAGCCCATGATAAAATGATTCTTATTTTTGTTGAATGAATGTCATGGCAACTGGCAACACCGCATGTTTCTAAATTATACACGTAGCTTGCCACGTGTCCAAAGCTCACGTTATTTGTATGTATCAAAATAGCTTTTGTTATATCGATATAAAATACAGCAAAAAGTTGCACGGGACATGATGCAGGAAATCACATTTCACCATAAGGTTACTCAGACGTAAAACAGTTATAATTATAATACATACGCGTATTTCGTTTTCAACCTTAACACGTCTCAGTCTACACATAGTGGCCCACAGACCCTCGTCCATCACGGCAGGCATGTTGCTGATGAGATCCAGTTGTTCCATCCTTAATGTGAAAAAGAAATTCTGCAATTTTCCCTTATTTAGAAACTTATACTATAGTAACTAAATCTACCAAGTACCTAAGAATAATTATTTTTTCAGTGTGAAGAAAGAATCACACATACCTACACACTACGCCTACATTTCGACACCTGCGACAAGGCACAAGATTGTAACTCAGTTTTTGGCGATTTTCAATTATTAATGACACTGAAATAAAATATAAATTAACAAAATCTAAATTATTCATAATTAATTACAATATTGTTCCTTCCAGCAGTGTGATTCTCTAACTCTTCAGGTGCAACTCTTCTCTTTATCATTTCTTCAAAGTCAAACCACCATTGTCACACGTGAAACTGTGAAATAGGTAAGTACGCAGATGACGTTTTTTGCATTATGAGAGGAGACAAACAGGAAACATAACGACTTGCTGGAACTTCATCCCCTTGAACTCCATTCACCCTTACACCACACCAGATTCACATTTGAAGTGGAGATAGGCAGATCGTATCCCTTTCTCGATGTGAAAGTAACTGTGAGAGATAATGGTACCTTGGCTCATACAGTATACAGAAAACTCACGCACTCTGATAGGTATCTGCATGCTAATTCGCATCACCATCTACCTTCAATCCGTAGTAGCTTCACTGGTGAATAGTCCGTACGACCTATGTGACTCTGAACATTTAGATAGTGAACTCATACATGTTCAGGAGGTACTAAAGCAAAACGGATACAAAAAGAAAATACGACGCTCCGAGGAAGGAACATACGCCACAGGGAGCGTCGCCCCGAGGTCGGCAGAGTGCCAGTATTCTTGCCGTATGTAAAATGAGTAACGGACAAAGTTGGAACAGTACTAAAGAAGTACTCCATTAAGACTGTGTATAGTCCGCAGTCAAATCACCAACGTACTCCGAAGGATGTCATTCCCATGCAGACACCTGGTTTCTACACGGTCCATAGCAACTGCGGTAGTTCCTATATCGGACGGACAAAAAGAACAACAGCAGAAAAGGTCGGAGAACAAATCACGGCTACTGGGAAACAACAGACAAGTAAGTCAGCTACTGCCGAGGACTTGCTGGCGTCAGGACCCAACCACTGGATTAAATTGCATCAGCCACAGGTCCTCTCCACCCATCGACACTATTACTTCAGAATAGCACGAGAAGCGGCTGAAATCGAAAAATACCATAATTTCAACCTGGAAGGTGGATACCGCTTATCAATATCATAGAATCCTGTAATCAGCGAGTGTGTTCGCAGCCGGAACGGAACGGTGCGTAGACGTCGTTAGTGTAGTGTGTCGAAGTACCGATATTGACAGTAACAAAAATTATAAAAGTGATGAATAAGTGTAGGTAGTTGCTAGAAAAAATATGTATCAAAATGGCAGTGTCCGTTCCTTCTCTTATCAATTATTGTTACATCAATATGCAGGTAAGAAAGAAACATTGATAAAATGAATACAGATCGAAATGGACATAAAGTATTGCATTGACGAACCCTTTGAAGTACTCTACGCAGTCTGGATGTAGCATTTGCGGCTTGACTCCACTGAGTACGCCATTTGCTAAGTCATATAGTACTACTGGTATCAATGTAGCTCGCTGGTGCCACTTTGGTCTTTTCCTAAAAATAAAACATAAAAGAAACAAGGTAAGACGCAGTCTGGTTATTATGGTCAAAGTACTTTATCGAATATTGTAATTGACTTGGAGTGCGATGGTCACCACTTCTCCCAGTTCGTTATGTGGCATCCGTAGTACAAGCCTGTCATTGCTTACTTTGGAACCGTGCATTGACGTTTGTTTTAAGAACATCATTTTATCTTGCCTTAAAAATGTAATCTTTGGTATTATACTTCGCGAGTTTTTCGTGGCAAAATAGACAGGCTGTCTATTTTCCGATGAAGTAATCTTACAGTCGTGAGTAGAAGACTTCGGTATAACCATGAGGTTTTTAAGTAACATTTGTTCATTAGGCTGTTACTAGCTGTTGGTGATCAATGATAACATTTCTCAGCCCTGAACCTGATACGCTCTGTTGTGCCGGGATCTCTCACCAACGTGCTGAGGACGGCAACCGCAGAAGTTTTAATAGATTAAAGCCTTCAAGCCTCATTTCCAGAGCGCTGGGAGCCTGTATTCAAGTTTCTCCTGGTTTATCAAAAAAGATACAATAGTTCGAAGACAAAATTAACAAAGAAATTGTAAACAGTTACTGCAGTTACTTTCTACTTACTTGAAATACTTATAGCACTGATCAACTATGATGGGAGACAAATCAGCAAAGTGGTTTTTGAACGTGCGGTCCATATGCTTGTCCTTGTGCGACAAATTTTCGTAATTGTACTGACACTCCTCGCCTTGCTCCTGTACAGTTATGAGCTCCGTCTGCAGTGTCTCCACTTCTGATTCCAATTTTGCTAACTGATGTCTATTGAAATGATATGAGTCTATTGAGATAGTTTCCTCAGCACCTACTGTTTTTTACAGAAATATACTCAATATACCTACCTCATAGCTTCCAAGCGCTCGTCCGTCTCGACGCGATCTAGATTGGTTCTACGCAGTCGCATGAGATTGAGATTTTCTTGGCCAATAACTGAATCCACTTTAAGCTTTAACAACCACGTTTCTTTTACCTAAAATAAAAGGCAGATTAAAATCGACGCATCAAATATCAGTTTTCGTGTGAAATAATATTTTAATGACGAAATAATTATTATTATTAATTATTAAATCAGGTATGTTAGGTATATACAGAGCGAAAGTGAGTGGTAAAAGAAGCCAAGGAAGACCAAGGCTGACTTATGAAGATCAAATAGCCAGAGTGTTAGCAGACGGAAATGTCAAAAGCACCCGCATACCTAGGCGAAAATGTGTGAGGAGAATGATGAGATTTGAGGAAGCGAAAGAGGTGTGTAAGGACCGCGACTCCTGGCACTCCGTCCTCTCTGACTACCCCGTTGGGGATACAGCGTGAAGTTATGTTATGTTATGTATGTTACACCTGATTATTGTCAATCTTTATAATTACTAACCTTCTGGTTGAATTTTACAATGCCTTCATTAAGCGTTTGTGAAAGTTTAGCATACTCCGCGTGAAGCATCTTACGATATTTGTCACGCTCCTCGTTTCTGAATGCTACTTTGGCCTCATAATCAAAAACCAGCCGAAGATCCTCCTCCGTAAATTGTTCCGGGTCTTTATCCAACTAAACGTTACATAAAAGCAAAAAAATTACAATTGTTGGTAAACTTTTATTAGTATTCTGATTTGCAATCCTTACGTTACGTTGCTATCAGTAATTTACAAATCGCAATATTTAAAAATACAATTTCTTACCATACACTGCGGCATCGGTATAGGCTTTTTAATTTCTTCATGCCAGAGTTTTTCGAGCACTCCATCCATCATTTCAATTAGAGCTCGTTCACGGAAATCATCCTTCGGTCCGGGATCCGGCGGAACAATCACTATTTGACTTGGACTTATATAGGGTTCAATGGAACACTATGAGTGGAAAAAGCACAAAATTAAATGTTTCAAACTATTTCCATCTTGATTATCAAATTGAAGTTGAGATAGATTGATTAATCTCTACAACTACTAATACTAATGATTAAGAATTCTCTTTTGGATTCATACGAAGTAAACAATTGTTGTGTTCATCCCTTCGATCACAATTAAAAAACTAGATGCACAATCAACGCTCCAAAAATGTTCGAACCAAATGTACGCTCAAATGAGTATTTGAACGCACTTCTGTTTTAATGGTTTCGAAAACGCTAACAGCGAACATGTCAAAGTGCTCCTTCAAATATTGCAAAAATAACACATCTAGAAAAAAAACGACAGTTCTTATTTTCGGTTAATAAATAAATAATATTATTTACGTGTTCATTATTTCATTATAGTAATAACGTTACATAGCTCTCTTTTATTAAATTCGTAATCATATTTTTAAATATTGCCTGACAATATTTGTCTTAGCCTTGTCACTTTCACATAACAAATCAAAATGATATACATAGCAACGCAAATAGATTATTTGAATTATATTTTATGCACGAGACGTTAGATTGCATTTTAAATATTTTATTCAACAAACTTCGTTTCAATGTCACGCAAGAATCGTTTAAGAGCGTTTATAACCTTATGGTTTGACTGTAAGGGCTACTTTTGATTAACACAATATTGCCGATAATACTTTACGATATTAAAAATATATACGTCATTCGGACAATAATTTGTTAAAATTTTATATGATATTGTGAATCTAGTTTTTATATTTGTGATCGAAGGTTCATCCATAATTCTGCTTGACTGTTATTAAATAAAAAAGTGTTATGGTCATACAGAATTTTAAATCAAAGTTTCATGGAAAGTGTTAAACCCAATGAATTTAATTTTTTTTTTAATTTTAGTTTATAAATATACCAGTAGTTATTAGTGTTTACGAGATAAGAACTGTGATCATCAAACGAGCCCCATCTCTACAATTACTACAGAGACGTAATTTCTGTCTGCATAGAAACCACTCACTCACCTCTTCTGGGTCAACTTTGATGAGTCGATGGGGTTGCTCTTCTTGTCGCCATTCAGGATCTTTGATCTCTATGGTCAAATGATGGAAACTCCCACGCAGGTCTGATAATTTGTTTAATTCTGAAAGTAATTCCTCGTTATTTTGCTTGTCAATGATATGTGGCTCATTTTGTCGATTTATTATCTCTGGTACCTATTACTATCTTTCAAGAAGAAATTGGACGCACTAAGTACACTGAACACCTTACCGTTTCTCATATGGGGTGGACAGCGTATCTATACGCAACAAAATTCCATCTTAGCACTAGTTTAGCAATAAAATTGGTGGATGGCAAGACGGAACTAGCCGGTAACGAGTTGATGGCCTCTCACCTATACAAGTTCTTTTTAAGGCATTAGCCTTGGCTGACTTATATATACCACCTATGCGGAATAATAACGACATAACACATTTTATATCCTTTCCTACATAAACATTACAGGCGAAAAGCAATTAGTACTTATAAATATGATAATAATGTAATAAAATCTAAAACATTGATTTAGATATTATGGCATTAACATAAAGACATCTCATTAAATTAATATTTATTACTTAGGTAAAAAAAAATTAAGGTCCTGAAGGTCTCAAAGATGTGTGTTGCATGCGTATAATTGATATATTACGTAAGTAATGAACCAAAATTTGTAATCTATGTGCTGACTACTAAAAATAACAATTATTATTAAACATAAAAGGCATGTTGCATTTCCAGAATCCATGGTGCATATGATAACATAAGGAAAAAGAAAGAAGTGGGTACAGTGGTACCTTCGATAATAAATCTAAGCCTTGCATTTCTTTCTTCGACCAATCCCACTTCCCTCCTCTTTAGATTCATCAAATCATCAAATTGTTTGTTGAACCAGAGTCTCATGTTTTGCACGTTTAACTGGAAATTACAAGACGTTATGTTGATATAATTAATGTTGTAAATAAAAACCCACCTAGCGTGTATCGGAAACGCAAACTTTATTTCTGGTTTTGGATTATAAATGTTTCTGTCACTCAGCTCCGTCGATTTAAAGACGTCGGAATAAATGAGCCGTGACATACGGAGATACAGCAGACAGACATGACGAAAGGAAATAAGGGTCACTTTTTTCCATTTTGATTACGGAAGACAGTATCCTAATAAATTATAATTATAATAATAATGTGTCAGATAATACACACAAATCATCTGATCTCAAACTAGGGCATTTCCTGTGCTATGAAAACCAGACGACAACTACTGGGGTTGTCTCTCAGAGCCGATACAATCTAGATAACTTCGTTTTCTAAATTGACACGACCACAAATCGAACCCGGAACCTTCCGCTATTGGTGGCAACATCTAAACCACTGCGCCATTGAGATAATTGATTCTAAATCTGAATATTACAGAATTCTCCTTAAGTTCATTGTGCGTTCGATAGTGATTGTTCGATGATACCTGCCAATGATCTAACTCCAGATACTACTCACGATTTTCTAATTTACGGTTTTTGCAGCACTTTCTTTAGTAAAGAATACTCTTTATTAAAGAAACTACTACTACTATTACGATACTATGACAATTGTAGGTACGGCTTCAATTGAACGTTAAAGAACTATGGAGTTATGTGGGGCAGGTGTGCGCATCGGGTAAGTGCGCGCAGACTTAATATTTCAGAAACCTTTTATAAAATCAAAATCCAGTCATTTCCATGCTAGTGCTTAAACTTTGTTTTGCTATCGGCAGTTTTGGTATTTTATCTGAACCGATTAAAGGTTTGAAGCCACAGAAGTAATACTTGCATAATAAGATTTGTTCCGTGAGTACTTAACTATTATCAGATTTCGATATTTTTTCTATGACATAGGGAAGACGTTGGTGAGCGAACTGAAGTTCATGGACAATACCCATCAAGGGCAAGAAATCCCTTCAGATTTCATATGTGTTGGTAATCCCGAGGATTGAGATGTTGTAACTCTTCTATTAGAAATTACGATCTGAAATTAGCGATCCGGGTAGACCCCGCGCAAGCTTAGGACCTTGTTAAGTAGTAGGCAATCCACTAAATCTACAATCTACCAAACGTAATGATACAATCACCTTTACTATGTGGTACAACCAATTCATCTGCAAGAAACTGAACGACAGCGTTTGCGGAATCATATATGATGGTATTTGTATATATTTGTACGCGTTGGAGCCAGAAAGAATGTACGGCTGACCCTCTACTTCTTCCACGTTCATCGCTTCCACCATCTGCTGCTGGCTTTCTACACTTTTATGTACGTCTTTAACTGACACAATTGATTCTCCTGCGACCCTGTTAATGAGAAAAATTATTTCGTTACTTAGCAATTTTTGAAGTGAACTGAGCGAAATTTTATTATTGCAAAAAACCGCTCAAGTACGCGTCGGGCATTAGAAAATTTGAACAAATAAAAAATTAAATTAAATTAGTGTTAAATTAAAAAACAAATGAAATTGATTCAAAATTGGATTAGGCAGGTATTTATTTTTTTCATTTCTAGTTTCGCGTTTCCTACCAATAGACGTCCTATGATTTCAGTACGGTAGGTGTAAAGTTGACGGAATAGTGTGACATACAAATATTCAAAAAGATATGACAGACGTATAGGGTTACGTTTAAACCGTTTTGAATACGGAACTCAAAAAATATATGATACAATGTGACAGATATTTACATTCCTGCGCAGGTAGAAAAAATCTGTCAGAGGATACGGCTTCCTACGAGAAACTTGTATAAACGATTGTCTTTTTTCGATAAGACAGGAGAAACCTAAACACGAGTATCCAGCCCCCTGAGAGAAAGACTGGGTTACGTAGGAACTTTATATTCCTGTGCAGGTAGTAAAAATCAGTTAGAGGATACGGCTTACTACGAGAAACTCATATAAGCGATTCTCTTTTTCGATAACACAGGAGAAACCTAAACACAGGTATCCAGCCTCCTGAGAGAGACTACGTTACGTAGGGCCTTTATTACTGAAACTTCTACGATGGTTGTCTTTGGCGCGTTTTTGAGGGGCTCCTGGATCTCCTATGGAACGTACACCAGCCCCTTTCGCGCTGTGCCGAAACACTGCTAGGGGGGCAGTGATAAAACCCCTCTAACATCCCCGCAGTGCCACGACAGTGAGGACCACATGCCCTGTCATCCTCTTCAGTATCGTTTGGATCAGACAGCCAAATATCGCGCGATATCTGCTGTTTAAACAAGAATTTGTATAATGTAATTTGTATAGTGGCGCTATATTTACCGCGAAACATGTATTTAACGGTCATGGCGCTATAGATATGCAATCGTGATTCATAATATCCATTTTTATTACAATTAGTAAACAGTCGTGCAATGACAATGATTTAGGTACTATTTAACGCCGCAGAGTTCCACTCCCGATCGGCCTCGTATCCGAAGGCCCTTTTAGTCGCTTATATGGTTATATGGTACAGGCGAGGAACATCTTAACCTATTTATTCTCTAGTGCAGACTACAGGGCTGCTGGGCGTCCGCCTTTCACCCAGGCACACATTACTTGATTTCGTTTCGTTTTTTTTTTAATTTTATATAGCCAAGATTAAACAAATCCAGGCCCGTACGATAAATATACAAAACCGTACAATTATGTACCTACAATACAAAATACAATACAAATATTAGTAAATATATCTACAAAAATATACAAATTACTTCAAAGAAAGTTAACGAAATTGAAATGAGAAGCGAAATTTTGATCTCGTATTCTGTGTTTATGTATCTATGAGAATAATATAATGTACTGACTTGAGCTGACTTTGAGAACAAACGACTTCCTCCGCCAATTCCTCCCAAGGCTTGAACAGGTCGTTGTCGTTTTCCATCTCTATATTGCGCAGAGCTTCAACCTGTCTCAATTCTGGCCAATTCTCGCGCTGTGTCGGTAGCACAGCGTAATTTTCCACCTATTGTATGAAAATTCATTAGTATGCTGTAATGATAAAAGGAGGAGAATTATATACTCCCCTCTTTTCATTATTAAATACTAAAAAAAAGGGTAGGTACGGCAATGATCGATGCCCACGTACAAATGGTTCTTAATATTTGCGTTCACCGGAGGATAGTTTTCCATTTAAAAATTTCGATATGTATGAGACATATACATATCTTCACGCTGTATCGCCAACAGGGTAGTCAGAGACGACGGAGCGCCAAGCGTCGCGGTCCTTACATACCTCTTTCGCTTCCTCAAATCTTATTATTCTCCTCGCACATGTATAAGATAAAATTTAATTTTAGGCGTGAAGACATAGGACAAACCAGGCACTCGATTTCATGCTGTATCGGGGAACCCATTAGTGCATAAAGAATAATGACGTGTAGAAGTCCGCTGTAGCAGATCATTAGGCAGTTACTGGAGACAGGCTCTAATCACCGGATCGAATGTCAAAAGCCACAAATTATATTGTCGGTAGAACGCCGTTCGGCCACGCCCGCACACGGACGCCCAGTCCGTTCCAGGAAATCATCGAAATTATTCGGCTTAAGAACTTTCAATCGGGAACAGGTTTAAATTGTTCAATATCTATCGAGTAAGTTCCAGCAATAATACTGGTGAAAATACGACTTACGTACCTATCAGAAAGAGGGTAGAGTGAAATGTTTGCACTCAAATATTCACTGTAGTTTTATCGGTTAACTCGTAACTTTTCTGCTCGCAACAGCATCGAAATATCGGAAAACTCGATAACTTATTACTGCGGTAAGAATCCGTTCATTTATATTGTATGAAAGAAACAACTTGTGAAATGTGGCGAAACTCAAAAAAGTGTAGGCGTACCTGGTAATGACTAAATACGGCGAAAAGTTTAACTCGTGGCGTTGTCATCGTATCCCAGCAAGTTTTCTTGATCCAGGCTGTAACTTTATCCTGAGCTCTGATACGGGCTTCTGTATTGAGGCGAATTTCTTCCCGTTCTCTTTCAGCCTAATTAATAATCACTCGTTTAGTCTCCTTCCACCATTATAATTAACGTATTAATATATACACAGTATACACATACACTATCTGCAGTCCTGCCTCTCGCGCTGGCTACTAGATATAACTAAGAGATACTTACTATAACGAGCGCTCCGACTGAACATAAACCATGTAATGAACATCTTTTCAATACTAGTGTTACTAACAGTTCTCTTTCCAAGTGGTTATAGAGTTAGACGGAACAATTATTAACATTTTATTAGATTTGATTCTGGTGGACCAAGATGCACGAAAACGCTGAACCCTTGGCTAAAGTCTGGAGGGTACTTTGTTTATTGATGGAGCAGGAGCAGCGACGTGTTTCGGCACAGTCCAATACTGCTCCGGTGCGTTCCGTAGGAGATCTCGGAGCCGTTTGACAATCGTCGAGAATGATCATCGTGGGAGTTTTAGTGGATAAAAGTGCGACGCCTAGGCCGTGTCCGTAACCTAAGCCTTTACCTTCGGGGGCTAGGTATCTTTTAAAGTTTAAATTCATTTAATCAGCTCTCAATTTCGTTAAATTTTTTTGTGATACGGTCGTGAGAAAATCTTCCCCGTCGATATTAATTTCGTATCCACATATCAAATTTACATTACCTGTAGATTTTGTTTTCTAAATAATATAACTTACGATAAGATTTAGGAAAAAATTAAAACATGCCTGTTTCATTCTTTCTTTCTTTGCCTCCATGTGCAAATTGAATTCTGACAGCGAAAGTTGATGCAGTGGTATTTCCGCCAAGTTTTCCTCCAGCAAGTCCACCAGTTTCATTTGTAACGCCTCGAATGATTTTATCACATCCTCCCTCTGTTTCTTATAGTCCATCGCTTCTTCCTTCACTTTCTTCTCTTCCTGAAGATCTAGATAGTTCTCTGTAAAATATTGGTTTCATCATCAAAATTCAAAGCTACCAATCGCAGTTCGTCAAATTTTTTATCGCAGTTCGTCATTAAAAACCTACATCGGCAGTGTTTTTAAAATGTGAACTTTATAATACTTGATATTCATTTGTACTCCCTCTCTATCTTAAATTCTCATTAACCGACTTCAAAAAACGGAGGAGATTCTATGTTCGTTTGTATGTATGCTTTTTTTATGTATGTTTGTTCACCAATAACTTCGTCAATTGTGGACCGATTTCGAATTTTTTTTTGTTTGAAAGGGTATATTTGCGAGGTGGTCCCATTTAAATTTCATCGGTATTGGAGCTTGAACTTCTAAGATACACCAAATAACACCAAATAACGCGACCTGTACATAATCTTTATTTAAATTTGTTATTCTCTTGTATATCGTTACGCTCCAGAATTAGAAAGAGGTTAATTGTATACCTGCCCTAGATATTTATGTCGACTGACAACAAACACTGAAAAGTACAAATAACTATCCTTTACTACTCAATAGTACAAAATAAAAATAACTTTATAAATACGATACACATACCTATACATATAATTAATCTTGACAGTTATTGAAGTCGCTGCCAAATTAATGTGCAACATTGGCAACAACGCAAAGTTTATTGTTAGGGTTAGGGTTATTGGTAAGCTTGGCGCAAACTTCAGTAAGTTACAAATTTAATTGTACAGGTAGGTGTGTGTATCGTATTTATAAAGTTATTTCTATTGTACTTGAGTTTTGATTAGTAAAGGTTTTTATTTTGATTAGTAAAGGTAGTTATTTTGTACTGTTCTGTGTTTTTTTTTGAAGGCGATTGATATTTTTTTTGCTTATTACGGAGCCTACAATCACATATATTACATGTTAGTAAATCAGTTTGGTGATCGCTATGTTCCAGTGTTTTGAAAAACGATTCGTTGGTAATATTTAGAACACTAATACACATTAACTACAAAAAGTTATTCCATCCATACATAATCCATACTTCTATATTCCATACTAATATCACAGATTAATTAGTTACTAACGTAAACTAATATTATGATTGCGAAAGGTTTGGACGTGATGGCCAACCGGACAGAATAGACACACAGAACTAGTCTGGTTGGCCGTCACTGCCCAAACCGCTGTATCGATTTTGATGAGATTTGGTACGGAGACAGTTGGGCTGCAAAGAACGGACCACGGTGCACTCATTTTATTGAGTGGCAATGTCATTTATTTTGTATGAAAACAATTTACGTTTAAACACTGTTGCGGTTACTGCGTTCTGTTTTATAGTTTAATAGAACAGTAAGCCATTAGATAAATATTTAAATGTCTGTTGGAATATACAGAGATGTACACACAGGTCCAGTATTGGCTTGTTAGTATAAATAAACTGGGCAGTGGTTAATAAGATGGTCCGATATTTCGTCTCTATAAGTTGAATGCTCCATGGGCTAGTTTTTTATCAAAAATTTATCCTTAAGTGGGATGAAACTTCGTATGAGAAATGCTTATTATAAATGCGAAAGTTTATAACACTTTTATACGAAGAAAGCCACGGAAAAGTTTTCACGCGAGCAAAGACTCGGGTTCAGCTAGTTGGCTATAATTTAACGATACATTAAAAAATGATTTGAACAATTCAATTTTTTCTCGTTTTTCCCTTCGCGTTTTTATTTGGTAAGAGCATCTCAAATATATATACCGAAATATAGATTGTTGCAAAAGTTTAAATAACTTCAATCCTAGCGTATTCTTTTTAAAATATCTCGTTTATGTTGTTACTTACTATCATATTCATTAATTATTGTAATAACATTAGTGGACTCCTCAAACAAGCTCGTAGGAAGTGTCTCGTGGTGAGGATCTTCACGGAGTTCAGGTCGTTTATCGTTTAGGTAGTGGATAGCCAGCGTGTGGTTGGACGCCAGATGGACAATGAACTTGTTATGTTCGTCTATCACCGCCTCTTTGATGCCATATTCATAGCGGTGGCTCATGATTAACTTAAAATCTGGGAATAATAACCTATGGTGAATACTGAGACCAAATTAAAAATAAGTATTCAAATATATTATTGTATGGATGGATGAAATGATTATTAGAATAAATATTAGAAAAACTAAGATGATTAATAAATAACACAAATTAAAGAAAGTCCGCAAATATTATATTAATAGAAATTACAATAAGCATTATTCTTGAAAACCGCAGTTTAGTCATTAAAAGAAGTAAAGCGAAAAATTTAGGCCAGCTCGCCCGTGACCACCCTCTCACAAAATATTTGCGTGAAATAACAGCATCTGTTGCTGTTGTGATTTGTTCGGTGATTGAGAGTGCCGGTGGCCGTCTCCCCCCTCCCCCTCCATTCCCTAAAGGCCGGCAACGCTCCCGTGAATCCCCGGACGTTTGCGGGTGTCCATGGGCGGCGGTGATCACTTTCCATCAGGTGACTCGCTTGATCGCGCGAAGAGGGGGAAACCCCTCTTTCATAAAAAATAAAATAGAGCTTTCGTGAAATCAAAAGCAAAATCATATGTGATATCTCGTGGAATAAACGAAACACATACGATACAAATATAATTACCGTAGTCTTCAGGTGCATGTGGCTGCCTTTTGATAACAGCTCCATCATAACCAAACGTCAGCAACGCGCCAAAATTGAAGAAACCATTGAAATACTTGATGTCATGACTGGAGTTGATAATAGGACCCATCTTGACAGATACCGTTACACCTTTCTGTAACCATAATAAGAAATGATGGCATAGTAAATATCTTAGTAGCAATAAAAATAAATGTTTAATGCTGTTGGTTCTACACCCATGATCTGTTCAATTCACTGTGAATATTTACCGAACCACAAACAATATCCATCAAAACAAGATAATACTTGAAAGATCAAATAGTTTACTAACATCGCCAGATAATTTCAGCACGTGGTACTGCTTGGACAGATGAGGTATACCAAGCATAGTGTCCTTAGCACTCAGAGGTAAGAGCCTCGCATACGGTCCTTGCATCTTTCCCGCAAATTTATTGTCCTTGCCCGTTTCTGCATTTATGCAGATTATGCGTTCACCTGAAAATTGGTATAAGGTCTTAGTATTGTCTCTGAGATGGTGAGGATCAAATATTGTTAGATATTTGGTATTATCTATAAAATCTCATCATTTAAATACCTAGTTTCAAAAAAATGTTCTTACCTATGGGATATTTATCTGAGAACAGAACCAAGCTGAACGACCGCATTATGTCACCAACTTTCATCAAAAAGCAATCTGCTAAGCCCCTACCAAGTTCCGTGTACCTCACAAGAGTTAGCTTGTAGTCTTTAGACAACTGGAAAACATTTAATTGAATGATCTTCCTCATAACAAATACGTCGACGTCACGGATTTAAATTATACTTTATTGAAGGTTTAATGATATAAAAATTAAAATATTGAAAGTAGAGTGATACCAAAGTTATTGTATGATTTTGAGCATAATAGAAGTGAATAACATTGAACCCATATGTTCCAGGGGACGGTTCGAGAATTATATCGATGATACCATATTATAGTATTATCACGCTGTATCCCTACTGGGTATCCCGCCTGGGGTAGTCAGAGAGGATGGAGCGCCAAGCATCGTGATCTAAACCAATAACTTTTGCAAATATCTATAGATTAAGTCTTGTAAGAAATTCTTACCAATTGCATTCATGTTTGGCAAAACATTATTTTTCCAAAGATCCTAAGGGCCCATAGTCTCTCGACATGCACCTAGGATGACCGCCGCGGGGATTTGTGTGGCCAAAAGTCTCACATAATCCAATCTTACCCCGAGGCGCTGGATGGCTTGAAGGTTTTTCCCGCGTTACCAAAAAATTTACAGTTTTTCAAAAACTTTACTTCAGCTTAAATCACACGTGGTCTAACAGCATCAAACCTCTTACTTAAAATACTTCAGTTACCTTGGCACAGCAAGAGAAGAGGGTGACTCTATGAATCATGGGGTATAATATATAGGTAAGTACCTACCTTCATAATAAAAATATGACCTGCAGACATAGCTGCAGCAACTATTTCCCTCCCTGTCGGTGAAAACACGATGTGAGACACGATCTGGTGCGTCAGACACATATCCCCAACTTTCTGCAGTCCATTTTCTGGATGGTATGTCATCTCGACCATTCCGTAGTTGTGGCCTACTTCACCAAAGATAATCAGGAGGGGGTCTACTGGGCTCGCTTGGAAAGATATGTCTGCACCTTCTACATGTTTCATTAAAACCTAGAAAATTTGGTAATAGTTTTATATTCTGTTGACCTGGCATCCAGAAAGTTAACGGGAAAAAATGCTAAGTATGCCTACACCAACCCTTTTTTTTAATGTAGTCAAATAAACTCTTATTAAAACGAAACAAATTAAGTATACATTGTATGATAATATAATTTAATATATAAAAATCGATGTTCGTTTGTTCGTATTTGGGCTGCCATACCGTTCATGCCTGGTTTATCCGATTGCGATGAAATTTGGTATGGGGATAACTTGAATTCTGACGCAAAACATAGGCTATTTTAAAAATAAAAAACGCGTAGGAAGTCGCGGACATCAGTTGATATAACTACAATTATACATGACTGTATATTAATAATTATAATTTTTTGCAGCTATTCAATGATCCCTCAAGGAGTCCGACCCACCAGGAAATCTACAGGAATACTAGTACTATTCATAACATCCCACTGGAAAAAAAGGGCCAAAATTTGCGAGGGTCTAGTCTTGTGCGATGGCGGTAGAAGTAGCTTTGGCCAGTCCGTTACAAATTACGACCGCCCATAAGAAGACCTCTACTGACAGAACCAGGCCGCTGCCATAAATCGCGAAAATGAAAATCAGGAATAACAGAAGAACGTAGATATTTAATATCGATGTTACTAAATAATCCACTCAATTTGTGTTCGCGCGACATTGTTATGAAATAACTAACGTTAACAGTTTCAGCTAATATTAATAACAGTCGACTTCAATTACATTGTCAACTAGCTGTGCCTCGCGGTTTCGCAACGTTAAATTTGGCATTTTTTTGGTAAAACCAGTAACCTAGATTACTGTCTGAAAAATTCTCTATCTTTCTATGAAAGTCTTGTCAAAATTAGTTCACTCGTTTCGGAGATTAGCTTGGACAAACAAACAGACAGAAAGATAAAAAATTTTAAAAAGTGTGTTTGGATTTTGGTTACGTTATTCGAACTCACAGACAGACAATTCAATTTTATTTATATATTCTTCCCGGTATCTGCGTTTTCCAAACCAATAACTTTTAGAATGCCTTTGTTCGTGTAAAATATTTTAATATTTTATTTAAAATAAAAATCCTTACCAATTTTGCAGTAATTACTTCGTAAATACAGATAACTCCGACGTCGTTCATTACAGCGAGATGAGTGTAATCTGGTGCAATCAACTGAATTTTTTTGATGTTCCTGAATTTAATAGCAGTCAAAAAATACAATTGGAAAGATAGAATTCAAGTTTGATTGTGTACTTTTTCACGTAATGAAAAACCTAAGTAGGTTTAGCATTGCAACATTGGAACTTAGCCAAATGAAATAAAATTAAAAGTATCCGAGAATGGGAAAGAACGAATTCTTCTGGTTACTTAAAACCTTTACCCAAAAATATTATAATTGTACACATATTTCTGAATTCTAATTGTCATAAGCTTACATTTATTTACTTGGCTGTAATAAATTTGTATAATAATTTGAGTCCCCAGAATACCAAGGGGCTTATTCACAAACGTCAGAAACTCAAGTTTCCGTATCCGACAGAAAACTTTTCGATGATTTTGCCTATACGCGATTCACAAATCAGAAATCGTATTATATTTATATTACATGTATATCATATTACACATAGTCGTATTCACAAATCCAAGCCATCAGATTGAATTTATGCTTTCCGACGATCGGACTTTCCGCTACGGAAAGTTTCCGACGTTTGTGAATAACACCCCTGAAAACTTAAAAATCGTAACTCCTTTACCTTTTTTTTTAATTTTATTTTATTAGACACAAACAAAAATTACTTATATAATTGAAGCAGTAATCTATAAAAGGCAATGCTTATCTCTTTAAGAGATATCTACCAGCACACCTCCTTAAAAAAGAAAATGTATGAGGGTAGTGTGTGCTCATTAAAAAATAGTAATATATATTATGCATAATATTATGTATACATATATATATATTTGCACATGCACATATACATGTGTAACGCATACAATCTACATGTATGTATATTATATTCACGCACATACATATATTAAAAAAAATATATATATACAACATAACCATACCTAACAAAAAACAACATAAATATAGAAAACATGATAATTTATCAGGTACATATTAAATACAATAAATCGGTATTATACAAAAGACAGATAATGTAATTTCAAGTGTCTTTTGAAAGATGCTAGCGTATTCCGTATAGATGTGGGCAGAGAATTCCAGAGGCTGACAGCTTTACAACAAAAGGAACTATTATAAGCAGCAGTGTTGTGAATAAGAGTTTTCAAAAGGGTACAAGTACTATTTCTGAGATTGTGATCTTTGGAAAAAAGAGAATGAAAACGATCACGAAGATATGAAGGGTAGGAAGGATTACGAAGAATATTAAACAAAAGTGTAAGGATATGACAGTCCCTGCGCAAACGGATAGGGAGCCATTTTAACTGTTTGCGGAAAATGGAAACATGGTCAAATATACGTAGTCCGAATATAAACCGAATACAAAAGTAAGGCGCTCGAGTTTATCCAACAGCTCCTCAAATATGTCCAAGAAACAAACATCATCGTATTCCATGAAAGGCAAAAGAAGTGTTCGTGCCAGAGCGATTTTAGTTTTTTGAGGGGGAAAATTTTGAAGGCGTCTCATAGAATGACTAGCATAATTTATACGTTTAGAAATTTCACTAATTTGGGCCGACCAAGAAAAACCAGAATCAAATAACAGCCCTAGATTTCTAGCCGTACTAAGATAAGGAATAGGAAATCCGTTATAGACCACAGAAGGTACATCTGAATCTTCCAGTAATCGCAGCCAGTATCTATTACCTATTAACATAGCTTGTGATTTAGTAGATCGTCAGCGTAAAGTACCTTTGTTTATACGTGAACAGCGTGATGTCTATCTTCTCTTCAGACTCGCCTGTGATCTTGTAGACGTATCCTTTACTGGTCCATATAGCGGCAACGTCGTTACTAGAATTCGATATCAAACGCATCACCGTGTCGGTAGGAAAGTAACTCCAAACCACCTTCCACTTCTGCTCTGTCTTCTTTAGAGACTGGACAATTAATTATATATATACATACATTCTAAGCTGTAGGTAATATCTAAGTAAAATTCTAAGCTTATGATACGCAAGTTGACGATACATGAAACGAATTGGACTTCTTCATTATTAGGTGGTAATAAAAATAATATAAGTAGGTAATATTTACGAACAATTTACACATTGTATAGGGTATTATTAAATGCTAAACTTATGGGTGCTGCACGATGCTGTCACATTGCACCCAAATAACAAACCGAAGGTAAACTCAATATCACCCAACCAAGCTTAATAAAAAATTCTTAAAATATTTTCTCTCAAATTTTTGATTAAAGTTGTACTCTCAGTATCAGTCTGACAATTATCAGCGAAAGATTTGGAGAATCTTCAAGTTTTAATATGGTAATAGGTAGGAATACAATTTAATGGGGCTATAACTTACACGGAGCAACCCATCAGGTCCGTATATAATCATGCCGTTGCCAAAAGAGCAAATATGTGGTTTGTACGTTCCCTGTAAATTCTCTGACCATTCTAAGTTGGTGACCATGCTGATGCCGTCTGAGAGTATCTGTCATAAAAAGATAAAATTAAGAAATACCGAAATAGAAATATAGATTTAAATATAATGAAAGTAGAGAAAAAAGCTGCGTCAAAATCCATTCACGGGGTCTAAATTTCGAGAGAAGAGATCAGGAATTTTGTAGTATGGGAGAGAATGAAGAAAGTATTTTTATTTTATATTATTTAATAGAAAATATAATCCACCAGCTGATTATCTTACCACACAGGTTGTAAAAGTTGACCAAGGAGGCTTATAAGTTATAAGGTATTTCTAGTAGCCGATAGGCCAGTTATTGTTTATATCTCGGTCCGCTTTGCCATCTATAAGCCTAAAAGACCATTAAGGCGACGCACTAGAAATTTTGACAGCACGGATCTTAATTTTTTTTAAGTGACTACAAAACGTATGAAAGTGATATTTGGTAACCTGATTCTTCATTTCGTTGACTTTATTTTGACAGTTGCGATATCCGATTGTTATATGTATCGAAACAGAGATTTACATTTTAGGAGTAATGGGACCGATTTATGTTTCTAAATTTTCTGTATAGTTTTAATCTAAACATATTCTTCAAAATAACAGTTGGATTTTTTAAATTGATTGTAATGTTTAAAATAAACGAAAATAACTACTTTTTCGTATTTTTCGTAAGCTAGCGCGCGCACTTTTGCATCGACCAGAAGATCTATTTTAGATTAAATTATTGTTTATCAATGCGTCGCCTTAACCCCTAAGAATTAACCCGTGATCTGCTTGCAACAGCTTCAAAATATCGGGAAACTCGTCAAAACTTATTATCGTGGTAATAATCCCTTTATTTACATAGTATAATGGATACAAATCGTGAAACTCTAAAAAATATATGCATATTGCCAGTGCTATTGAAGTGATGTCAGCACGTAATTTTGGTGATTTTGTTGATATTCTGTCCACATCGAAAGGGAAATGCCTTGTACGTAAATACTAAGGTTTAAGAAAGCGTTATTATACTAACACTGTATAAATTGGCGTCAGGATCGATCGCGTACAATTGACCATCGTTACTCCAGCTTACACCAACTAGGGGTGGTTCTGATACCTCCCACCCTTTCACTTCCTCTTTACTTCTTCTCATCATGAAACACTTCTTGTAGCATTGCGCTACTTCCCACACATGTAACCCTTCTCCCCAGCACTGGCAGATCAGCATATGTGTGCGACTCGCCCTACGGGCATATAACATATAACAGGCATATGATCTGAGTGACAACTAAGACATGGAGCGAGAGCGCAGAGCGTTGTCAGTCAGATGCAACATGTTGGCCCGTAGATTTGCACGGTGTACAAAACAAGTGAAGGTGATGCTTTTTAAAGCAAACTGCCAATCCTTCTACACGTGCAGTCTGTGGGTCAGCTACACGCAGAAGGCTTACAACGCTCTGCGCGTACAATATAATAATGCTTTTGGGGTTCTGATGGGGTTGCCGCGATTCTGCAGCGCCTCAGGCATGTTCGCAGAGGCGCGGGTTGATGGTTTTCACGCAATCCTGCGTAAGAGGTGCGCTTCTATATTAACCAGGGTACGTACCAGCCCCAACGGAATCCTTAGCATTATATCGAACAGACGGGACTGCCCAGTACTAGGACACTGGATGCGCTTGCATGCCAGAACGTGACCTGTGTCCAGTATCGTGCGGTCTAGCACTGTATAAATTGAATTAATAATTTAAATAGCATAGTTTTACTAACATTAGTTTATAAGTATTGTATTATTAACAAAGATGGATTTTACTGGTCTGATTTAAAATAAAAATAAATATAAATCAAATTTGAACTGTATGACAAATATGCTAACTTTATGTTCTTAAACAAAGTTCAAATCTTGTCCTACAGAATGCCATCCAATGGAATGAATGAGTATCCAATAATACCCAGATTATTTTTTAAAACGTTGTCCTTTCTAAATTGATCTAGCAGAAAACCGAACCTCGCGCACTTCCCGAAAGACGAACGTACTTAATTTTAATACCAATCACGAAGTATCGTAGAAACTAGGGCTACTCAATATTAAACATGTCGGTAACTCTAATCGAAGATGATTGTATAAGCGTTTAACTATTTGTACTCATACGCTGCCGACGCGGGTCCCAAACATCATGTAGTACAGAACTGTACCCAAATGTTTCTACAATTTCATGTTTTTGGTAATATTTAACATTAAATCTGCAAAGAGCGATACGTTCACTTTTCAGAAAAATATTTTTTGACCAGTTTTACTCGTGAAATATATGAAATAAATATTTCTACAATATTTGTCCCACACATAGTATTAGCGCATCATTGCAAATATCTTTACACATGTCAGGGACCAGCATCCGACGTAGTTATATCTATTCAAAAGCAATTATTAAAATATTGCAGCTTACATAAAAATTTGGTTACGTCTCAAAACATTAGTATTTAGACATAGGAGGCGCTGATTAGTTCGCCAACTCCACACCGTCATCACGTAGTTGGGAAAGCCGCTGAATCCCGCAACCAAATCGCACTCCATCATGCACAAACCTTTATATCGGTTCACATCGTAGTCTGAAACATTACCATTATTTTCGACCAACCTTCAGAACTATTACAAGGACTAGCTGTACCAACGACTGCGTCTGGGTGGAAAATCGTGGTTTTCTCGGATTAGGTTAAAATAGGTACATGTATATTATACATGTAGGTAATAAGCGCAAAAATGGTTTTTGAAAAAAAGCCTACGTTTAGCCTACGTCTGCTTCTGTTCACGTACTATCTATGTGCCAAATTTCATCACAATTGGTTTAGCATTTCCCATTAAAAATTACATCCACCTTTTCACCGCTTAGGTTTTTGATAAAAAATTAAACTATGTCCGTTCTTTGTTGTCAAACTATCTCCATGCCATATCCTAATCAGTTCAGCGGTTTAGCATTTCTCATACAAAGTTTCATCCCCCTTGTCACTCCTTTAGGGGTAGATTTTAATAAACAAAAAGTAGCCTACGTCTTTTTTTAAAAAAGTCTAAGTACTTATATTAAATTTTATCATTATCTATTTGGTTTAGCATTAGCAACACTCAACATACATACATATGTCGCTGAAATAATAGCCCTTGTTATTGATTCGCCATAGTTGGGTAAAAAAAAGATAAAATGTGCTAGTTGCCAGCTGTATTTTTCTGTGAAGATTTTATCATGTATTAAAGGAGCAAATACTTGCTGAAATTGCCATTATGGTGCAGTAATTTTGCTATTTCCCAGGAAGAGAAATGGCTTGAAGATATGGATGTATGATGTAGGTATATGGATAGATCTATGTCTCGAGAATATTAATACATACATACATACATACATACATACACGCCGTATTCCTAACGAAGTAGTCAGAGAGGACGGAGCGCCAAGCGTCGCGATCCTTACATACTTCTTTCGCTTCCTCAAATCTCATCAATCTCCTCACACATTTTCGCCTAGGTATGCGAGTGCTTTTGATATTTCCGTCGGCAATATTAATACAGATAATTAATAACTTTAAATTAAATAATGGAAGGAAAATATGGATATTCTGTTGGCAAAGAAAGTGTTATATTTTGCGGGTAAATAATTAAGCACACCTCTAAGCTCCGTTACTATAGTAAATGTTGGATACATCACTAGGAAAATGCGACCATTTTCCACCTTCTCTGTGAACGCAAACATATGCGTTTTGTGACCTGTAAAACATAATAATAAGCTATTTCCATTTATTAACAAAAAAAAATTAAACCGCCTTCAAAAAAAAAACACTGAAAAAAGTATAAAATAACTATCCTTACTAATCAAAACTCAAGTACAATTAAAATGACTTTATAAATAGGATACACATACCTATATAATTAAATTTGACAGTTACTGAAGGCGATGCCAAGCCCACCAAACTAATAGACTTTGCGTTGTTGCACACTGATTTAGCACCGACTTCAATAACTGTCAAATTTAATTGTATAGGTATTTGTATCCTATTTATAGTTATTTTAATTGTACTTGAGTTTTGATTAGTAAAGGATAGTTATTTTATACTTTTTTCAGTGTTTTTTTTGAAGGTGGTTTAATTTTTTTTTTTTTTTAATTTTTATTTCTCCCTTTTGAGTGGTCTTGACTTAAATAAATATCTAGGGCAGGTCTGCAATTAACTTCATTCTAATTCCGGAGCGCAACGATATACAAGAGAATCGTCAATATAAATAAAGGTTATAAGCAGGTTGTGTTATCTAGTATATCTTCGAAGTCAAAGCTCCAATATCGGTGAAATTTAAATGAAACCACCTCTGAAGTGTTACCTACCAAAAGTAAAAAGAATTTTCGAAATATGTTCATAAACGACGGAGTTAGGAGATAACAAACATACAAAAAAAAAACAACATGCAGACGAATTGAGAACCTCCTTCTTTTTTTGAAGTCGGTTAAAAATTAACCAAATTTTTAATATTCAAATTAAAGTTGTGTGTAAGCAAAAGTAAGTAAGGATAAAATGAGGTTGCAGTCTAGAAAAAACTTTCTTTTTAATTACATTTAGGTAGGTACTCTGTATATACCTAATGGTCCAGATAGACCATAATACTAGCGAGGCATATATACTAGCTTTATCGGCTAGACCTTCGGATGAACCATTGCCATTCTGTTTTCTTTTTTGTTCCAAAGGTACTGACTTCGATATAGTTCTGAAATAGGTTTGGTGGAATCAAATTGATCCAACCATTTTGAAGACCTTCAACTTCGAATACTAATTGTGAAAGGATTTTTTAAATTCTTTTTAAAGATACCTATTAAACTTAATATTATATTTTACAGAATAGGTACTTCTGCATTTGAAAACTGCATAAAAATTCTTCCATTAGTAAAGTATTCAATTATAAATATTGGTGATAAAATAGATGTAGGTATGTACACTTCATTTTATGATGAAGAAAAAATATAAGCAGCTAAACGAAAATTTATTACATAACCTGCAATGACGTCAACTCCATCGCCGTTATTTTCACTATTAGCCACATAAACCAGCTCGGTGTGGCTTTTGAAGTTGTAAAAAGTTATATAAATGTCGTGCGCTACGGCGAGCACGTCTTTACCTACGAATGTCATGGCATTCAGTTCGTGGGGAATTACCCATCTGAAACGAAATTTATTTATTTATAGACCGCAGAGTCCATCTGAACTACAGTGTCCAGTGCAGTGCAATTAGGTTTTACCTCGAAATCCAGTTATAATGGATGAATTTGAATGGTCTCGGATTTTTTTATGCTTTTATGTAAAAAGTTTACTCTTGAATTCTTCCGTTCTTTTTTTTAGGGTAGTTTTATGAAAATTACATTGTTTTTAGTACAGTGTATTCTTTTTACTGCTATTTTTTTTTTCTCATGAGAATTATTAGAGATTAGAATTATTTAATTTCTATATAAAGTAGCGACAGAAATTTTTTGGAAAATAATGTACAGCCCATGTTACTCGCTGATAATGTAGCTTTCTATAGGTGAAAGAATTTTTGAAATGGGTTAAGTAGTTATTGAATTTATCCATTACATACAAACATACAAAATTTACCTCTTAATAATTTTAGTATAGATAAAAAGGTACAGCAAAACGTCAAGCAGAGATAGTGGAGATTTCAAGGGGCGAATGTTTCTCCATTCCGAATACAATTTATTCTCTGTACTTGTGTCTACCTGGAATGTTAATTTAATTCAAAGTCAAAGTCAAATCAATTTATTAAAGTAAACCCAATCACAAGGTATTTGTGAACGTCAAATCTACTTTAGTTCGGTTCAAAGAGAAGAGAAAAGAAAACCTGGACACTGAGAAGAACCGACAAGAAACTCAGTCAGGTATAATTTTTTCAACGTCATTTTACAAAAGGTTTATAAAATACAATATTCAGAGAGCCAGTAAATGCATGTGCAGAGAAAATCATTTCCAGACTATTGTTTTATCTTCAACGAAATCGTTTATTTTATAGTATGATTGTCTAATCAATGTACGTTTTATAACTAATCTAAATATATTTTCTGTTAATTGAGTGACTTCTTGAGGAACTTTATTATAAAAACGAACGCAGTTACCCAAAAATGAAACATTTGACTTATGTAATTTAAATTTTGGAACAACCAATTTATCACGACCTCGGGTTTCCATATCACCAATATCGCCTTTTTTTGTAAATCGATCTATATTTTTCCTCGTATACATAATAATTTCAAAGATGTATAAGGACGGCAAGGTCAATGTCTTTAAAACGATCTCTTAGTGATTCTCGTGCATTCATACTGTAAATAGCACGTATCGCTCTTTTTTGTAAAATAAAAATCGAGTTAATATGCGCCGCTGATCCCCACAGCAAAAGGCCATAGGACATTAGGCTATGAAAATATGCGAAGTACACCAGCCTAGCCGTATCCGCATCCGTCAATTGCCTAATGCGTCTAATGGCATATATCGCGGAACCGAGCTTACTAGCCAATGCCCCGATATGATCCGCCCATTGCAATTTACTATCTACTGTTAAACCAAGAAAACTGGCAGACCTAACTAATTCTAACTGTTTCCCACTCATTCTATTTTATCATGTATTCTGGGTACATTAGAAAGGGAAAATTTAATACATTTGGTTTTTTGTGCATTCAGTAGTAAATTATTAACAGCAAACCACCCCGAGACGTCCGCCAGGATCCCGTTCACCCAGGTAATATCTAAGTTCTTTCTGTCCAGTTTAAATAGCAATGAAGTGTCATCAGCAAACAATACTATTTCGCATAAGTTCCTGAGCATAAATGAGAGATCATTAATGTAGACTAGAAACAGAAAAGGTCCCAAAATTGATCTTTGGGGAACGCCCATTCTTAACCTCGAACCAACAGACAAAACCCCATTGACACTCACTTTTTGCTCCCGGCCAGACAAATACGAGACCACGAGATCGAGAGCGTTACCACGAATTCCATAGTATTTAAGCTTGCAAATTAAAATTTCGTGACTAACACAATCAAAAGCCTTGGAAAGATCGCAAAAAACACCAATGGCATCCTGAGATCCCTCCCAAGCCTGAAGTACAGTCTTGATCAAGCTTGCTCCCGCATGAGTTGTTGACCGCCCTCTCGTGAACCCGTACTGTTGACCGTGAAACATCCCGTGAATGTTAAAATGTGCTAGCATTTGATTGAGTATAATTTTTTCGAATATTTTACTCAATGCTGGCAATATTGACACCGGGCGATAATTTGTTAGATTCAACATACAACCTGACTTAAATAATGGAATAATTTTACTGTGTTTCATTAAATTGGGAAACACCCCTTGATCGACACATTTATTAAATATCTCTACCAAAATTGGCGATAATAAAGGTATTACACCAGTCATGACATGAACTGATAGTCCCCATAAATCTTCACTTTTCTTTTTATGTAATTGCTTGAAAATTTTTTCTATCTCAAGTGAAGATGTGTACCTAAATTGAAAATTAGGGAACCATTTTCCAACATTTTTTCTCAAAAACGTCTCTGCTGTTTGCGAAGACGCTCCCAAACCATTCGTTATTTCTATCGGTGTATTCGAAAAATAATTTTCAAAAGCATTAGCAACCTCAATTTTATTAGCTTTAACCTTATTACCAATTTGTATTGAAAAATCTTCGTTATTTCTATTTCGTTTACTACCAACTTCGTTATTAATAGTGTTCCATGTAGCCTTTATCGCATTGTCTGACTTTTTAATTTTATTCGCGATATAGATCGCCTTCGCGTGTTTTGATACTTTTTTAAATATTTTCGAATAAATGCGAACATAGTTATGAAAATTTTCATCTGCAGTATAAGATTTTTCATCATATAACTCATAAAGCCTATCCTTACTTCTTCTTATGCCCTTCGTCGCCCAATCCGCAAAACGTAACTTGCTATTGCCGACTATTTTTTTTTTCTTTGGACAATTCTTATTAAATATTTTGGATAGGTTTTTGACTAAAGATTCATACATGATGTTTGGATCATCAACCAGAAGAGCCGTGTTTGCAAATTTGGCTACATCATGAGTAAAATTTTTTAGCCTATTCTCTCCCAATGGCCTAATATCAAATATTTGTTCTGATTTATGTTTCATGTCCTCTATTTTTATTAACTGAGCTTTATGATCTGAACGGATACCACTAACAATAGTATGTTCTATAATTTCACACTTATTCATAAAAATGCTATCTATACATGTCGCGGAATGGTATGTAACCCTGGTCGGTTCATCGAAAATATGCACTAAGTTAAATGAGATAAAGAGCGAGATGAGCATATCTTATTCCTTCGAACTATTTAATATGTCTACATTGAAGTTACCACACGCTATTACCGACTTCTTACATTTGCTGAGTCTTGTGAGACTCTCCTCCATAGAAATTAAAAATTGGCTAAAATCAGATGACGGAGGTCTGTAAACACATAAGAATATGTAAATTCTTTTTTACAATATTGGTATGTCAAAATGTTTGATTATATTTGTCGACAAAAACGTATGTATCGTGTTTCAATACAGTGATAATATTATATTGTAATTTAAAAAATTTAACAAACGTAACATTAATAATAATTTTATCGATACCGATCCTTTCTTAATGCTACAAGTAAAAATACCTGTGCCAACTTGGCTTCATTGATATCATGATATCTCCTACACACGATGCAAGTTCAGAACATATAAAAAGAGTGCATTTAAAGTTGTGGATGGGACAAAGATAATTTACTGGTACCAGTTACAATGAACCAACCACCAGCTTCTGAAAACTTATTAAAAAATATTTTTTGTTCTTGTAAAACTAGGTGTGGCTTGTGGCTAGGCTTATGGATGTAGAAAAGGCAGCTTACATTATTCAATAGCATGTTTACGATATAAAGTAATTAGTTCCTTAAATGCTCCACCGATAATGCTAATAAATGACATGAAAATTAAAACTTCGGAAATAATTTACTGCATGATTGTCCTTTTAACGAAAATCCATAATTATTTATTCATTATAAATAGCATAAATTGTTAATAAATTATTTTCAATTAAAAAACCGGACAAGTGCGAGTCGTACCGGACACAGAGGGTTACGTATAGGGTTGCCATCTCCAAAATTTGGCAACCAGGACAAGACGCGTGAAATACCCAGATTTTAGAGCTCAGAACCCGGACACGTCAACAGGTTTTTTTAAACATAGTCAGTGTAATAAAAAACAGTTGAAAATGTCATAAATCACCTTTTTATTTATTTTCAGAAATTAAAATTAAATTTAGTCGTCTTTTATCATCATTTTAAATGTACCTAACAAAACAGAATCTTATTACAGTTTGTTACAAATTGTTTTAATAATCAGTTAGAATTTTTTTATTCATAAAATAAAACACAAATTTTTAATATACTCTGTTATGAAAACAAAACCATATTAAAATATTGAACCTAACCAAATTCAATTAAATTTTTAAACAAAAATCTTAAAAGTACTGAGACCATTTTAGTATTCAGTCTTACAATTTTCAGCCGACTTCCAAAAAAGGAGGAGGTTCTCAATTCGGTTGTATGGCTTTTTTTTTATATTTGTTACCTCATAATTCTGTAATTTATGAACCGATTTGGAAAATTCTTTTTTTGTTTGAAAGGATACACTTCCAGATTGGTCCCATTGAAATTTCACTGGTATTGAAGCTTTGGTTTCAAAGATACACCCAATAACGCGACCTTAATTCATTTATATTGACGATTCTCTTGTATGTAATTTGTTAACTATCGTTGTCCCCACATGGTATAATGGTAGTAAGGAGAAGATATAAATTGGCTGTGATATAATAAATTCAAACAGTAGAGTCAATCTTGTGCCGGACAGAGAATACAGCTGGTGACTGTCGTCTTCGGATTGTAAGAATACAGCTAGGGTGTAATTATGATGTAACCTTTACACTGTTCTTTTACAACTGATTGATATTGATATGATATTATATTGATGGTCATAATGGACAATAATATCCCATGTTCGATCTGATCGCATCTTTTATTGTGAAAGCCCACGGTTTGTGCCCCTCAATAAAATGTAAGTTAACAAATTGCGCTCCAGAATTAGAAAATAAACTAATTGTAGAGCTGCCCTAGATATTTATTTAGGCTAAGGTTACTCAAAAGGGAGAAATAAAAAAACTTACAAAAAAATTAAACCGACTTCGAAAAAGAATACTGAAAAGTATGAAATAACTATCCCTTACTAATCAAAACTTTAGTACAAAAATAACTTTATAAATACGATACAAATACCCATATAATTAAATTTGACAGTTATTGAAGTCGCGTGTGAGTGTCGCGGGCGGCCCAAGACTAAATTTTTAAACCCGGACTACAAATGAAGCCCCGCCCGGACGCTCCCCGGATGCCCTCTAGACTAGGACAAATCCGGGGAAACCCGGACGGATGGCAACCCTAATTACGTACCATGAGACGGCATGAGGTACTTGTATTATGTATTTACCGATAATCTTCTACTTCTATCTATACTACTATATAATTCTCTAGCGTCTGTCTGTAATTACAATTTCACTGTCAAATTTTGTGATAGATAGTCGTTTTATGACTAACTGAATTCGATTCTATAATTTTCTAAATTTTTATTCAGACCGTCGGTCTGTCTGTATGTCCTTTTATAACTGAAGCACGGCTTGACCGATTTTAATCAAAATCAGCACGTAGTAAGAACATGTGATTGCGATCATGATGATAAGCTACTTATTTTTAAGAAAATCTACCCCTAAAAAAAAGGTGAAAAAGGGGATGAAACTTTCTACGGGAAATGGTAAACCACTGTACCGATTATGATAAAATTTACCAGGGAGATAATTTGACATCAGAAAACGGACATGGGTTACAGTTTTTTTTATAAAAATCTGCTCCTAAAAGGTTGAAAAGGGGCATGAATATTTGTATGGGAAACGCTATATCTTGGTAATGATAAAATTTGGTGCGGTGATAAAACTTTTTTATCAAAAATACAAAGGCTACTTTTTTGTATCAGAAATCTGCGAAAAAGGGGACGGGAGCGAGGGGGACGAAACTTTGTACGGGAAATGCTAAACCACTGAATTGATTATGATGCACATGTAGAATTGATATAGTTTGCACCTGATAACGGTCATAGGCTACTTTTTTATCAAAAAATTATCCTTAAGGAGTGAAAAGAGGGACAAAACTTTGAATGGGAAATGCTGACCCGTAGAACCAATTATGATGTTTGGCACAGAGATGGTATGTGCCCGGAGACAATCGTACGCTGGACGTAGACGTTTTTTCAAAAACAGTCTTTAAACATACTATGTACATGTACATATAATCTAACCTAATCCAGGAAAGCCAAGAATAAATTTTCCGCGCAGGCGAAGTCGCGGTATTACATAAGTCCGTTTCAAAAACAAACTTAACTTTGCAATTGAAAGACGTTCTCTCATACTATCTAGCTGCAAATGTAAGTTTGTAATGTTAAATAACTACAAATTAACAATTTTCGGATGTTTTCCTTTACTTGTGCTATGAGACTGCTTCTTGCTGAATTTAATGATTCTAGGTCAATGGGAAGTACCCTATAAGTTTTGATTTACTTGCGATTCAAAATAAAAGGCTTAAGTGGCCTCATTTTTTCATTGTGTTTACTTAGAAGCTTGACTTTATTACAGCTCCAAGGGACCGCGGACATGTGTTTAATATTAATTTCAACTTTATACCTCCTCGCGTTCCAGTTCGCGTTTTATCCTTTTGAGGTACGACAACCTAATAATTATTTATTTCTATTATTAGAGTTCGTTTCATTTATTTCGCTATTTGGAGATTCTGCCATTTGTAAGTAAATTCAAAAAGAAGTTTTTTTACGCGTTCTTCATTATTAATCTCCGTAACTGTGACAATAATTATTTTCTTAAAAGAAATATTTAAAAAATTCCGATAATTGCATTTTTCATTTTTGGTATCTCTAAAACTTTTGATTTTTTTTGGAAATTTACAGATTTTGATAATTGCGATAATTTTCAATAGGTAAACTTTTTATTTTATGTCATTAGAAACCCAAAAAAATTAATTAATTAAAATCCGTTCATTATAACTGAATTCCGTCATTTTCTCTTAAAAATTACTAATTGCACTGCATTATATGAACAATTTACAAATAGAATTTTGCCTAAGAAGTTAAAAAAAACATTGGTGCCTTGGTTCATACGTTTACTTCATGGTTCATACCAATAACATACATATAATATTGGGTCCTTACATATGAAATTAGCGTTTTGTCGTACTGACCACTTTGATCTGAAATATCTCCTCTTTGGTTAAGAATTCCAAATTCAAATTTATAAATTAATTTAGCTGGTACATTTGAGTTTTGAAAACAGTCATTCATTTGTTTTTTTCTTCATTATTTTTTTCTTTGGCGTCGCTTATTACCGCACAATGGAAAACATGAAATATCGGTATATTTACGAGTGCGAGTTCTACCGTGGCACCAGTGCTGCAGAAACAGCTCGAAGGATTAATGATGTGTACGGCGCTGGTGTCGCAAAAGAAAGCACGGTACGTTTTTGGTTTCAACGTTTTCGTTCTGGAAATTTCGACCTTCAGAACCAACCCCGTGGACGGCCGGAGATCAAAGTGGAAAATAAAGAATTAAAGGCTATTGTGGAAGCGGATCCATCACAAAGCACTTCAGAGATAGCTGCAGGATTCGGGGTAAGTGACAAAACTGTATTAATCCACTTGAAGCAAATCGGGAAAGTAAAAAAACTTGAACGATGGGTACCTCATGAATTGAGTGAATCGAACTTGCAAACACGCGTCGACTGCTGTGTTACTTTGCTCAACCGACACAATAATGAAGGGATTTTAAATCGAATCATTACTTGTGATGAAAAGTGGATACTGTACGATAATCGGAAGCGCTCGTCGCAATGGCTGAACCCTGGAGACCCAGCCAAATTCTGCCCTAAACGAAAATTGACTCAGAAAAAGTTACTTATGAGTGTTTGGTGGACTAGCGCCGGTATCGTTCACTACAGCTTTCTAAAATCTGGCCAAACGATTACGGCAGATGTCTATTGTCAGCAACTGCAAACCATGAAGGAAGAACTAGCTGCTAAACAACCGAGATTGGTCAATCGCTCTAGGCCACTGCTGCTTCACGACAACGCAACATCACACACTGCACAACAAACAACCACTAAGTTAGATGAGCTACAATTGGAATGTCTGCGACATCCACCGTACTCCCCGGATCTTGCTCCAACAGATTACCATTTTTTCCGGAATTTGGACAACTTCTTACAAGGAAATAAATTAAACTCCGATGCGGCAGTCCAAACCGCTTTCAAAGAGTTTATTGATTCTCGCCCTCATGGTTTTGTTAGTAAAGGGATCAATGAACTACCTATGAGATGGCAAAAGTGCATAGATAACAACGGTGCATACTTGGATTAATTAAATATATTTTACAAAAAAAAAATTGACTTTATATTCCTCCCGTACAAAACGCCAATTTCATATGTAAGGACCCAATATTTACATACTACATACATGTTATTATAATACATACATTTCATAATACATACGTGTTTTTTTAACACGGGACACGCGCAATCTATGCAGTACCTACCTATCAAACAGCGCGTTTAGTTGTAAAAGGTTATTGTATGGCTGTAAACTAGCGAGTTTCGAGGGTAGGTAAGTCGCCCGTAATCATCGAGTGGTTCATTCACCGTCGCGATAGTCTGTTCAACAAGTTCAAAAAAGTGTTAATTCTTGATAAAGGTTCTAAAAATATGTGCGATACCTCATTGGATTCGTAATGACTTCTAGAAAAATGTATTTAAGGTACCTGCGGGTATTAAGGCCTAGCTAAGGAAGATTTGAAATTAAATGAAAAATAACCAATATAATCAACAGACTTTAATAATAATTAGTCTAAATAATTAGTCTAATTTCAATTACTATAAAATATAAAGGGAAAATTGCATTTTTTTCCATAAACAAAAACAAAATTAAACATTATTGAAAACCTTGCCAATAGGCCTTATTTTACTATGGTAGGGTAATAAAGCCTACAGCACTAATATAATTAAATAATCAAACTACGCGTTATACATTTAATACTTGAGATCAATAATTGCATAAACGCAGCAATTACATTAAAAATTATTAAATAATCTGTAATTTTCTCCCTATAACAACCATTTATTTGATTAAATGCTCGTTCTATAGACATCATGGTCGTAGACACTAAAACTAACGATTGTTCAATTAGCATTAAATTACACACACTTGATTACATTCGTAAAACCTCGAAATTTATATAAAATACATTATGAAACAAATAAAATTTGATTCATGATATAGGAGGAAAACAAAATCTATGTTTAAATTAGGTAGGCCTTAATAGATGTCGACTATGTATGTAAGAGAAACTAAATTAAAAATATTTGAATCACAGTACGTTATTTAAGTATTTATTATAAAAGTTCTTAAAATGATTAAGAACTTTACACTGCAAATTCATACAGATAAGTGAAACATGACAAGCAATACTTGCGACTGATTCGGACTGAATTTTATTATTCGTACCGCGCGGTTGTCTCTCGCAATGTATAATAGAATACTGGAGACGGGAAGAGGGGTATTTCGCGTTTGTAAACTCATAAAGATATCTTCGTGTGTTAGGCGTCTGTGTGTTGCCTTGAGCGGGAGCGCTCATTGTAAATACGATTTTGCTCACATAGGCCTTATTAGACGACTGGCCTTATTACCCACAGGTACCTTAAAGGATTTTACAGCACATAAAAAATTGAAAAAGTTAATAACAAATTAAGATAAAAAAAAGTTATTTAGTTTTTCACTTATAATTCAAAGACTATTAATATTTAAGAAGTTCAAAAAAAGATTCTTAAAGAGAAGGAAATTTCCTAAAAAATTATCCCATCTCCCGGAACTCCACCTCCATTATTTATAATTTTAATTTAAGACTGAAAATAGGGCTCCGCGTGGCCGACACGCTTATTACGTAACTTGCAATCAGCATGTGGCAGCCAATATCGTGCGATATCTGCTGTCAAAACGAGAATTTGTGTAATGTAATTTGTATAGTGGCGCTAAATCTACCGCGACAAATACATTTTACAGTCATAGGATAATAGATACCCAATCGTCAAACATGATACCAATTTTTTATTCCAATTAGTCACCGGTCGCGCAGTGGTCGTGTAGCTGTCGCTGTCTGCAAATTTTTAGATAATAACCCCGCGGTACGACATGGGCGCACCGCCGCTGAAGAGAGTATGTATACCACGTGAAATAATTTCTTTATAGAATTAAATATCAATATTCAAATTTTAAAAAATTATGGTGTCATCAGAACACTTCAAAGAATGAAGCCCCGTTGAAAAAAATTTTTATGTTGAGTTTTAAAAATTTATACAATTGATAACTAAGCAATTTTTCACGGATTTCCGTTTTCACAAAAGACGACATAAAAGTTTAATAATTGGCTTAAAAAATTTTTGGTTCTTGAAGCTCTTTTT
Source organism: Zeuzera pyrina (assembly GCA_907165235.1). Taxonomy (NCBI): domain Eukaryota; kingdom Metazoa; phylum Arthropoda; class Insecta; order Lepidoptera; family Cossidae; genus Zeuzera; species Zeuzera pyrina. The sequence goes on from OU015618.1 coordinate 26,590,815, forward strand.
AGATTCAAATTCAAATAATTTATTTGCATAAATATGTGATTGTTACATGATATTTATTTTTGTACACACATTCACCATTTCTGGCATGCTCAATTGATCACAATGTGTTGGGTATATTATCATAAAGAAAAAACACATATAGGTATATATATACCTAACAAGATCACGAGATAAAAATTATTAAAAGTTTTATATTTTGTGTTGCCCAGTTGTCTTTGATGAATTTAAGGCCAACGTGGAATCTGACGTCTCAGAAACAGGACTTTTCATGTATTTAAGTAAAGCCCCTTCATTTTTTCCAATATTTTCCAACTTAGGTGATCTCGTCGATGTACTAGGTCACCACGGTTTATTCTGTTTACGTAGTGCGGGAATGACGTCATTCGGCGGGCCCTTGTCGCCGCTGGCATTCCTCTAATCTTAGAGCCTGTAAGGTATTGCGCGCAGCGACGGCAGGAGACCGGATGGTTTGACGCTCATTCCTTGGAAACTTGAAAGATCGCTGGTGTGGGACGCCACTCTGTACATTTGCTGTTTCTCGTGTACCGGCGACTTCCAAGTCAGCAGGTGCCGCAGCCAGCACTGCCGAGAATTTGAAGCGACGTAAGTATGTGACTCTCTCTGAGAGTTTCATATTTGCGCCCTTTGCAGTCGAAACTTTGGATCATCGACTAGTTTCTGATATTTGTAAGAGACTGGTCGAGACTTCGGGATACCGCCGAGCTGGCAGCTTTTTCCTCAACGAATCAGTTTGGCTATTCAAAGAGGTAATGCTGCCAGTCTGCTGGGCACCTTAAGCAATGACAGCTTTCTAAACAGCAACTTTGAGGAAGTAATATTTAAGATATAGTGTAGCCTTAAGTTTGTAAATATTAACGTATGTATGTACCTACTTTTTTGTTATTAATAAGGTTTAGTAGTCAAATGTTAAACTATACTACTCTTCAGCGGCGGTGCGCCCATGTCGTACCGGCCGCGTGGAGCCCTATTTCAGCGTTAAATCAAAATGAGAGAGATTATTTCAGAGTTCCGGGAGATGGAACTATTTTTTAGGAAATTTCCTCCTCTTTAAGAATCGAAGAAGAAGAAGAATTTTTGCATTTATCTATTAATAGATTTAGGATTATAAGTGAAAAACTGAATACCTTTTTTCATCTCAATTTGTAAATAACGTTTACAATTTTTTATGTGCTGTAAAATCCTTAAAATGCATTTTTCTAAACGTCATTCCGAATCCAATGAGCTGTCGTAGATATTTTTAGGACCTTTATCAAGAATTAACACCATTTTGAACTAAGTAGTCGCACCGACTACGAGGAGTTCCAAAGGCGATACGGTTTTGCTAAGTGTTTGTATGCAATACAATATGCACAATATGAACGTAAATTACGGCACGAAATGAAAGTGCAAGATAATGTATAATTGGGTTGATAAGTAAGCGGCGACCTTAATTCCAATAACTCATATTTTAACAGAACAGGGAGACAAAAACATTAATAATATAATATACTTTATTTACCTAGTTTTAACGTTTAATGCTTCTTCGATTTCAATTGCATCAGAACTACCTTCAGCCATAGCGTGAAAAAGGTGTGAAATTTAAAAATGTTACAGTTATTACACGGTTTTTTGATTTGAGTATACGCGTAAGAATATAAACTACAACTAATAATATGCGATGTGGTGATTATTTTCTCTATTTTTTAACAGTACAGTATTTATTAATTGTAATTTTACATTCTCTTTGGTTACTAGTAAATAAATTAATATTTTGGTTGCTGGGTTACACACATAAACATATTATCCATAAACCATAAATAGGTACTTATAAAAAGGACGATGACAGGTATTTCAGGGGTAGGTATTTCTTAAGAACAGGTTAAGTATTTCTCAAGATATGTTCGTACTAATCTTTATATGCTCCTTGGTCTTTACCGGTTGGTACTAGGTACTTTGATTGTTTATCTCAATGATCACAATAGATGCTATTATGTGCTATTATTTTAAAGTTTTGAACATTACTTTTAACTCTTTTCAATTCTTGTATTTTTGCACTATTTCTTTTTCTAGATTTTTATTCGAATTTTATCCCATGTGTAGCTAATAACGAAGTTAAGTGAACCCTACATGCAAAATTATGCGTAAAGAGGAACGTCTCAAGGAATTTATTTCATTTCTATTTCTTAAGGCATTGGTAACAAGACCATTAGCCTAATGACGAAACTTCTGGAGAAACATTAACTGTCCCTAACACTCCTCCAGTAAAGTGATAGTAGGCTTTACTGTAGTTAAAAAAGGACTTCTTTGAAGAGCGCGAGAACTTCAGCTACACATGTTTATTTAGATCTCCTCCATTCTTTTCACTTACATAGAACTTTAAAACCCAACATACTATCACTGTTGTACTTTAAAACTCCTAAAAATGTAAAAAACAGAAAATCTAAATAAAATGACAACCTTACTTCTCCCGTTCCCGCCAAAAACACGTCTCAAGGAACACACAGCTATGTTGTCATATAAAAATATAATTATGTATCGTTTCCAAAATACCTCATTTGTATTCGACATCATAATAACATTTTTCTGCTTATTTTTAGGTATTACCTTGGACATACTATCTTCGATTATTTTGTTTTATGATGTATAATGAAAGTAGACTAGTTATGTTTAAACATACGTTTGTCTTTTCGTTAAATCAAAAGAAGAAAACGATCGCCTTTTTTTCATATGGCAAAATAAAAAAGTAAAGTCAGTCTGCTTGAATGTTGAATTGTCAAATTGTCGATTTTGGTTTACGAAAGTGTTTCTTTCGATATATTTATTTCGATTTGATATTATTGAAATGTGTATTGTGTTCAAAACAGCAATAAACCTAATGCTTAGACGATGTGATATATAACTGTAAAGATATTGTTCTTCCAAAATGTAAGTTTTGGTGATCTGCGTAACTTAATAATGATGTTTATATTCGCACCAAGGATGACACTTAAGTATTTACTATTGTTTTTTTTGTCATAAATCATATTTTCAATGTGTTTAGGGATAATTACACCGGGTCTATAGACGATCCGGTGGCGCAGAGATGGAACACCTCTTCGATAGATTTCGGAGAAATCACAATGGATCGCAATTTCGCTCTGCTAATCGTGTCCCTAATATCGGCTATATTATGGGTGGTTTATATAACGTACTACAACAGCCGGGTATTGGGGTATATATTAACACGTTTGATCAACAAGTTCTATTTTCAAGACGAGAACTTCAAGATAGGTAAGTGACCTAATTAAGTTACGATTTTCTAATTATTTGTGTAATTCGTATATCCTACTTTGCTTTGATTAATTGGGCGTATCTGGCAGCCGATCTGACCTTAGTATTCGTCCATTGTTCAAAAATTATGTTCTAGAGTTCTAGACGGACAGAATTTTTAAATTCGTAATTAGATAGTCTGAATGTCTTACTAATAATGATAAGATTACTAAGCTCGTGAGTTCTGCCGAATGTGCCTATTCTTTTTTCATGTATACTATTCCATATTAATGTGTCTATTTTTTATTATATTGTTTTCTAATTACTTCTTTTTCTCTAAAATTGGTTAGTTGTTTATTAATGGTTGGCAAAAGAATTCTTAGAATTTGTTTCCTTATCTGTTAAATTTATGTTATCACTAGATTACTAAAGATGTACATTTATTTTTATTGTCATTGATCAATCTGATAAATTCTATATTTAGTAAATAAAGTATACAGTTAAATATTTGTCTATTAATCTCATTAGTGTTTGATGTATGTAATGAGGAGACTACTAATTAAATTTGTATGATTAAAAACATCCCGTCTGTAGATTACTAAAATTTGTTGGAACATGAAATGTAGACAAATTGATAAGAGAAGGGTTCTACATAATATTATGTATATAAGATACATATAAGTATATAATAATAGTCATAACTGCATATCTTGGAAGGGGTTAGATATAATACATTTGGCTTGCATTATATTTTAAATAAGATATACTTCTTTAAATGTATTTATGCAGTTCTAATAGAATGTCAAACTGTTAAGTGAAAAACTACAATTTTTCTGTACTAGGATACTCATTAAATATTGTAGTTACAAAAGTAAGAACTCGCATAAGAAGTAAATGAGTCATTTTCAAAACAATAATAATCTAAAAAAATACACACAATATGCATACTATATACTATTATTCACATGTAAATTCATGAGATACACAAGGGAGGGGGGAAGTTATTTTATTGCCTATTGTGACATGCTAATCAGTGAATAATTTGATTCAAGCGTAGAATATGATAAAAGATTATGAGTCTTATTACTTTCTTTAAAGCTAGTCACATGAATTCTTTTTCTAAATTTAGTAATTTAATAATTTCCGAAATAAAGAACCACTTCTTTAAAAAATTATATAATACTCTAGATTGCTTTTTGCTATGAAAAAAATATTGCCGACTGTTGTTTAGTCAAACTCAAATCAATTATTCAAGTAAACCCAATTACAGTGTTTTTAAATGTTAAATCTACTCTCGTTCAGTTCGAAAAGAAAACCTAGGCTCTGAAAAGAAATGGAAACTCAGATATAATTTTTTCAATATTATTTTACAATAGGTTTATTAAAATACAATTTGCAGAAAGCCAGTAAATGCATGTGCAGAGAAGATTATTTCCGGACTATTGTTTTGTTTTCGATGAAATCATTTATTTTACAGTATGATTATCTAATCAATGTATTTTTAAAACATATCTAACTAAATCTATTTCCTGTTAACTGAGCAACTTCCAGAGGAACTTTATTACAAAAAAAAACACTGAAAAGTACGAAATAACTATCCTTTATTAATCAAAACTTAAGTACAAAATAATTTTATAAATATGATACAAATACCCCTATAATTAAATTCGACAGTTACTTAAGTCGATACCAAGCCTACTAAACTAAATTATTTAAAACATTTGATATAAGTATACAAGATTTAAAGTGCCACTTTACAAGTTCAAATTTTTTACGATATTCAATTTGTAATTTCTGTATGAACACTCTTTTAGGTTAGGTTATGTTAGGTATTTTTACCAAAACGCGAGAGCCGAGCGAGCTAAGCGAGCAGCCGTGGCCGTGGCCGGCGAAGCGCCAGATCAGAATGCGCTTCATACATGGAGCGGTATTTAAATAGGAGGTCACACTCTGAGGAGGTAGCTGAAGTCGACAAATTTAATCTTGAAACATCTCTATTCCGCTCCCATCTTTTCATTTTTTGCTGTTGGTTTATAGCAAGCTTGTATATACTAGTAGGTATATTTCCGAGTTATTTCCAAGAGTCACAAAGAGACAAAAATGAAACGTTAGTTTAAAAGGTAGCTTACTTGTCTTTAAATTTCATACATACTTTATCATTTTTAGTAGTTGTATTCTCTTTTTATTATTTTATTTCTTTAGCGGTCCCCTGACGTGACAAAGCATGGATATATTACTATACTATTTATATTGAAACTAATCACAAATTTAAAGGGTTATGAGGTACATATTAATTTTTTACTTTTTAGAGGTTTTTTTTTTTGAGTCAGGGGTTTTTTTAATTTGTTTTATTTCATGCTTTTTAAATGCTACGATCTACACTTCTACACTCTATACCCACATTTACGCAAATACTTTCCGGGACGATACACGAAATTGTGACACGATATCGTGCCTCACCGAAATCTGAGTATTCTGACAATAGTTGTCTGATCCATCATCAGACCCTGATCACCATCTATCTATATATATAATATAAATCTGTAACCTATTCATAGAGACCATTTCAATGTGCCTAAACATGATACCTCTACTGTAAGTGGCGAGGAGTTTGATATCCTGCTGACTTCAGATGATGCTGCAGCATCTGGTCAAGGTTTCTATGTTATTGTGACATTATTGAAGTCACAGTATACTAAATTTCGCATTGATTAGACTAATCGAAGATGCTGGTTTCCCTTTAGAAATTAAAAAAGAGCTGATATTCTTCAAACAGCTGAACCGATTTTGATAAAACATGTCTAAGAACCACCTCTAGAAAACCTGCTTTCAAACAAAAAAAACCGCATCATGATCGTTCCATTCGTTTAGGAGCTACGATGCCACAGACAGACACAGACACACAAACACACAGATACACAAGACACGTCAAACTTATAACACCCCTTCTTTTGCGTCGGGGGTTAAAAAGAAAATACTGCGAATTATACAAAGCTTTCAAGCTAAGGAGAACCTAATGTTTCATAGAGAAATTGAATAGATGATTCGAGAGTCAATGAATTGTTAGACGGAACTGGACCCGGAGTCAAGAGTACCCATAGATTGATATGGGTGCTTTCGTTGGGGACGTCTTGTTATAACTATTTTATAATGAAGTATATTATACAATTTCACTACTAGTTAACATTTACTTTAGGTCTAGTAAATGTAAAATCACTTAATTGGAATAATAACCCATATCTTATAATGTAATCCATACTAATACCACAGATTAATTAGTTATTAACGTAAACTAATACATTATATAAGTTAGTAACTAATTAATCTGTGCTAATATTATAAACGCGCAAATCTGTCTGTCGTTAAATATGTTAGTAACTAATTAATCTATGCTAATATTATAAATGCGAAAACCTGTCTGTCTGGTCGGCTTTCACAGCTAAATCACTACCGATTTTGATGAAATTTGGAATTAATATTCATTTAATCTATGTAATTTATAATAAATTTATTCATTTAATCTATATAGATTAAACAGGAGAAGGACATAGGCTACATTTTTAAATTCGGCGCCAAATTGCAGGTAAAAGCTAGTATATCCATATAAATAAACTCAAATAGGTTTCTTTGAACTACTGGCTTTAGTAACAATGAATCATCAAGTAGAAAGAAGTATCAAATCCTGATTTTGCCAAAATAGACTAAGAATTGTATAACTTTTTCTTTGAATTATTAGACCTTTCTAATGCAAGGAAATGGGTCACACTTTCAGTTAAATTAATAAAAGCATAGTACTATTTGTTAGTAACGTATAGGGAGAAATTAAAATACTGAGTGTGTAATGCAGACAGAGTTTATTCAGTGAACAGGCAGATTCTACATTACAGTGACACGTACAGTATAGAACGTATGTACTTAGGTAGATATACATTTGAAAACATTAATTCGTAATCACAGTATCCGTCCATAATATCAGTAAAACTACCTATTAAAAATATTAACATTACACATAGTTCGTTTATTATTAATTCCCTTCTAGTTCTCTCTGGAGTCCTTTTTTTAGTAACGTTGGAGAAACCTTAAACTGTATGGGGTAAGACTGGGATATGTGGGGTTCTAATCCACAATTCCCTGCAGTGGTCGTCCTCGGCGCATTGTCAAAAGCTCCGGTATCTCCTAACGAACTGTTTTTATTTATTTATTACCAAGCCAAGCACATTCACAGTGTTGCGACAGCACGGATCATAAACGGTATCGTCCTCGGTGCCGCATGGACGAACGATTGGAGTCCTTAGTTCGATCAACCGCGGCTCCGAAGGCCTTAATTTATTCGCTTTGTACGAGAGGCAGGTAATGCCGTAGCCTTATTCTATATCCAAGGCTACAGGGCTGCTTTCTGTAGTACCTATTAGTAGATGTACTCCATCGCGTGCAACGTGACATGTTTCTCACCTACTTTATTTTCTACTATTTACCTGGGCTTTCTAATTGTATTGTTATTGTAATTTGAATCTGTCAAGCAAAATAATCTACTTGTATAAGTAATTAATTAGATTAGTCTAATTATAATTGTAACGTTATAACGTACAACATGTTTCATAATTTCATTTTATCGTATAATCTTGAATATAAAATAGTAGTATAATAAAAGAAAATAAAATTATATTCTAATAAGCAAATAGGATAGTTTACAAATATAAAATTAGTTATCACAATAATAAGAACAGATGAAGTTGTCTGCGTTGAAAGACTGTAACTAAAGTATGAGTGTTCTGTGCGACAGTACTTTTCTTCTCGCTCGCTATGCGCCGAGGCACTTAGTCGTTCTACCCCCGTTTGATTTCAATTCCGCGTGAGACGTGATAAACTGTGAATGTATTCACGGCGCTCAAATTGATGTTACTGTTTTGTTTTCTTTTATAAGCCAGTATTTAAAATTGTAACGAAGTAAGAAGAATAATCAATACGTAACATATTGATGGTTTATTTATTAATGGGTTTCCGCGTACGTAATTTACGTGAGAAAATTATTTATAATTATCACACGAGTGCCCCGACAACTGCTCCGTCGGGTATAGTAATTCCTTGGCGGAGTGTGCCACTTGGGCAACCCACTTGCTGACACTACGCGACTGCCGGCATCAGTTCGTCTGCCGAACGGGGAAGTGCTGCGGGACACATACGAACGGGCAATCAACCCTGACCCTGAGTAAATCGCGGTTAATAAAAATTTGTGTTCGCGAGCTCCTGACTTTTAATTCCGTAGTCGCCACATAATAGAACAAGTTACCTTTTTTTGTGGCCCTGGTCTTGTAAGACTTTCTATTCTTCTTTTATTCTTGTCAACAGAGCGTGATTTTGTTGCACGAATCTTCGAACGTGCGCTTTTCCTATGAAGAATTCAAACCGAAGCTCGTGATTAAGGAGTTCCAAAAACAGTTCGGACCCGATGACCTCAAAGATGATAAATACTGGGCTCGCTGGTGGAAGAACATGTCAGCCAAGCGGTACCGCGACGCGTGACGTTGATAGAAAAATAAACAACAATATGCGCTGAATGAAAAAAAAAATGTGCAAAAGACGAAAAACTTGAAAGACTTGAATAAGAGAATATGGACCTCCAGTATGAAGTAGACACTATAATAAAAGCAAAATCACATCTTGCGCGAGAAACAGTCCCAAATACGCGGATCTATAAGCGACATGTAGACCGTCACCTCTATTAGTAGCAGTATCGCTAGCAAAAATCAAAAGATTTACGCAATATGTTGCGTCGCACGCATAATTTCTTTTACCTCTTTGCCCACTAAAATATTATTTATTGTAAAAATGTTTCGGGTAGCAGAGCGCGATTTTGATCCACGAAGCTCTGAGTTCTGGATCTGGAACGCTTCCATTGCATAACTCTCCATTGCATCGTCTGGTCGCGATTTTCATCCTCGGATGTGCGCTTTTTTCGATAAGAAACTCAAGCTGTGACATCAAGAAATTTTGATAACAGTTTGTGACTGATAAGCTCAAAGATGACAAGTACTGAGCCCGCCGGCAAAAGAACAACATGTCAGAAAGCAGCTCTGCCACGCTTGACTCATGAAAAAAAGCAAACAGCAGTGAAAGGATATCCTGGGACTGCGCCAAGTGAAATTATTAAAATAATATAACTACATCTATCGCGAGATATTGTCCAAATAAGCGGCTGTATAGGCGGCACATAGGTTCACACGCGCAATATGCTGCGCCTTTCGACATCATTTAATATAAAAACATTTTTGATAGCATAGCGTGGTCTATGAAGCTTTGAGTTATGGGTCTAGCACACTATGCATTTCTTCATGTTATGGTTTGGGCGCGTCCTCGACCCTCGAGTGCACACTTTCTCCAAGCCATGGCTCATGATCACAGATTAATAAACTCATGATCACTCAAGTCCCGGAAACAGTTCGTGCCCAGTAACCTCAAAAAGGGCAAGCACTGACCCTACCAGAAAAAGAACAACGTGTCAGCCAAGCGGTCCCGCTACTCTTGACGTTGGAAAAAAAAAACAAACAGTGATGTGAGCTGGATACCTTGAAAAACAGAACATGTGATTGCGTAAGAAGTACAACCATTAAAAAAGGAAAACCACATCTTGCGCGGGAAACAGCTCAAATACGCAGATGTATAGGCGGCATATAGGTCATCGGTTCCTTCAATACCGCCATCGTAGATATGTGACGCGGCATGTTGTAGCGTTCGTATAAATTGCTCCGCCTCTTTCGACACAGTATATTGACACCTGCAGCTGCTATCGGAATCTCCTTCTCCTCCACACAGGCGGATAAGTCGACGCCTTCTCCGACGAGCCAACCATCGAAACAGTTACCGAGAACCAACGGTATCCGCCCTTGGTTGTCGAAACCCTCCCAAATTTGGAGATGCACCTGTGGGATCTCAGGAAAGCACTGGGAAGAGCGCCGTATGTCCGCCCTTACGGGAAAGGATTCCGGTTCATATCAACTGACGAAATTGAGTACCGCGTTGTGCAGGATCACCTGTAGAAAAATGAAGCCCAAGGGATAAGCTGGTTCGCGTATTCCCTGCCGAGTGCTAGCTTAAAATAGGTATACGAAGAATTCCCGTGGATACCAGCGCTGAGGAAATCCAAGAAGAACTTTGCAGACTAGGGTTTATATCCTGGCAATATACGAAGTGAAGGAGCTTCTGTGTATGCCGGGGAGATACAAATTAAAGCTTGGCGAGGCAAGCGTGGTGGCTCAATACCATCGCTGCCAGAGCTTCCGCCACTCATCATACAATTGTAACCGTAAGCTCGCTTGCTACTGCTGCGAAGGCTCACATGTGGCGAGGGAATGTCCCGGCCCTCGATTAGACCCACCGCTGCCAAGAGCTGCGGAATACCAAGACAGGTACCGTACAAATCACGCGTCCAATCTCCAGTCAGAAGACTGAGTCCAAGAATTGAGGAGCACGCGGAGGCGTCTTCGATGGCCCCGCCAACGAAGCCATTCCTAGAGGCGTATCTACGCCTCCCGCTCACCAACAGCAACCGTACAAGAAGAAGAGGGCTAAGAGAAGAAAGAGTAAGAAGAGGAAGCCTCAAACCCAAGTAAAACCGGTAGAGGCGGTCTTCTCCCCTCAACAAACGCCGAGTACCTCTGTAGCTGCCAGCGCAGTCACACCACAGGCGAGACCACCGACCACCGCCCCTTGCCCGGCACAGGAGGCGGCGACAGACTTGAAGGCGACTCTAGAGACCCTAAAGAAGGTCTTTGAAGCCGTCCTCAAGAGCGAGTACCCACTCCCGGTCACTTAGTTTTACTCCCAGTGAGTGATCACCAAAACAACCCACTCCCGGCCATCCTGAAAGGGATAGCAGCACTGATAGACGGGAATCTACACTTCTCCTCGATCCGGCCCTGCCTTCGCACCGGTCGGCATCCCCAACGGAGTAGCTCAAGATAAATCTACTAAACCTAAGAGAGACGAAATGACCTCGGATAGGTTTCTGCGCGGCCCCCTAAAGGCTGCGAGAAGGATCCGGAAAGAAGGCACAGTATATTATTTATTTTAAAAAGTGCTTGTAGTATCAGCGTGGTTTTTGATCTATGAAGCTCTAACTTATGGATCTAGCACGCTTCCATTGCGTGACTTTGGAGAGTTACGATGCCATAGACCTCTGACGCGCGCGTTCACTGATGTTGAGCTTAAGCCGAGGTTAACGTTCAGGAAGTCCTGGAAACAACTCGTGCCCGATAATTTCAAAGACGACAAGTACTGAGCCGCCAGCAGCAGAAGAACATGTCAGCGAAGCGGTTCTTCCATGCGTGATATTGAAAGAAAATCAGCACTGCGAGCTGGATATCTTGAAACAGAGACCATGGGACTACGGTTGAAATAGAACAATCAAAACAGGAGAATCATATTTGGCGTGAAAAACAGTCCAAATATGCAGATGTATAAGCGGCATGTAAACCGTCAATACCGCTAGCACAAATATTATCGATACATGTTGCGGCGTACGCATATTTGCTGCGTCTCTTTCGACACACTATCAACATATTTATTTTTAAAAATTTTTGTAGTTTTGATTATCTCTCCGTTATGGGCCTAAACCACACTTCTACCACATGTCTGGGCGGGATCTTAACCTTCGAGCGCACGTTTTCACCGATGAGAAGCTCAAGTTGTAGCTAATGATTAAGAATTCCCTGAAACAGTATATACCCGACGACCACAAAGACGACAAGTACTGGGCACGCTGATACATGGCGCATGATAGAAAAACAAATAAGAATGCATCTTGTTAACCTTGAAAAGGAGAACATGAAGATAAGAAGAGGAATTATTAAAAATAGAGAACACATTTTGCGTGAGGAATTGTGTAAATACATACATATATGTCTAGACAGCCCCCTCGGTTAATGTTACAGCTAGCACAAACATGTTACAAGACATGTTCGACCCACTCCCCATGTACATCGTTTTTTTTTATAAAAGAGAGGACAAATGGGCTATAAATTAATAGCTATACATAAGTTAATGTTGTTTGAATATTTATATTTATCGATACCAGCGCGGGCCGCGTGCGACGCTCAAAAGTACCTCACGCTGCCCCGAACGAAGCTACATTGGCTCGCCTTCACATGCGCAAGGGTAGTTGGCTAGGTTAGCTTCAGTTTGGCTGAATATGTAAATCTGTGTTATTATAAACGTTTCCTTCAGCTTTAAGCCTGTACATTCACTTCCGAAGCGAGCGGCGAGTTCGCGTTACACGTCTGAGGCCGATGTTCCGACTCCGCTCATACGACTCCCTATGAAACTAGATTCGACGACGGGAGTGACTGGACAACTAATAACATTGCGTCTTTAAAAATTGTAACATATAGAACGCTAGTAACTAATTAATCAATGATATAAGTTTACATTAGTAACCTAAATAATCTGTGATATAAGTATAAGAAATAATTTATGATAACGAAAAGATAACAATAAGAAGGAGGAATTATACTGCAATAAGAATGTGGTCAATGTACTTGCTAGGTGGGTCGTATGTGTTACTAGACACCCATCTGTATCACCCGCATACCTTTCACCCAGCTTAAACTATCCTTTGTTGTTCTTCTTTTCTTTATTTGTTACATATAACGTAATCAAGGCGTCATCTATGCAAGAGGACACTTCATAAATAGACTATGTCTTTATTATTGTTTGTAACAACATACCATTTATTTACTGGTACAAGTCGTATACGGTTCTGTAGATCCGTAAACATTACTTGTCATGTACAAGTCGCGGTACTTCTGCGGTGTTCCGTACCGCCAACGGTAAAACAGTTTATCGTAGACCTTTATAACGTAATGTAAAAAAAAATTGTATGAAAACGAGTTTTCTCAGGGATAACACCTATTCTATAATAAATTTTGAAATAAAACATCTAAGTACAGTGTTTTATCTAGCGGTTTCCGAGAAATAGGAAAGTACAAAGTTATTCTGTGGCCGCTTATCATGTAACCGAAAATATCCCATATCTCAAAAACTACACAACACATCTTATTCAAACCAATTTTAATTGAATGTGTTTTAGATTGTACTACTTTAAATTTTTTCAAACTTTCCACCCCATACTTGAAAAGTTAGAGTGGAGGATACATTTTTTACGACTACAAAAGCGCATATCTCACTAACTATAACCTTAAATAAGTCACTGAAAACTCCACATTATTTTTTAAGACTTATCTAAAGATGACACACTGGAATTTTTATTCGTCCCTCACATCTATGGAGTGCAACCCCTAATTTTATTTAAATATTATGTATGTATATAATGTACAGCGGTTCACCGATTACACCAACCTTCCAAATGTATAGTTTGTCTGAGTTGTGATATATGGACAGACAGCATAAGAGAGACCCGCAAACGACCAGAGGGACAAGACAAAATAATGAGGAATCCGTTTTTTTCTATTTGGCTATGGAACCCTCAAAAGAATATAGTCATGTTAAGGAGAACAATATTTACGCATATATTAAGACGGTCTTCTCTATTTCTGAGTGCCCAACACAGACAGCACACCAGATACAAAGTACAATAACAATACAATTGTAATGTCCACGTAAATATTATATACTATAGGTAGATAAGGAACACACACGATATGACGCACGCGCAGGAGTACAACACTAGGTAAGTCCATATCAGTCCCTTAGTCCGGTTCAAAGAATAGTTAATTAGTTTATTCGGAGAACAGCACACAATACAGGAAATGTAAAAGCAATCAAAAAATACATAAATCAACCAAAATTAAGAACAATAACGAACACAATAATAAAAATGTGCCTGATGTGTGCTATAACCACGAAGAGGCCTTGGCTCAGCATTATGTTTGCAGACTGGCTACAACGCTGATATTCTGCCAGCACCCAATAGTTAAACGTACGTTTTCTGAATTTATTTTAAAATGACTGTTCTATTCAGTGCCCTTGTGATGAAAAATTGAGCCAATATAATTTATATAGTAATAAGTGAAGAAAATGTGTTAGGAAAATTGCTTATAGATAGATATTAATGTGAGGAAGAAAATAGTATAAGTAGTGGTATTGCACTGCTATGATTACAGTATAATTATGTAAATGGTGTACAGAATAGTCAATACATAAATACGAATACTATAAACATTTATAATAATATAAAAATATATATTAGGATGAATATGGTTACTATAAGGTTGCGGTCGCGACTCATTGAAGTGGCGCCTCCGGTTGTCCATTGATGCGGTGCGAGGAGGACAACAACACGTGTGGTCCGCGCTGTCGTGGCACTGCGAGGATGCTGGGGAGCTTTGTAGTTGCCCCACCGAGAGGTGCTTTGCACAGTGCAAGCGGTACTTCGATGCGTTCCGTAAGAGATCCCAAAGTTCTTCAACAAAGCGCCGAGGACTACCACCACAGAAGTATTGGTGGGCAAAACGCCCCACGTAATCCAGTTTCTCCCCCACGGGGCTGGGTATCATGTGTGCAGATTTCTCCTGTGTAACCAAAAAGAAATGTTGTCTTTAGTGCTGCGTACAAGTTAATATACTCGAGTCATAAAAGAACGAATGCCCGCCCGCATCGGATGAAAGCGGGCTCTCGTACTTCTATATTCTCGAGCAATATTCACTTATCTCATTTGATAAATAAAATAGAAAAAAGTATTGTATGCCAATATTGAACTTAATGTTTCACAAAGGAAGTAGGTTTTCGTAAATCTTACTTAAGTATTATTATATCTGTTAAGTAGTAACTAATGTTAACAACCAGCTTGATACCTTCTATTAATAATCTTGGAAATAATTTTCAAGTACTTATGGCAAAATTTTTGTCAAATTTTCACCCATTAAACATCTCGGTAAATAATACAATGTTTGCACTACATAAAATTAAAAATATTGATAAACTTTATACCTATACTGTGAAGTGTGTTGAAATGTCGAAATTGAATTTGCTTCTTTCTTCGATACGAGTGGAGCTGATTTTTGACGTCAGTTTTGTACATGTTAACAGCTTCTGGTTGCTCTGTTCAAGGTCAATGAAACAGCGATCCTTTCATTCCATGTTTTAACTTTTTCTTTATCTTTTTTTTTTCTTTCCTAGTGTAATTCGAGAATCTCTTTGAAACTTCATAACTATTTGGGGAATATTTTGAGCAAACTATTAGTTTTGGCAACGTCTGAAGAAATTACGGCACCAGAATTACTTGATCTCGAATGCAACCTGGTTTTATGTATTGTCTTGTAACACTTCATAGCCATGATTTTTCGGAGTTACATACTTTCGTTGAGGTGTTCGAATTTATTATAAATTGCGAGCTCCAATTACTTTTCACTTTTCTTGTTATTATAGAAAACAAAAGAAGTATTTACATTATGTAATATTTTGACTAGCTTGATTAGGTGTTTACGTATGGATTCATAAAAACATTAAATTTAATTAATATCGCCCTTTCCTTTCGTTTATAAGATGTGCATGTGACGCGTGCGACGCTTGCAAAGGAATAGCAAATATGATCCGAAGTGCGACCTACACCGACGCTACAGACCGACGCGGATGGGCCGCTGCTCGTTGCAAGATCCGCCCACTTCGTTTGGTGCAGGCGTCACGGGTCTCGTAGACTTTCGCATCGCGGGATCGTGATTTGTGGCCTCTCTTCAAGTGAATGAAATAATTGTTGAAAATTCTGAGTCACTCAAACATTTGGTGACTAAAGGTCTGAGAAAGGTCTGGTACACACAAAAATGTTACCGAAATTGCTGATTGTCCTTTCTCTTATTTTACCACACACACACCCAACTTTCTAATTGGAATAGTATATTTTTATTATTTACTAACTGTTGTTCGCGACTTTCTCCGCGTGAACTTTAGTTTATAAACACCATCTTTTACCCCTACTTATTTGGTATTTTTAAAAACGATCACACACTATTTCTTATAACTGCTGCCCGCGACTTTGGTCGCGTGGGTCGCGTTTTTGGGTTTCCCCAGAATTTCTAACAGCAAAAATTTCCAGGGTTCGAAAAAATCCGATTTTTATAATAAATATCACAAATCCGATTTTTTTATATAAATATATATATATTCAGGCTAAGAAAAAGAAGCGAATTTCATTCTGTAAGAGGATTAAACACTTAAAAATGTGAAAGGAATTTGTAAAATAATATAAGTGTCAAATTACCACATTTTTTATATAAAAAAAGTAACAAAAGAATTAGTGTTTATTTGAGACATATTTTTTTAATGAACACTTAAAAAAACAAGTACCTATTATTATAATAATCTTCATTTGTTTGTGAGATAAATCAACTAATTTTAATAATAATTTGTAATCATAAAAAAGTAATCATTCAGGGTCAGGCCTTAAGCATAGATCTATGAGTGGGACATCATCATCTGGCTCCCAGTCCCAGTCAACCTCTGTTTCTTCTATGATGTCCTCATTCACACTGGGATTCCAAATCCAGTCCATATTGTATGACGGAGCTGCAGCTGTACTATGGATGCCCCTTTCAGACTGGTTGAAAGTCTTGAAGATATGAACCAATTTATGCGCTTTTTGGGTTCCTAATCGATTACGAATCTTTGATTGAACCAGGCCGAAGGTAGAGAAAATTCTTTCCAGACCTGCCGTTAACGCTACTGCTGACAGCAATTGTTCATAGAGTGCCTGAAATGCTTCTTTACCTCTACTCAAGTTAAAAGGGATTTCCGCAACTTTAAATGAGGTTGCCGTTTTGGGAAACAATCTAAATTATTCTGAATTGTAGTTTTTCGCTACGTGTTGCCAGGCTAAACATTAATTTCCAAAATTTTTAGTTCAGAAGACAGGAAAAAATCAATTGATATATATCAAGATAAAAATCAATTGATATATATCGTGATATATATCATGATATAGTATATCCGCTGATATATATCGGCGAACCCTGAAAAATTCTCATGTATTTGTTTATCTTTAATTTATAAAAAACTAGAAGGTGGCAGAAATAAGTTACCATTTAATTTATTATCTAATTTACAGTAATGCTTCTCCGTATACGATATAAGCCGTAGGTATAGCCGTCGGCGATCAAAGCATAAAGTTTCCTAGGATTGCTAACACGCGACAGAGCCACATACTCGTAAAGCTGACCGTGCGAAAAATAGCTAATACTTAGATCCACACCTGCAACTTTCAGCGTCTGACCTTGGGCTTTATTAATTGTCATTGCGTTACATAGGCTCACTGCATACCGGAGTCGTTTAAAATTAAACGGAATGAGAGGAATCCGGGATATAAAAACACTATCGGCTGCTCCGCACCCTGTTAAAATATCTGCAACGTGCGCACGCTGCGAATAGCTCAATGCTACAGGCAGCAGCTTTTTTTGTTTGTTTCTGAGGTGAAAAAAATTCCCACTGACACTTAGCCGGATTCTACTCCGATTGAGTAATGTCGGACTCGAACCGACTAAAAAAAACCCTCTTCGCTGTTAAGGCCTGATTTCACTTTGATTAGTGCGAGTGCAGATGATTAGTAATTGAGGCTGAGGAGTGCAGGTGTGTAGTGCGAGTAGTGTCCAATTCTTGTTTAGTGGCTCTGTTTAGTAAATTCAGTTGTTAGCCGTCGACCAGCAAGTATGGACGAACATCGAGAAGCGCGCTTGCAATTGAAAGAAGTACTGAAAGAAGTAGGTATTAAACGCGGTGGTGACTGAAACCGAATAACTTTTGGAAGTTGAACTTGCAAGACCAAGAAAAGTATAGGTTCAAAAATGGATTCTATAGAAGCCCCATTCATGGCACAAGCTACCAACTCTTTAAGGAATTGGCTGCTGAAGATACGACGGAATATTACTTTGCTCTCAGGTTGACCGAAGAATCGTTTAATATACTACTAAACAAACTGCCTGTCCAGACGTGTTTACTGCACGAACGCTGCGAGTGAGGGGGAAAGGAGGGCGCGCGGGACGTGGCTACTCGCAGTCCACTCGCAAAAAAATAGAACATGCTTCTAATCACGTTACTACGCAGCCACCTAATCACTTGCACTAATCAGTCACTGTCCACACTTATTTTTTCCTAATCACTAATCACCTGCACTAATCACCAATCAAAGTGAATTCAGGCCATTAGCCCTAGTGGCTATGACAGCGTCACTGGTCGCGTTGGGGCGAGCGCTAAAGGCGTCCTGATGGTCGACCGCCTGAAGGTTCCTCCAGCCGCGGTACCAGTATATATAATTTTCTCTATGCGCGGTACTCAGCGCGCTTTATATGCACGCGTGGTCGTGTCCAACCGACGAGTGTCCAGCTTAAGCTGAACCCTATTTAATATGATTGATCATATAAATCTGAGGTCAGCTTACATTGGAAGTTTCAAAACCTCCGAAACTGTCCATTTTTTAACTTTATATAAACTTTCAATCGTCATCATTTGACAAACTATAATAATTATGTAGTTAACTATAGTTTCAGTCAATTCAACTGAACAGTTATTTTAAACCTTTTTATCGATTCTTTAAATTGATATAACTTTTTTATTTATGAACTGATTGAAATGAAATAAGCACTAAATTTTAAGTGAAACTTGCCGCAATACATTAGCGAAAACCGCACCTATATAAAGCCGTTTCTAAGATTAGCGCGCACAAAAGCACAAACATATAAACAGACAGACAACAATTCTAACAATCTTTGTTTTGGGTTCTATTGCGTTGATAAAGGCCCCTAATATTAGTTTTTCTCATATATCTTCCATGTACAGACAGCGATCAGTTAGTTACATTTTTATTATATGTATAGATTTGAAAAAGTCTCGTCGGCCGGCGGATTACGAGTATAATGTTATCGACCGTAATATGAACGAATATATGACGAATATCAATGAATAGTGACCTCTTTCTTGGCTTAAATTAAATTCAACCTAACAGTAACTAATTTGTGCAGTCAACACCTCTGGACAGGCAGTTTGTTTAGTAGTATATTAAACGATTCTTCGGTCAACCTGAGAGCAAAGTAATATTCCGTCGTATCTTCAGCAGCCAATTCCTTAAAGAGTTGGTAGCTTGTGCCATGAATGGGGCTTCTATAGAATCCATTTTTGAACCTATACTTTTCTTGGTCTTGCAAGTTCAACTTCCAAAAGTTATTCGGTTTTAGTCACCACCGCGTTTAATACTAAATTGAATTCAACCTAAAAGTCTTTGCAGTCTGCCTCTTTGTACTCTTACTGACTGACACTCTATTGTCAGTTGTTAATTGTTACTATTCGCTAAATGTAAAACTTGAAGCTGCTGAAGCTGAAAACAAAATTCGTCGTGTACTTTTCTTTTATTTAAGAAAAAATTTTTTATGAAACAAATTAAACCGCCTTCAAAAAAACACTGTAAAGTACAAAATAACTATCCTTTACTAATCAAAACAAGTACAATTAAAATAACTTTATAAATACGATACACATACCTATATAATTAAACTTGACAGTTACTGAAGTCGGTGCCAAGCCTACCAAACTAATAGAGTTTCTGTTGTTGCACATTGATTTGGCACCGTTATTGTAAAATGGTGTAGAAAAAGTTATGTTTCTTGTCCCATATTTTAATTATAGGTTTTCTTTCATAGATCGACGTTAAAAACACCTTGTAGGTAACTTGAATATATTGAGTGATTTTGATTCCAAAGTATACTCTATTATTAATAAGTATTCATCATTTTTTTTAATTTGTTAGAATGATACTTTTGATCATAATTGGGCGCTAATTTTAACACATTTTATCGAAAATATTAAGAAAAGAGTGAATTAAAGTAACGAGTTCAACGAGTTACACATTTTGAATTCTTGTTTTAAAGAGGTGTCCTTTCATAGACTATAGCAAAAAAATATGAATTACGAGTATCTATTGAAGTTTCCAAAACCTACACCTAGAGGCCGTAACTCTGCTTTTAAAGTTAATATGGTTGTTTATGTGCTGCCACTTATTATAACTATTCTATGACTACTATTCTCTGAAAATCCTGCCAATGAAGGACCCATCAAATCGATTTATCGGTTCCCATTTCTGAGATGATTAGTCTGGACAAACAGACAGATAACATTTAAAAAAATGCTCGATTGGGTTTTGGTAACGTGCAAATACTATGTGACTGTAAGAAAAAGTTTTTATTTCAAAATCACAGACAAACACTCCGGATTTATTTATTTGTATAGATGTTCATATTATAAAAGTTAATCATAGAGACTATGGCCATCCCTCCCCTGCGGTAAGGACTGCGAGGTGTTAATGACAAAATTTAACGGGAATAAAAACAAACGGAATTTATTGTGAAATTATCAGTATAGAAATATTTCCAGAAAGTTACACACTAATTTTTTCAATTTTGGAAGTCTTTCCGGGAATGTCACATCAGTAGTCACATTACCTGACTCCCTCTTCCCCAAGTCTTCTCGCTGTCTGTGCTTTCTAACCTTCTTTCCTTCATCATCTCTCCGTCTCTTCCTCCCTCGCTCTCTCCCACTAATGCACGCCACACACGATTAATTATACTTGATTAAACCCGCCCAATTTGCATGAAGCGGAGGTTGCATCAAGTAAATTTGATCTTGTGTGGCATTATAGAGGCGTCATGCAAAACAACTCTTTATGCCAATTGGACGGGCTTGATCAAGCATAATTGATCGTGTGTGGCGAGCATAATATTCCCTGTAACGTAGAAATTCTAAAGGCATGCCATTATTTATAGTTCTTTTTAATTTAATTTTACAGGTTCATTCACACTTAACGCTCTCTCTGGTAAAATTATGTTCCGGGACATCGTCTACATCAACTATGACTACACGCTTCGAATACAGGATGGATACTTGATATTCAGATGGTGGAGGTCTTATATACCCAAAGATGCCTCCGAAGGTGATTCTTGATTTTTTTTTTTTATTATTAATTGCAATTTATTTGCATTTCAAAACAAGTGTCCCAGGCTTGACTTGCTTGAATTGTCATATTAATTTATCAAATAAACTTTCCTGGCTTTACTCATATTCTAGATGTTGCTCACAGTTCAATTATGTGGTAACTATATCATAAACTTAAGACTTTGTTTGTTGCTACTGAAATGATATGTTCGTCCGATATATTATTATTAATTAATGAGTAATGTGTAAATATAAGATTGTTAGACAGATAAACCGATACATCTACATATAAAATATCGAGATTTTGTTGTTGTTGTTGTCGGAGAAATGAATATTGCCTTAGAATTTAAATCAAAACTACTTTTTATTTTGATATCACCAACTTATAACCAACACTAACTGTTACATGTAAAGACTCAATATAATATATTAATTAAAAGTTGCGAGATCTTTCAACGTAGGTATCTGCTTCTCATTTTTCACAATTAAATGACATTATGTGGTCAGTAATCATTTACTGCCACATTTATTTTGCGTTTAGATTCGTCCAGACCATTTTACTTACCTTTGCTAAGCAGATGATCGAATATTCTTGAAGACGGCAATAATCGGCGCGTATTACCTAAAAATTTGCCGACAGCGACAGCTATACGCGATCACTGCGCGACCGCTGACAAATTGTAATAAAAAATTGATAAAATGTATGACGATTGCGTGTCTATTGCGCCGTGCACTTTTCGCAGTAGATATAGCGCAAATTACATGATACAAGTTCTCGTTTTGACAGCAGATATCGCGCGATATTTGGCTGTCGCATGCTGACTGCAAGTTAGGTAGTAAGTGTGCCGTATATATCATATTCGACGATTTTTGAAACTTTACATCTTAATTATTGTCGGCAGATTATTTGTTTTGTCGAGAGTTGGGAGATGTTATGAAAGGTCGGGATAATCTAGTCAAATCATATTCACACCAAACTGTAGTAATTAGTGATTTCAATGTCTTTAAAATATATGTTTATTGTTAACGTGCATGTTTTCATGGTGATATTTCGATATTGTATTTTTGTTTATTAAATTTCCATTACAGACTTATCACACTCGGACACTCGCCTTTCAATAATGCTGAATGGTTTCGAATTGCATTTTTACAATAGATGTGAATTGTACAGTGAACTTGAGAAAACCTTTGGTCTAGATTCCGTCATTAAACAACAAGATGATGATGATTCAATAGATAGAGATAAGGCTATGAACGATGCTAACGAGAAAAGGAGACGGGCTCAAGGTGCCGTGAGATCAGAGGCAGCCATGGCCCGAACATGGCGCGATCTTATACCAGTTATTAAAATAGATGTCTGCACCGGAAGAGTTGTTTTTGGTAATCGTTTAGTACCGACCACCTTGTCCATAAGCGTTGAAGAATCACATCTAGTCTACAGTACGAAACCTCCTGCCTCAAGTCTGGACCATCTAATGCACTTCGTCAAAGCTAAAACTGAAAACTGCAAAGTTATGCTGGCTCCTAGTCCAAATTACACTGCAATGGTAGACGAGCCTCCTAGATTTATGGGTGAAGGCTTTGTTGTTATGAGTTCTAATTATATTGAAGTCTATTTCTATATGGATGAACCAGGTTTGGTTCCAGAACAACCAGTGTTATTGCAACTAGCCAATGGAGATGTCGTCGAATCAGCTCCACCAATTTGGGGAGTTGATATTAAATGTGGGAAAGGCACAGACTTCAGTTATGGGCCATGGGCAGACAGACAAAGAGATAATTTATTCAGATTCTTTTTCCCACCAAATTATAAAAATTTGGAAGTAACGCCGCAGCCCAAGCCCGGTGACAGAAGACAAACGCAATCCTTTGATATTAGACTATCAACATTAAATGAGGCTACTATAGATATTTTATTTACAAAAAACAAGGAAACTAATGCCGTTCATATCAATATTGGTGCTGGATCATATCTAGAAGTGACATTGCCTTGGATTGTATTGCAAGATGGTTATACAACAAAGATCACTGGACAATTACTTCACTTAGAAGCAACCACAAGTCTTCAGTACAGAAGTTTGGCTGAGAGCGAAACACTGGAATACACAGTCAAATGTCACTACCCTCTAGTCTGGAACCATCATCAGTGCTGGCAGTTGGCATTCACAGGGTGCAAAGCTACGGCGCATTTGGTCTATACACATATAGACTTTTTTCAAGATTTAGTGAATGATTGGTCTAATAAATCACGACCTGATATTTTACACTTTGTACCTTACACATGGAAAATATCTTTGTTGTTAAAAGAATGTGAAGTTGTCACAGTGAGTAATCAGTACAACTGGATAGACTGTAGTTCTACCAATCAAGAGAATAATCATGTCGCCTTTTGTGGCGATCTCTTAGATGTGTCCTTTGATTTACCGTTCGTCGATTTCTTGCCCGACATTTTACCACTAAAAATTTGGATACAAGGCGAAGCCGTCGATATGAGTCTCTATTTACCTGAAGTAAATACATCGAGATTACTGTTACTGTCGTTAGACAAAAATATGAAATTAGTCCCGTGTAGATTAAAAGCATCTAAATGGCGACGAAGATGCGTCAAATCACAAGGGTGGGTAGACTGTTGGTCAGTTCCTATTGTGGCTTTGAGTATTAGATACAATTACCACCCAATTCCTCCATTAGGACCTGAACCACAAGCTGATATTACTACCCCAGAAAAAGAAGAGATTCTTCTCTCACCTATGAGGATACCCCGAATGAGAAAACAACCACAGATCAACTGGTCTATGGATGGGAACAAATTTGATAGAAGTACGCTTTCACCAGACAAAGTCAGCGTCGAACTGGAAGTGGGCCCGTCTATCTTACTGGCCTATGGAACAATCATTACCAGCTTTATGAACCTGCTAGAAAACATCTTTGGCGAAGATCAGACCTTCACTGATATGCAAAGAATGCCGAATATGGAGAAATATTATTGGACTAATGCAGATAATGCTACAAAACTGAACGATAAAAGCAGCATTAACCAACACACTGATATATCAATGGACGATTCCACTGATTCGAACAAGAGTCCGTTTGATCCGCGACACTATAGACCCTTAGAAGTTACAGTGTCCATAATAATCCATGATATTCAAGCACATTTAGTGAAGAATTGTAGTGAGAGCGAACCTCCTTGCCCAGTTATATTAATTGAAAGATTTGGTTTTGAAATGGACAAAACTTACAGGGAGACTAAACTGCAGCTTCTACTTAGTCCGTCAATATTAGTATCGTCTAATAATTTATCTCGTACCAATCCTCATAATTCAGGTGCTCTCTATCAAGGGCATTTGATGCTTTCGTCATTCCAGTTACGCGGACATGCATGTTTTAGCGACACCAACCGTTCAGTGGAAGAAGACACTATAGAATATGCTTGGCTGATGGAACTCCAATTAGGCCAATTGACAGGTCGTTTGACTTTGCCCCAGCTATATCAGGTCGTGTCTTCACTGGAAACTTTCTTGTTACTTATATGCGATAGCGAGAACGAATTGGTTCGGCCCAATCCTGTCAAACAATGTCACCACGGTTTTAACAACGTATTGTGCCCCGAAACGGATCTTACGTTGAGGTATCGTTGTCCAACACCAAACGAAATCAAATATCGTATGATTCGTGTCGCGATCGATCTTATTGATGTCTATATCGCTGATAGCAACACAACACTTCAAACATGGATATCTCCGATCAGACTGAGTTTTTGCAACTTACACGGTGCTGGTTTTGGTACAGGTTTGACTGGTTTACTTCCGAACATAAAACTCGCTTTGTTCACTCTAACGAATATGCAAAGTAATACTCATCATCATTCTAGCGGCAGCAGTAGCAGCCAAAACAAACTACCTGAAAGCGATAATTGGGTAGGTGTAGGATCAGTTTCTTTAGGGCCTTTATTGATTGAAACTGCTTCATCACTACCACAAAGTCCAAAAAATTTACATTTTGTGCAGCAAAAGTTCTTGAAACTTCATGATGATAAGACTAAACGACTGTGGTTCTTATGGCCCAGTGAAGGAAAAAATTCCCAGTGCGGCTGCACTGGTGGTTGTGCTTTCTTCGGTTCCAATAGAAATGGGCCTAATTTCTTGAAACCAAACCCTTCAGATCTTCAAGAAGGCATAAACGTTGCCATATTTAATGTTATAGAAACGACCCCAGGTGAATATGGTTATGGCCAAAGTTTGTTACATCCAGGACAACTTGTGTTTCACACACCACCTTACAACACCATGAATGTTTGTTTGCAACCAACGACTACGACTTTAATACCATCACCACTGCCACAGAACTTGAATAAGTCACCACAAACCGCCGAACGACGAAGTTTGACCCGTAGATTCTCTTACACAAGTATGGGTAAAGGAAGTAGTAACGTATTGGTATCCAGCACTAAAAGCGATGTCCCATATGCTCGCTTAGTGGATGCTACAGTTCCATTAGGAAATTCTAAAATCGACAGTGACTCTAAATTGAATAAGAGCATTCTAAACGTACCCCAAATGGAAAGCAGCGTGTCTGATTCTAGACTGGCTTTGAGTTGTGTGGTTAAAGACAACTTAAATGTGACCACGAAGAAGCCTGTCCCATTGTTTGACAACGATGCCTTCGTGGTACCAAAAGTGCCTGCTAGAAGCGTGGCCGTATCAGAGTCCCACTATTCACTAAACTCTCACCCACCCCAAGAAGAAACCATTCCACAAGAAGTACAAAGAACTATGTCGATCACCAGCGAAAATCATTCCGAAGCTTTCTTCTCCGCCGATGAAGACATGTTCCCAAGTCGTTCTTCTAGTTTAAAGCATTCCTTCGGCAGTCGCCACAGTAATCCTAAAGATAAGAGCTCCTTTGGAATCAATGATATAACTAATGAGAAATGGACTAATTCCATACCAAAGTCAGACATCGTGGATGCACCAGCTGACACC
The DNA here is from genome assembly GCA_907165235.1 of Zeuzera pyrina. Lineage (NCBI taxonomy): Eukaryota > Metazoa > Arthropoda > Insecta > Lepidoptera > Cossidae > Zeuzera > Zeuzera pyrina. The sequence goes on from OU015618.1 coordinate 26,616,971, forward strand.
ATGAGCAATTTGAGCACAGGCGCTCAGCCTGATTCTGAAAGCGGTTCTGTATCTTCAACGTCTTTCATATCAGCGATTTCTTCACAAGAGGATATGACATTGGTAAATCTTCATATGCAAACCAATAAACCTATAGTAGATTCACCTCTGCTTATGGCAAGTTATATGCAAAATTTGCCACAATATAAATGCACGAATTGGTCTACTTGTTCTCTACCTAGCGGTAGCGATGTTTTCACCTTACCTCTCTTTAAGAGAGCTGACGATGGTACATTGCTTTATGTCGGTCAGAAATATTTACCTAATTTTGAATCAGTGGGTAAAGTGAACATTTTAAAACTTACTGCAAAGAAAGATGGTCACAATAGCCAAAATCATGGACCGTATTCCAATTTACCTCCACACTTTAATAATCAAATTAAAGGTCATCCATACCCTCTAGCTTGGTGGGATTTGCAACAAGGTGTCCAAGACAATCAGGAAAACACAACAGATAAAAGTACAAGTTCAACAGCAACAACTACCAGTGATAGTAAAAGTGGTCTATTTGTCAAATTACGCGGAGAAATCGACATCATGCTTACTCCTTTAGTCCTCGAGAGCACCCAGAAATTCGTGGAGTCTTTAACTCCTGTTTTAGCGAATATACATCCAATAACTGTCATTAGCCATTTGCGCTTGCTTTGCATTTCATCTGTCGAGAGAGCTAATATTTTGAAACAAAAACAGTATGTACTTAATTGGCTGCCACAAATGCAAGCTCGAAATCAATCTAGCATAATTACAGACAAAGATGACAAATGCAAACTGGCGACCATACCTCATTCGAATGTTTACGAAGAGACAATCTGCGACCAGCTTCAAGCGACTGTAGTTATTCCCAAAGTAAACATTGTTTTTATTCAGTCTTCTGTTGTTGAGGATATGATATCGTTTTCGGCTTTGGATAACATTCAAGATTTAACCTGTGTATCTTTATTTGGAGTTTCAATAGAGAACATTATCGCCAAATACGTTAGCTCGAAGAAATCGCTCGAATCTGTCCAGTTGTACTACAGACCGACATTGAGAGCTTTAGGAAGCAAAAAATCTTTTGGAATTATGAAAGGTCCTCGAGCTTTAATTTCCACGTCAGGAGGTTCCGGGAGAAAGAGAGGACCAGAAAAAGGAGAACCGGTTTACATTGAGACTTCACAGCAACAATGCGAAGATACGACTATCACATTGAATGTTGGTAAGTGTACACCGTTTTATCTAAAGTTGTTTTTTGACAGTTTTAGATATATACTGATTTATATAATATCACATCTTTCTACAGGCAAAGTCCACGGTCAGCTTCGGCGCTTGCGCAATGAGTCATCACAACTAAAAGATGCAATCATTACTGGCATTCCGTGTCAACATTCCAAAGTGTCTTTTAAGTTCATTAGAGTCGACTCGTGTGCTAAAGGGTGTGAATCTATGGTAAGCAAGCGAGCGAGTATTTTACACCATGTGCAGTACATTACGAAATTATACAAACACAATACATAAAAAGATTAAAATATAATTATGTTGTTAAACCTGTCATTATATAAATTACATATATTTGTATTACATTGTATTATATTGTATTACATTTGTATATATTGTATTACATTTGTATTACATTGTATTTCTTGAGAATCCATTACTATAGTAATGATGTTAAAAACAAAACATAAAGATTGTTCATTTTTTGTATCAATTTATGAAATGTTTTGTTTTATACTGATTCAGTAAATTCTAATATGATACAACTTTTAGGGCTGTCAAAGCAGTACTGCCGATTCTCAAAAGGATCCTACGATCGGTTACATAATGTTTGAATGTGGGCTTGAAGGAATATCTATCAAAGTTTCTAATCACAATCAGTCCCAGAAGCCGAACGAAGAAAAGAAACCGATCAAAGCAGATAACGAAAGCTGCAGAGAATCAGTGAAATCTGCTGAGGAATTGAAACCTGATAAAGAAAAGACGTCCAAAGGGAGAACATCAGGGTTAGAAGACTTCTTCAAGAAGAGAGAGTCTAGTTCCAAACCGAGCACCCCAAATCTTGGTAACTCCCAGCCACCTACGCTCCCGCCTGAGCCTTCGACTCCGGGTCCAGACGAGCCCTCCAATAACGACAGCAATATGACCGTAGTGCCTGTCAAGGATAATGGAAACGCCACTTCCTGTGCTATAGACTTGAAGATGGTGTGGTTCAATTTCGCTGCTCCACCGCGTACGCCTATCACAAAGAAAATAGATTATACCAGGTATTTTTATATTTACATAGTATTATATTGTTACGAACTGAGGGTAATAAGATGCTGGTTAAGTGTGCAGAGTTTATTTTCCTTCGTACAAGTAGATGTCAAGTACACGCGAACTTGATTAGTCCTTAGTCTTCGTAGTCGCCCCTCGAAGTAGATACTCGCGTAAAAGTCACCGAAAGGTACACGCTTCGTTCAATAACAACGTTCCCAAATCGCAGTTTTTATATCTAAGGTCGTCGCAATAGTGGTCTTCGTACTTCCCATTGATGTCGCTTCGATATATCGCTTCGATCGATAGTTGAGAAACTGACTCAGCGGCGGACACGGAAATCTATTTATAGTCCGATAAAAATGAGGGTGGAAATTTCTAGAGCAAACCCGAATGCCAGTAATAATAACATAGAAATAAAATTACGCTGGCTAACAATAATTCAACATTGTTCTGGACGCCGCCTGTTTGCATGAGTCATAGGTATATGACACATCATAGCTCCGCAATTTTCGAAGTACAACTTTGTTCTTTTCTTAATTTTGCTTATACCATTCGATAGTATACCTTAAACCTAGCAATGCGTTTTTAGGTCATAACTCTGCGAAGCCTAGGTCTCGAGATATAAGCACTACAAGTTATGTGTCTAGCTTCATTTAAAAATCGACCTTATTTCTTAGACATAAGGTCCAACCGTAACAATATTAAGCGTATACGAAGCTTTTTTTATTTCATTTTTTTTAATGGCATTGGACTTGTTACACACGTAATCTTAGTTCAATATGTTTTTGCAAAGCGTGGTTAAATGTTAGACATACATTGCAAAGTATGGCTGTTTCTGACTCCTTTTGCCAAGTGGTCTGGAATTCATTTTTTTGTTCTTGGTATGTATGTATGTATTCAAACTTCGCAACTATTTTTATACAAACTAAATGTGTGAGGAGAATGATGAGATTTGAAGAAGCGAAAGAAGTATGAAGGACCGCGACGCTTGGCGCTTCATCCTCTTACTGCCCCGTTAAGTATACGGCGTGAAGATGTGTATGTATGTTTGTAAATGTATTTTATTTTTATTATTGATTCCAAAAGAAGCAACTCTAAATAAAACCAGTCAGAAATATATGTAAATAAATTATTTGTGAAAGTGTAAGAAGTACAAGAAATGCGTTCATAGACATATAAAGATAGTCTATACACGTCTACTATTACATTACTACGTATTACACGTCTATAAATACGAAAAACATTTATATTTTCACATTTATCACTTATTGATATTTACTTTTTTTTGCTGTTGGTAATAAAATAACTTAAAAAAAATAAACCGACTTCAAAATAAAAACCGAAAGTACAAAATAATTATTATCCTTTAATAATTGAAACTCTTGAATCACTTCATAAATACGATACAAATAAATCCTTTTGAGTGGCCTAAATGAATATCTGTGGTAAGTCTACAATGTTACTTTTTTCCAATTTAGGAATGAAACAAAACAAAAGTTCATCAAAATATATAAACTGTTGAAGCAGTACTTCATCATCAGATTATAAGTAAATTTCTATGGAACGTACCCTTTCGAAAAAAAAATATTACCGTTGAATATACATAGAATTTCCTCCTTTTTTTGAGTCTGTGTAAAGTTGCGATATTGTGTCACTTTATTATTGTAGTTTTTTTTTATGTAAGTAGATGGTACATGATTTCTTATTTTAGTTTTTAACCGACTTCAAAAAAAGAAGGAGGTTCTCAATTCGTCTGTATGTTGTTTTTTTTTTTGTATGTTTGTTACCTCATAACTCCGTCATTTATGAACCGATTTCGAAAATTCTTTCTTTCTTTCGTTTGGTAGGTAATAGTTCAGAGATGGTCCCATTTAAATTTCACCGATATTGGAGCTTGGACTTCAAAGATAGACTAGATAACGCGACCTGGTTATAACCTTTATTTATATTGACGATTCTCTTGTATATCGTTGCGCTCCGGAATTAGAATGAAGTTAATTGCAGACCTGCTCTAGATATTTATTTAGGTCAAGACCACTCAAAAAGAAGAAATAAATTTTTTATTAAAAAAAATTAAACCGCCTTCAAAAAAACACTGAAAAGTATAAAATAACTATCCTTTACTAATCAAAACTCAAGTACAATTAAAATAACTTTATAAATACGATACACCTACCTATATAATTAAATTTGACAGTTATTGAAGTCGGTGCCAAATCAATGTGCGACAACATAAAGTCTATTAGTTTGGTGGACTTCAGTAACTGACAAATTTAATTATATAGGTATGTGTATCGTATTTATAAAGTTATTTTAATTGTACTTGAGTTTTGATTAGTAAAGGATAGTTATTTTATACTTTTCAGTGTTTTTTTGAAGGCGGTTTAATTTTTTTTAATAATTTTTTTTTATTTTCTGCTTTTCAAAGACAAAGTTAAATTGAAATTTACATCGAATAAGCCGATATACATTAGAAAACACCGCCGCAAGTCTTATTATAGTTTGTTACGCAGTTTTAATTGGTTCATTTCATTTGAACGTGGTAACAGATGGCGTAAATTTGAAAGGTCACTATGCAGAGTATGTCTTTGTATGATGTCTGTGGCTGTTAGACAATGTGTGTGTGTGTGTGTGCAGGCTAGACTGGAACCTGCTGAGCACGGCGGCACCGGCGATCAACGCGTGGATGAACCCGTGCAACCGGCTCGGCATCCGCGTGGTGGCGCTGTACCGCGCGCACGCGCGCCGCCTGGCCGCCACGGCCGCCAGCCTCATGGCCGCCGCGCTCGACCTGGCCCCGCTGCACGCGCTGCCCAAGGTACCGCCGGCGCGGCGCCACCCACTCACCACTACTATACACTTGGCCAGGGGTCGGAAGACCGCGGCTAGTGAGCCGTATGTTCTTTTAAGAACAACTGCGGTTCGTCAAGTTCCCTTAGAAAAAATTAAAAGCTAAAATGGAAAGACACGCAGCACACGAGTACATATAGAATACGAGAGGGCAGACTCCAGAAAAACATTGTAAATCATGAGACATTTAGACTTGTTGTATTTTTGTAAATTGTTTGTCTATGACATACACTTTATGTCACACATTTAAAATAAAATGTAAAAGCAGAAATAGAAAATCGTAGGTCTTTCAAATTGATGAAATCGGTATTTTTATCGCGGCTGGCTTTTACGGCTTAAAAGATTGGCAACCCCTGCACTTGGCTATACACTGATGATTCTCATTCTTTCGTAACTTTTCTATTACTTATATTAGCGCACTAAACATTACGTATGTTAATCGGACTATTAAACTCACAAAACACTATTATAAATCTCACTAGAACACCATGTATTTACTAAAATAAGATCAGAGATTCATTGAACCACGAAATTTAATTATTATATCACGTGTGTTAGAAACACTGACCTAATTCAAAATTTTGAGATTATGATTTGGCAGTTTACGATAATGAATTTACCTAAAAGAGGTCAGTTTCATTCTCAAAATGCGATAACTATTTTTCGATGTGAAACATCTTATGGGGCGAGTCAGCGGTGGCTGTTGGCGTGGTGACGCGTTGCCACGCGCTTGTAACTATGCGACTCTCTTGCACTCGGTTCGACGATCCTCTCTCTCCACTAAGCCGCCTCAAGTTCTAAGACTTTTTTAAATTTTGGTTTTAAGTTAATAATAGGTCTTTACCTATGAAGTTGCCGTTTTGCCGCTCGAAAACTAAAGTCAACAACGACGAATTAAATCCGATAGTGGAAGCTGACGATACTCAATCTACTGCTGAGTTAGCAATAGCTTTCGATGTTAGCATCAAAACAATATTGGTGCATTTGCGTCAAATTGGCAAGGTAAAAAACTGGATAAATGGGTGCCGCATGAAATCAACGATCGCCAGCGCGACGTACGCGTTGAGGTATGCCTTGCGTTGCTTAATAGACACAGAGACGAAGGGATTTTGAACCGCAATGTCACTCGCGATGAAAAATGGAGTCTTTTTGACGAAATTGTAAGCGGTCACCATGTTGGTTAGACCCTGGTTCAGCACCTAGGCAATGCCCCAAACGAAAATTTACCCCTAGAAAAGTGATGGTTACTATTTGGTGGTCTAGTGCCGGTGATATTCATCACAGCTTCTTACCAAATGGCAGAGAATAACTGCAGATGTGTACTGTGAGGAACTAGACACAATGATAAAGAAGCTCGCAAATCTTCAGCCAGTCTTGGTTAATCGCTCGTCCCCGCCGCTCCTGTAAGACAACGCTTGACCACCCACACACGACACAACAGACGGTCTTTAAGCTACAAGAGCTAGGGTTGAAAGTTTTCCGTCATCCACCGTACTCACCAGACCTTGCGCCGACAGACTTCTACTATTCAAACTTTAGACAACTTCTTGACAGGAAAGATATATACGATACGAGATACGACTATATACGAGAGGCAGTACAAAATGCCTTTGAAAAGTTTACGTCCCGCACACCTCACTTCTTCAAGAAGTGCATTGAAAAATTACCACTGCGCTGGCAGAGATGCATCGATAGCATGAGTGCATACTTTGATTAATAGAAATAAAAAAATATATAAAGAAATTACTTTAATTTTTCGTATTCTAAACGGGTGTTTCATAGGTTTCAGGTAGCAATTTCAAACCTAATATGTACTTTTTAAATAAAGAATAATTAATTGCATTAAGGGAATTTGAAGATTTTTTTTTGATTATGCCATATTTTCTGTACAAAAAGTTGCGATGTTTCACATCTGGCAGACGTCCCGCGACGCCGACGGCTCAATTGTTAGTGTGTAGTGGTTGTGTGGTAGCGCCGAATGGGCGAGTGGGTCAAGTTGTGACGTGGCGTGTGCGCGTGCGCAGAGCCGGTACGGGCGGCACACGCCGATGGCGCGGCAGCTGCGCGAGGAGCCGTCGCTGCAGCTGTGCGGCGCGCTGCTGCGCCACGCACTGCAGGCCGACGCGGCCGCCGTGCAGGCCGACCTGGCCGAGCGGCATCTGCCCTCGCTGTCCACGCTGCGCCAGGTACGTTACGTAGATTCGGTGCTGGTAAACTAACCGAGTCCGATCTCTGCTATAATATCCTGGGGATGCTTCATTGAGAGGCGAAACACATGTCGATTGGTGGTTTTTGGACTTTAAGCGATAAATAGATAAAGATTTTAGTAATTCATCACATGAAATGGAATTTCGCAAAGTAACACCTCAGTCTATACAATACGTGAAATATGTGTACATGAAAAAATTAATTATAAATTCGAACTACAGGGTTAATTGAAAAATACTAATAACTTCTTAGTACAAAATTCCTGTCATCGTACCTAAGAACTTTTGTCGTAGAACAAATGTTGTTCGTCAAAAAATATTTGTTGAGTTTTGTTGTACTGTCTGAAACGTTATTACTCTGTGTGCGTATTCCAATGGTATAGTGCAAGCCAATGATGTTATATTTAAAAAAGAGGTAGATAGGTTACGTTAGTACTAATACTTGTAAAATATTGTCCCGGTTACGCACACACATAAGCCATACTCTTTGTTTATACACACTAATAAAATGATGAAGTGTAAATAAGATAGCATGACAATTACCATAAGCAAAGTGAGACAAATATACATTGCACTGCGTCGCTATACAATGTAAGACTTCAATTGCATTTTAAACTAACAAATCACACGGCTCTCTAAAACCATTGTGATTGGTCAATTTCACTTTCTTACTGCATTTTAAGCGAATCCGTGACTAATTCATATAATATTAGTAATTAATGCCACAGAACAGACATTTTCGAAAAATATGATTGATGCCTAATGGTAAGAGTAAAAAAGGATTTATGTTTAATTTTTAAATTTAATTTTTTTTGAGTCATGTACATTTGGAAACAGAATTATTTAAGTACATACATTTATAAAACAATTTTATTATAAATTTGAAAATGATAAAAATAAAACACTAGGTATTTTCATGTAAAATATTTTTTACTGTGTGGGATTTTTGAATTATTAGAATCACTGCTAAAGCTTCTGATTCATTTTAAAAAATACGTATATTATAACTTATATACCAACAAAATACACGTAATCAAATGTTTAATAGGCACTGCATGACATTGACGGTTCTGTAACATAACTTTTTATATTCTTTGACCAAATATAATATATTGCTCTCTGTCGCAGTTGGTAATTGGGGTATTACCTATCGCATTTCATTCTTTTATGATTTAATATTTTACTGATATTTTAGATTTTGGAAAAAATTGTGACATAAATGAATTAAATAAGTATACTTACGCATGATACGTGATTCGTGAACCTTTGGAAGTCTTGCTAGTATAGTTTCTGCCGTATCTAATAACACAGGACGGCATTTTAATATTAATTTTAGGAACGTACATACGAGTTGTCACTGTCACGTTGTTGCACGAATGAGCTCCAGGTTGGCTAATTAGCAAAGTTTTGGGGTGCCAGTTTTCGAGCGCAATAACTCATCTACGTCTTAAATATAAAATCATTGGTGCAAGCGCACCGGGCCTCAGCGCCGCGCTGTTCGTGTACCGCTTTGGCGACTATTAGGAGAATAGATGCCATTTTCAGAAACATTTAATATATTTTTATTTTTGTATGAAAGAAAAAACATGAATTTTTGAGTCGTAGTAGAACAAAAGTTATTGGAGATAATGTTTAGTACAAAATACTAAGAGGCTATTACCATTTTTAAAAATAACCCTGTATATACAACTTCTTAATTCTTTTGAAGTTTACTTGTGTTTAATTATTATTATCGTACAAAACTATTATGAATTTAACTATTTAAAATTGTCACAAGTGTACAACTGTAATTAGATTTTACAAGTGAACACAATATTATTTTATTCTTGGTACAAGTAAACAGGTTTAATTATAATTACAAGTGAATAAGAACAATTATATAATCACTTCTATTAAATTTTTAACATTTATGATTTCACAGGGTGTTATAGTACTCAGTCGTCAATGGAAGAACATTCTCTACACACCATTGTTGTTGGAGCACAATTACAAGAGCAAAATGATGAAACCACTCAACGTTACTTTTGCACTTCCTGAATTACTTGAGGTTAGTCTTAACTCTTTACTGTTCATTAATAGATAACTTTCTTTTCTAAACGATGTTGAATCTGGGCGTTACTATAATGATTCTAATAGTTTAGCGATACCCATAAATATAAATTATTACTATTAATCAGGATTCCGTGGAAGGCTGGCAAGAATACCAACTCGACAACGAAGCTCTGGACGAGAATTGTCTTCTTCTTAATATGGACTTCGAAAAAGACAGTGTTCCTGGTAAGTTTACACATATTTAACATAACAATATTTGACTACAATATTTGACTGTATCACAACTAAAAGTATGCATTTATCACATCTACTTTGTTACATTCGCGTGTAGTGTACGTAATGCGCCCGTGAAACGCGTGCTCATTTGCGTATTCAGTGCCTATGGCTATAATATGCAACCTTGGTCACTGGAATTGAAATTATGCTACATACGTACATATCTTCACGCTGTATCCCTAACGGGGTAGTAATTACGATACAGATGTACTATTTCTGCAAAATTGTTTTCTAATATAGCATTGGAAAAATATTATTATTGTTATATTGTATAGACTTAGGTGTTACCTTTCGGAAATCCATTTTGCGGAAAAATTTAGGAATTAATCACTTAGAAAATCGTTGTTTTTTTTAATCTTTTTTTAATAAGCATTGGAAAAATATTTTTCCAAATTTCTAGTGAATATTGATATTTTAAACGTAGTAAGAAATCTATTAATGTCACTTCAAAATTTTACAAATGCCATTAGCGATGGTCGACATGACAATGCACTTTGATCGTTTTGTTTGTTTGAAATAAGTACGAAAGTCTAGAATATTTTAAATTATGTAATTATGAAGTAATATATAAACTCTTTTGCAAAAAAACCGGCACCTAAGCAAAGGACCAATTTTATTGTTACTATTAGTTTGTCTGATAATTTTTGGTAATCTTATCCTCATAATTTAGTAAATTAATAAGCAAGGAATAGTTTTCGTCGGTTTTATCATAACATTTTGATTAAATTTGTAAGAAATAATGTTAAAGTTCAAACCACTAGTGTACTTGCTCGGTAAATAAAAATGAAACACATTTTTTTATTTATTATGGAGTGTGATCCCCTCTTGCTGAAATCACACCTTGCATTCGTCTGGGTATGCTAGCAAGTATATCCCTTATGGTTTCTTGTGGAATACGTTCCCACTCCACGGTAATCACACTATTTAGCTCTCTGATGGTCTGCGCCAGCTGCACTTATCTCACACGTCACTTCAGGACGTCCCAGACATGTTCCATGGGATTGAAGTCGGCGCTTTGAGCTGGCTAATCAAAACGACGTATTCCGACCTCTAGCATATACGGTTCCACATCGCCAGACCGATGGGCTCGAGCGTTGTCGTCCATAAAAATTGAGTTTTTGCCAATAGCGGCCAATGCGTGTTGTGCGTGAGGAGTTAGAACGTCCGTTACGTATCAGTGTCCAGTCAGTGTGCCGTTTTCGATGTAAACTAACTCCGTACGGTCCAACGAATTTATTCCTGCTTAAAACATAACAGAGCCCCGTCATAAGGTGTGATTTCTTCAAAACATGCCTCTGCAAAGCGTTTTCCTCTTTTTCGTAGCACTCGCCGACGTCGGTCTTCACCGTACAGAGATATCATGGCTTCATCGGAAAACAATACCTTATCCCATTCTTCTTGAGTCCAGGACACACTTGAGCGAAGCTAAGTCTGGCAACTCGGTGCTCACGAAGTAATTTAGGGCCGCGGGCCAGGCGATGACTGCGTATATTGACAACGATAAGTCTCCTCCTGACCGTACATAGACTAATTTGCACATCTCTTACTTCTTCGAGGTTGTTCTTGAAGTCTACATATGAAGATTTGCGATTTCTCAACGCTCGACTCACCGAAAAACGATCATTCCGCGGTTCGGTACATGGCTCTCTTTCAGAACCAGGTCTTCTCTATATGGAACTGGTCTCTTGATAGCGCTGCCAGGTCCTTTGGACTGTTGAACAACGGACATTTAACCTCTGAGCCACGAAACATTGGCTGCGACTCTCCTCAAGCAGCGCAAGCTGGCTTTTATCACTTTATCTACCATTTTCGAGACCGCTAAATAGCAATAACAATACTTTAAAATGTCAATAAAATTAGATAATTAAAAAAAATATGTTAAAGTTATTTAGAGTCGATATTAACTTACGGGAATGCGCGCCACAAAAACTAGTAAAAAATGTTTTTTTTTTTAAACCATTATTTCTTATTAATTAAATCATGATCTTATGATAAAACTGACGAAAATTATTCCTTGCTTATTAATTTACAAAATTCTGAGGATAGGACTATCTAAAATTGTCGGACAAACCTATAGAACAATAAAATTGGTTCTTTACTTAGTTCTCAGGTTTTTTGCAAAAGGGTTTATTTTAAATATAAATGACCGAGAACCAAGACCTTCTAACTTTTGTAATTTTACAGTAGAGTAACAAAACTAAGATGTATTAATGGTAGGTATGTGTCGAGTTCAGTGTAATGAAACTATTCTTGCAAAAAATATTAAAAGATCTTGGTGGTTGATCGTCAATATGTAAAATCTGTTTATAATTTTTCACTCTTGCAAATCGAGTCTGTAATATGTAATACGTCACGTTATCACATGTAATAACCCCGGTGTGCGTGAAGCGGCGGCGAGTAGCCCGCGCCCGCACTCCTACCCGTCGTCCACGCCGCCCTCGGGTTCGTACCCGCACGTGCGCACGCGCAGCCTCTTGCGAACATTGCCAGACATACAAGGGCGGATCAGGTGTCGAGATACAGCCTGGGAGGGACATAGTTTTTATATTTCGTCTTTTGACGCATTCTCCTGAATATTTAATGAAGAACAATAATTTTAGATTTACGGTTCATGAACACTTGAATGTGAATAAAAGAAATGATCTGCTAAAATTATTTCGCTACACCGAATAGTTATCAAGATATTCATTAGCTATGTAACCCCGATACTGTGATGTCATAGTACTACTCTCGCAGTCCGTTACGCGCTTTAATTTAAAACAAGTAAAATTTGAAACTACTTATTCTCGTTTTCATCTTCTAATTTTGAACTGTTCCTCGAGCTAGAGATCTTTTTTGTTTGGTAACGTGAGATAAATCTTCCAAAGTTTTACCAACAAAAACAATCGCAGTGGTTGTCCTGGGCGAATGTGGAGGAGTTTCGAGTGCTCCTAGTTTTTTGTACTAATCGCAAAAAAAAATCACTATTTGTTTAACAAAATAGCCAAAAAATGACAGTTTTGAATGTTTTAGTAATACCTTGAATGAATTGTGTAGGCTTAGGCTTTAACCTTGAGTGATTTTGTGACCAAGGTTATAGAATCTGATCCGCCACTTGGAAGCTACTGTTAATAAACAGCGCGTGCTGAATGTAAACGAGATCACTTTATGTCATTTGGATTGGTTTTCTTTTAATTGTTGATTGTGTCAAGTAATTAGATTAAATAAATCATCGCACAAGAGTGATGTCGTTCCAGTCGACAGCTTGCAGTGTTGTATGATTTTTCGGCACGAGTTTATTGCTACGTTTTTCTTTTCGATGTTGTCGTTTCCTTCGTTTTCATTTAAAATACATAGACTTATAATTCCAGACACCCTGTCCCATACTACGAAATCAAATGAAAAAAATCGAATAAAATGTGGGTGCTATTTTCAGTAACTAAATGACGATCGATAAGCTTATCTGTTAATAAATGTGTGTCGTATGCACAGGTGAGTCAGCTTATCTGATTTTCTCACCGTTGCTGCTGGGACACGGCGTCTGAAGTTATAACTAAAGTCTATGTAACTAAACCTACATTTAAACTTTTAGTTTGCTTTAATAAGCTCATAACTCACAAAAATAGCGATTTTCTTAATATAATATTAGAAAAAATCTTTGTTTGCTTTAATAAGCTCATAACTCACAAAAATAGCGATTTTCACTTAGCATGAAAAGTAGTATTATTACTTTTAAGTTTATAATATTGCAGTTTATTAGAATAAGAAAGAAAAATTTAAAATTAATCGTTATTAGAATCCTTTGGTGTTTTTATTTTTGTAAAACATTAGTCAAAAAATCTGCAAATTAGTTGATTTAAAAAAAAGATAAGTTTTTTTTTGTTTTTGTATGCACTTTTTATATGCATGATTGTTATTATTGTAACCAATGTACAAATAATATATTACGCAAAGATTGCATTGTGAAAAACTAATTACGATGATTGACTCCACAAAATAATATTTTCAATTAATCAGGCAAGTTTTTTTTTAATTATTCGATAGGAAATCATAAATTATTTTTGTATGCAGTAAATTGGAAGTTGCATTTCTTATTGTGTATTTCAGTAGACATGAAAATTGCAGTAAATTCAAATTATATACACCTTACATTAATTCATTATTAGAGATAAGGCTCTCCGAATGTATGCTACTGAATCCTATCTTCCAATATCATCCAAAAATTGCCAGCTACCTTGCGTAGATCATCTCCCCATCTCATAGGTTTGCCTAAACGTCATATTCAACAGTTATAAGCGCTAATGGAATTACTAATTAAAGATTAACATTAGTCCGTATCTAACGCAATCCATGTCCCGGTACAGTGCGCGCACAAAGCGGCCGCGCGAGCCTAGTGTTCCCGACGCTGCCGTTTTCGACAAGGAAACCGACTTTCCACGACGATGCCATTGCTAGTGAGTAAACCAAACATTACTCAGTACGTAATTTCACTATGCGCGGGAGTACTTTTTTATGTGACTTCGAGAATGGATAATGTGTTAGAAACGAATGTGTTTTACCTACAACCCAAACGCAACGACCACTTTGAACAAATAGACAATAGGTACAATAGTGTTTTAAAATACATATATGACGTCATCATAAATTCGTTATTGTGGATGTCGGCCTCAGCCGAAATACATTTGAGGTTTATGAGTTGAGGTAGTCGGTAACCGCAGACGTCGTGAGATTATTTTAATTGTAATAAGGGCTCATATGTTTGACCTAATGGAATACACTAAATAAACCTATTCTAGTTCAACTGATTTATTATGTAAAAATTTCGATAATCGCGCCGCAATCGCTCGACTGTTGCTTAAAATTGATATCACTTAAGGCGATTGCACGATTATGGTTTTGTTGTAAAACGCCATTAGCGATAGATATTAGTTCACTGATTGCTCGGAAGAGGCAGCACTAGTGATTGATTATAACACGTCATACCATCACTCGCTTTGCGTGAGATTCGGTTATCGCATTTCGGCTGCAGTTAGATAACAAATTAGCGGAAGGTACTTATTACTTCTTGCCTTATTATTATTAAAGTGCCAAATTGTATGACGAGGAGATATCGTCGCCAGAAGGGTGTCTGAGATCTTCATGGGATATTCTATTTAAAACTTAGTGGTAGCTAAAATTGTGACGTTTAGTCATATTTACAATCAAAGTACTATGTTATAAATTATATAGCCCTAAATCAAGCTCCATTCTCGTACTGCAGGGATTACCCAGTCATTAAAAAACTTCGAACTAATTTTAATTTTTTCTATATTTGCCTTACGAATATGAATATGAATTGAATGAATTATTAGGAATTGACACCTCGTTAACAGCTAAGCCGAACATGAACATGAACTATGAATATCACGACAAATAGGTACTCTTTTATGCCAAAATAATAAATATCAGTTCGCGAGGTATCATCCCTCAATTGCAGGCTGTGACTGTAAGTCAGCGGTTGTGAGTTACCCCGCAACCATAGCCGAGTCACAGACCTGTATTTTTATTAATGCATTGTATAAAACCATTCTTTTCAGACCATTAAACTATATTGTTCTTATTTTGATAGAAC
This sequence comes from Zeuzera pyrina, assembly GCA_907165235.1. Lineage (NCBI taxonomy): Eukaryota > Metazoa > Arthropoda > Insecta > Lepidoptera > Cossidae > Zeuzera > Zeuzera pyrina. Next base: position 26,632,217 of record OU015618.1, read on the forward strand.
CCGAGATAACCTTGGAAGGTAGATTGTAACTAATATTAAGCCTCATACCAAAAAGCCATTTGGTATATAATTTTTTTTTTCTAGATTACGGAACCTTAAAAGAAGACTTGCCTACCGTTGGCTCGAATCCCTCTCTGTACTCACCACACGGCAGCGAAGAGAACATTAAGAATGATCGTGCCAGGGAAGATCTCTACCAGTGGATGGCGAAGCAGGAACCCATCAAAGTTGTTAGTATTGTCTAGTGTTTTAATTTTTATATTACAGCTAAAGCTCTTTTTATCTAAAGTCCATTTAAATACAATGTGCAAATAAAGGTAAGTACGAGTAAGTTTTAGGGTTTCATTTACGTGAGAAAACGTGTCTAAATATAAAAAACTGTTTTTGACATACATTGGCTACTAAGACACCTTTAAATAAGTTTTATTTCATGTAAACATTACCTTATTTCATAACATACGTTTTAACTAAAATAAAATAAATGTTGTTCATTTTTTTAACAACTTAATAATAATAATAAATCATTTATTTGCTTTTGAATGGGTAGGTACATATACATTGGTATTTAGGATTAGAAGTTAGTGACAGCCTATTCAGCCAATAAATATTAGCATGCAAATATACAACTTGGAACTATAATTCATTAGGTAATTATTTTATCGTTTAGTCAAAAACATACATTCGATTATTATTGAATTATGTCAATCAAAAATTGTCAGAAATAATAATTATACAATCAAAAAATAAAAAAAATAAAAATAAACAAGTCAATTAATACATGTCACCTTTTGTAATTCACAAATTCTTGTGATGTGTAAAAAGATTTTTCAATGAGCCATTTATGTAAGGCTGTTTTAAATTTATTGTAGGGCATTTCCTTTATTTCCCGTGGAACATTATTAATTATTAAATTAATTTTTGTAGGTAAGTTTTTTACATAAACAGAATAAATAAATAAAATAGATAAGAAAGAACAAGGTCAGTATTATAATATTATTATATTTAAATTCATTCACTGTATGTATATATTATAAGATATTCAATTTAGATTTTACAATTTAAAAAATCGTTGACTGTGTAAAAACATTTTTCCATTAGCAACTGTTTTAGTTTAAATTGAAACTGCCTCATAGGTAGCATACGTATGGTATTCGGAATTTTATTATATATTTTACATACCATATAATCGCAGTTTCTTTGATAAAGTGTGCTCGCACATTCTGGCATTAACATTTTTGTTGGATCTCGTGATAAGTATTTTTTGTTACTACAAGCCTTTTGAAATAATTCGGGATATTTCTTAACAAATATACCAACTTCCATAATATATAGAGAAGCGAATGTCAACAGTTTTAATTTTTTGAAAAGAGGTCTACACGTCTCTAGAGGTCCTACATCGCAGATGGCTCGAATACATTTTTTTTTGAGTTAGGAAGACTTTATTTGTATAAGTTGAATTTCCCCACAGCAACAAGCCATATCTAAGCACTGATCCTACGAAAGCGTGGTATGCTATTATTGCAGTTTTTTCGCCCGAATTTCTTTTTAACTTTTTAAGAATTTATTTATTTTGGGACACACAATATCAGTATGAGCTTTCTAGCTGCAGTGATTGTCTAGAGTCACCCATTCCCAAAGTGGGCGATAACGCCCCCCTGTGGGCGCTGCAGGCCTAAAGGGGGGCGGTAAGAGACCCAGAAAAAAAATGGGGGCGTTGTGTAGAGGCCTGGGGGGTGATTTGTAATTTCATTTAGCTAGGAGGCATCTTAGACAACGACTGCATGAGCTCTCGACGTAGTAGACAAAATAAGTTTGGGAACCTAGAGTCTAGAGTTATTCCTAAAAAATTTGTTTTAGTTGCTTCAATAATCTTTTTTCCTCTGCAGTCAATATTTTTTTTTTTGCAATTTATTATAATTACAAAACTGTATTAATTTTGTTTTTTTCATATTTATTGTTAAGTTATTATTGTTAAGCCATTCAATCACTAACTCTACCGTAGACTTCGTTTCTGATTCATAATCACTAACTTCTGTTTTTTGTCCGGTACAATAACGGCAATGTCATCTGCAAACATAATACAGGGGTATTCTGTTATGTTCGGTATATCATTTATATAAATAAGGAAAAGAAGTGGACCTAAAACACTTCCTTGCGGCACTCCTGTCTTATTGGTTTGATATTTTGATCTAGATGAAGTTAATGTGTGTTCATTATCCATATGCATCACTTCCACATACTGTACACGATCAGTCAGATAGCCCTCAATCCATTGCAAAGCTTTTCCTCTTATACCGTAAAGACTACATTTATTTAATAATATTTTGTGATCGACAAAATCGAAAACCTTGCTCATGTCAAAAAAGATAGCCGAAACTCGTTTGCGTTTATTAATTGATTTTGTTATCTTTTGGACAAGTGAAAACGCCGCTAAGGTAGTTGATTTTCGTTTCTGAAAGCCATTTTGTTCTTTTTTATGACATTATGTTTATCCAAGAAGTTTATGATACGAGTGTACATTACTTTCTCTAATACCTTTGCAAATATAGGTATTAGAGTAATTGGTCTGTAATTACTTGGATCTGTTTTGTAGCTTTTTTATGTAATGGTATCACTTTTGATATTTTAAGTTTTTCCGGGAAAATCCCTTCTTCAAAAGACATTAAATTAAATTGGACTATACATATATATACATATAAATGATTCTTTAACAAAAAAATTTACAAGAATTTTTCTGATAATCTTATTTGAAGTATATTTATATCATAATATTATCATTGGCGATGTAGAAACTTTGTAATCGCCTAAAACCAAAAATTTTATACCAGGAAGAAAAATCATTCCCTGTTTATTTACGAGATTAGCTTGTGGTTTCAACAGAAAATTTTTAAATCTGCAAAAGATGTTATATGACCTTAATGTTGGTCATGAGATTATATGTTGTTGGTTATATGTTAATGCACATATAATTGTTTATTTGGTCACATAATGTTGGTCACACAACGCTAATCTTACATACATATAATGTTGATGTTTTGATGTTGAACAAATAATGTGATGTTGAAATGATAATAATTTCTTTATTCGGTACAACAAATTTACTAACGTAAAGAACTATTCTAATAACTTAAAGCACAACAACTATCTATGCGAGTTTGGAAACCAATAATAATCATAACCAATGTTTTGTAATCATTACGTGCCATATAGATTATACATAATGATCACATAACGTCGGTTATAAAACACTGGCTGTATAACGTTGGTCACATAATGCTGGTCGTATAAAGTAGGTAATATAATGTCGGTCATACTTCGGTAACACCCCAGGAGCCGAAGAGCAAGAAGTCCATAATCCCCGCGTCGAAGATGGGCCCGCGGGCAGTGGCGGCGGCGCTGCCCGCGTGCAGCCTGTACCCGCTGCAGGGCTCGCTCATGCTGCTGGACGCGCACCTCGTGTTCCAGCCCTTCCTGGCGGCGCTGGGCGTCTCGCCCAACCAGGTCACGCAGGGTACGTGCGCGCTCGCGTACCACTGCACACGAGCCACCGCGGCGTACCACTGCGCACTACGACATACGACCACACACCACCGCACGCATTACTGTACACATTCTACCGTACACACACTATTCCATATGTACCACCGCACACATATTACTGCGCATATACACAAATGTATACACACTATCGCGTATCACCACATACATACTACCGCACATGTACTACTGCACACACATCATCACATGCAACTACATATTACCGCATATATTAATGCACACACTACTGCACACACCATCGCATAACACTACACGCCACTGCACATGTACATACCATGGTACACATACTGCACACACAATACCGCATACACTGCTGAAACTCTGTGTGGAAGATGTTAACTGCCGAAATGATTATAATGAAATTCGGTACAGAAATAATGTTTCCGGAAATAGACATAGGCTACTTCTTTTTCCAAAAAAATATTTGTAAGAGGAGAGCCACGGAAAAATAGTCCACGCAGATGAAGTCGCGGGGTACAACTAGTGAATATATGAGTGATTGTATATGAGGCGTGGGTGGGCGTGTGTCGTCAGGCGAGTCGAAGGGCGGCGGCGGGCGCGCGGCGCCGGCGCTGGACTCGCTGGGCTGCACCGTGGCGCTGCTGGCGTGGCTGGACGCGCTGCGCGTCGACATCGTGGTCAGCGACGGCGGCGTCGGCGGTGCCAGCGGCGAGCCGGGCCGCGCCCGCGCGCGCCATCGCGCCCGCGGTACACACCGACACCACACCGACACCACGGACAATATATATCCTTAGGACGCTTTCTATTTAGGCGGTTGAGTCGGACCACTGCCGCACGTTTGTCGTGCAGCTGTAACGGTCCTACAGCAGGACGGTTGCAAGACGACAGCAGTCCGACACCAAACGTCTAAATTGAAAGCATACAAGGCTGCCAGTGTCAGTCGAACCATGGATTCGGACGAAGAAGCGTTACTAATACTGTTTTTGTTGAATAAACCATAAACGAAAACGACGCCGTCCGAGAACATTACCTATGTTTTCTTTATCATATAAAGCAGGTGATTTTCACAAGCTTTACCCAAGTTTAAAAGAAAATTTAAACAAGCGGGACGTACTTCTATTTCATTTATAAACTCTCCTGTGTTTATATCATTCATAATTTATGCAAAACTGTTATATATTTACTAGCCATAAAGTAAACACGATCATTCACCGCACTAGTGAACAAGCAACTGAACACGTGGCATTTGCGATGTTGCCGTCCTGCTACCGTGCGTGAGTCGTACGGGCGTCGCACTGCTTTCTTGTTGCGTCAATTGTATGTAAAAAATAAACGCACGTGCGTAATACGACGTCGGTCCTGCTGCTGCTGCCCTTATATTGACATAATCTATAATTCGTATATTGGCGGGAAATATGATAAAACCTTATTAAAACAATTAGTGGGTTATAATTAGAGATGCCACCAATATTCGGCAACTATGCGGTATTTGGCTATTCGGCAATGTTTTTTCACTATTCGGTATTCGGCCGAATATTGCGAGCTATTCGGCCGAACACCGAACAGTAAATCATGAAAAAAAAGAATACATAATGTTACTCACAAAGATTTTTATTTTACCAATAACTCAGCATATTAATACTTAAAATCTACCAGTGGTAAGTTATGAATGAAAATAATTTTTTCAGCATTCGTTGATAGTAAACGAGTCTTTTTCTCATAAATTTTACTTGCTTCGGTAAATAGCCGCTCACTGTATACACTGCTACCGGGAGATGATAAATAAATCTTAGCAAATAGGTTAGGATATTGTTTTGCGTTTGCTGACCACCACTTGTAAGGGTCTGGTGTCCGATCTAGGCGAACAGCTGCAGTTAAAGAAGCGTACTGCTCAGAATGTTTCTATTGAATATGGTTTTTTAAAGAAGTTGTAGCTGGAACCAAAAAACAAACAATAATTTAAAAAAATGAATGATACGCTAAGTAAGTAATTAAAATAACTAGAATAGTTTTACTTAATTATAACGTACGTAAAAGATAATATTAGTTATTATTATAGCTTTCTTTCCTTCTCCTCCGCGCGAGATCTTGCTGTGACACAGCAAACAAACTGCCAGTTTATTGTCTTCACTACAAATTTCATAATATGTCCAAATAGGTGATTTTTATTAAGTGCTGTCATTTCGAAAAGCTTTTCGTGAACAAACGTTGCAATGCAATAAATTTCTTAAAATAATCACATTAAAAGTAATCTGACTTATGAAGATCAAATAGCCAGAGTGTTAGCAGACGGAAATGTCAAAAGCACTCGCATACCTAGGCGAAAATGTGTGAGGAGAATGATGAGATTTGAGGAAGCGAAAGAGGTGTGTAAGGACCGCGACTCCTGGCGCTCCGTCCTCTCTGACTACCCCGTTGGGGATACAGCGTGAAGTTATGTTATGTTATGTTATGTTAAAAGTAATACAGTGTGATGTAACAATAGGTACCAACGATCGACAAATAAAGCGTGTTGTGACACGACCCAATCACGAATGAAACAAAAGCGCCCACGGCGCGTCGTCATCACACGTACTTTACTGATCCAGGTTTAAACCTGTCACCCGCGAAAGTGTTGTCGAATATTCGGCGCTTCGGCCAAGAGACTCGCCGAATATTCGTTATTCGGTATTCGGCCAAATCACTATTCGTGGCATCTCTAGTTATAATATATATAATATAATAATAGAAAACCTTGAAAAAATAAAATTGGCGAGAAATTTAAACCCACCAAAATCGGAAAATACATAACTGTATAAAGCTGTATTAATAGTTCAAATTACAACTTATTCTTATAAATAATAATTCCCACTGTTGCTGAAGTCGCGGATTTCAGCGACAGTGGAAATTGTTAATTTTAATACGTTATCGTAGTTAAAATATGAACCAAATAGTCGTGGTGTATCGAAGCAGGGAAGGCGGAAGCCGCGAGCGCTGCGGGCGTGGCGAGCGGGGCGGGCGCGGCGAGCGCGACGAGCGGGCCCGCAGCGGGCGCGGCGTTCGTGTGCGAGCGCGTGTCGCTGGACGTGGAGCTGCACCGCGTGGCCGACGTGGCCGTGGACGAGCTGGTGCGGCGCCAGAACGTGCTCTACATCTCGCGCGGACAGCTCAAGAAGCACATCAGCACCGTCATCAACTTCAACGTCGCCGTGCGCTTCATCTCGCAGCAGGTGCGTCTCGACCCGGCGATTTGTTCTTTTCTTTTTCTTCTCTTTTATACACTGGCAACTCGTTTCGTATTTGTTAAAAACATATCTGCCATTCTCAAGTAAAAAAGTTGTGTATCTGATAAGTAGAATGTCTGTCTTCTTATTACAAGTCCCTAACACTCTCCATTGACATGGTAGTAAGCTTTACTGGAAATAAAAAGGACTTCTTGGAAGAACGGGAAAACTTCAGTTGCACATAGGTATTTATTCAAACTTTCCAATTCTTAACACTTGCACAGAACTTTAACGCACAATATATTTATCTTACAACTCCCAAAAACGTAAAAAAAATAAAAAATCTAAATAAAATTTTAAGTTCACTACTCCTGTTCCCGCTAATATGTCCTAGCTGTTTGTTTATACAACATCTTTTTAGAAAGCAAGGGAAACCTCCGAAGGTGTTTAGTTGTCTTCCACCCAAAATCACAAACTTAGTCGATCCTTGTTTCGCTTCATTCGAAGCATCCTCGGAAAATTCCAGAGATCAGATTCAATCAACTAGCAAGTACCGTATGCAATCGGTGTACCCTAGCGAACCACGAACTACGGAGCCACTTTGGACAACGGGATTGAACTAGTTTCTTCGGGTCATTATAAAACTGGTCTGTAAGTCGGACCAGAGAATAAGATTACTCTGTGTCCTACACCTGTTTAATAGGTGTAGAACACAGAAGCTGAGAATGAGGCTGTTTCTATAATTATTTCCTATAATATACGAAGCAATTATAGGAACAGCTTTAGAGCCGCGGCCTATCGAAACCCTTTCTTCGATTGTTCACTGCATGCAACGACCACGTGCCACGTCGTATCACTACAAGGGTACTGTATCCTTCTAAGAAATATGTTGGCACAGTAGTAAAGGGACTTCGGTATGTTTCCTAGGAGACTCCGAACCTCCTCGACTACCGTGGTATTTTCGTAGATAAAAGCTCCATACAATCCAGTTTCATCTCTGAAAGACTTGCCAAAATTCATTCATTTGATGAGTTCTTGCAATATTTTGCTATATTCCGCCCCAAGTTTCAAAATTGTGCATCAACACATGTTTTGTTTTTCAACGAAACTCCTCAGAAAGTTCCAAAGGTCAAATTCGGTCAGCTAACTAGCACTCTGCTTTTACATACTTGCACACTTCTTTCTCACTCCTGGATTTTGAACCGATGCAGCCGATGTTCCAATAATAACTCAAATTATTTTGACAGGTGAACATGCCACTACTTAGGCTTCTGCATCAAATTAGCAACATGTATCAGAACGTTAAAGACACGCAAATAGAGCTACGAAGTCAAACGAAGATATCGCATCGGCAGAACAAGCACACATCTTCGTCGGGTAAACCATATCTCATCTTTAACCACTTTTTTTTTATTTTGAGCTTTTAGAATGTGTAAACCTATCTACTCTTTCATATAACCTGACCATTTCACCTTATTGTTTTATATTAAAATTTCATAAATCTTTGAAACCTTTTTACGTCTTCATTAAAATAATTGTTCTTCATACCTAAATTCTGTAGCATGGAATAATTGTGGACAATCACATGTAGAACTTATGATATATTATTATGGTTTATTATTATTATTACGGGTTTCCAAGTAAGCGGCAGAGCCCATCCCTTGTCTCTATTAAAATTAGGCCGGCGGTCGATTTCGATGGCTTCAAGGAGCTTGCGTGATACAAAGTTCTTTTCACGAGCCAACACTTTCACCTTATCGAACCTAATATAATATGACGTGTCGGAGTTGAGGGCGTGTTCTGCCACCGCCGAGGTGTTGCTGTCCATTTTACGCATACTGCGGATGTGCTCGGTGAGGCTCGTATTGATGTTGCGTCCCGTTTCTCCAATGTAGCTTTTACCGCAATCGCATGGAATTTCGTAGACGCCAGGGGCTATCTAGAGGGTCCCGATCCTTAGGCGATCGTAGAAGACTTCTAATCTGTGTCATGGGGCGGAAAATTGTCCTGATGCTATATCTACGGCGTAACAGGTGTCCAATTTGATCCGTTACCCCTCGCATGTATGGTAAATATGCCAGGACTCGCTCTACAACCTGAGGCCGTTGTTTGCTGGTCGTGTTTGCTAGCCGGCAACTCTGTCGCCAGTTGTAACCATTGCACTCTAACACCTGCCGCACGTGTGTCAATTCCGACTCTAGGAATTGAGAATCACATAGACGAAGTGCACGATTAATGAGAGTGCGTGGTAACGAAGATAGGTGCGACGGATGGTGATGGGAATCTGCTCTTAGATACCGATCGGTATGTGTCGGTTTTCTGAATACCGTATGTACCAGGCTTCCACTAGATTCACGCTTCACCAGTACATCCAAAAATGGGAGAGTACCGTCTTTTTCCTCCTCTGCTGTAAAACATATCTTTGGATGTATTTCGTTCAGATGGTCCAATAGTTGTCTTACACCCTGCCTGGAAACTATAGCAAACACATCGTCCACGTATCTCCACCAGTATCTTGGTTTTAATGGTGCACACTTCAACGCTTCCTCCTCGAAATGTTCCATGAATATGTTGGCCACGACTGGTGCTATTGGTGACCCCATTGCCACTCCATCCATCTGCAGATAGAAATCCCCTCTCCAGAGAAAATAGCCACTCGTAAGGCAAAACTCCATCAATCCCAGGTACTCAGTAGGTATGTTGTTCTCTATTAACTGTTGTTTTATTATGTCAATAGTTTCTGCTACTGGTACATTGGTGAATAGAGACGCCACGTCGAAACTCACCATTAACTCATGGTTTTGGATTTTGACGTCCTCCAACAGATGGATGAAATGTGTGGAATCTCTTACAAAGCTCGTTGTTTTTCCAGTCAATGTCCGCAAGATGCTTGCCATGTGACGTGAACTTTTGTAAGTAGGTGAGTCGATTTGACTCACAATGGGACGTAAAGGACAGTTCGGTTTGTGTATTTTTGGCAGTCCATATATTTTAGGAGGTGTTGGGTTCAAGGGACGCAACTGTTTTTTCTCTCTATCTGGCAGCGTAGATAAAAGCTTGTTTAACTTGGAAGCTACACGAGCTGTTGGATTGTAGTTTACCTTTTTATAAATACCGGTATCACTAACTAGCTGTGTAAGTTTCTGTTCATACTCCACCATATCAATTATGACAGTTGCGTTACCCTTATCTGCCGGTAACACGAGGATATCTGGATTTCTGCGTAAAGACATCAGTGCCTGAAACTCTTACCTTGGGATGTTTCGGACTTTTGTGTCTCCTTATGATAGCAGATATATCTTGCCTAAGGCATTCAGCTTCCGGCCCGGGCACCTTGTTGCGCATAAGACAGTTTTCGACGCTTGAAATTACTGACTCCACCGGTACCTTGTTTGGTGCAATCGCAAAGTTTAATAATATCTCACGAAAGTTTTAATAATTTAATAAGCAACTATTGACTTAAATAAAAAAGTCATTTTGAAATCATTATATCATTTTTGAAGATCTACTCGTATCTATAGATATCCCGCACGTTTATGTGCTCTTTAAATCTTTTTTAATCCCTCAGTTGCATGTATGAAGTGCCATTCCTAATTTTTTCAAAATTTAACCGTACCATTGTGTAGCGGGTCTAAGAATACATCTATATATTTTCCAAATTTCATCTACAGGTGTCCCGTAAATGATGGATCAGCCTTAAGGGAAAGGTAGAACACCTAATTACCTAAAACCTATTTGATTAGTTTTAAAAAAAACCTTAAGGTTACCTTAGGGTTAGGAGATTTTTTTTTTTCATTATTTTGACCATTTTCTCCGTCAGGCTTCAGTTTTTTTAATGCTGTCGTTCCAAATGATTACATTTTTTAAATCTGTTTTTTGTAAAATATTGCTGAATAGTTAGCTTATGTAGCTTAATAACGATTTGGTTAGCTTATCTTTATTTCTAAAAAAAGAAGACCACACGAAGAAATTATTTTTTTCAAATTATGATAACCCAAATAGGATAAATTCTCCTGACAAAAAAATGTACTACACTGAAGTGGCTCATTATTTTAAAAACTTGTACCATTATTAAGGTTTCTAAAATAGTATAAAACTTTCGTCTAGTCCTTCTCATTATAAAGTTAAGCTATTAATCTGATGTAGGGGCTAATTAGATAAATTTTTGTTGAACTGTGGATTCCGTGTTATTTATTCCTAGTATTTTTTTTAATGTCTGTTATGCGTGGGAGCTCAGTCCAAGAAGTGTTTCTGTCTCTTTTTAGTGAATGAGTTCGCAATCTGGGCAGCTACCTGCACCTGAGCGGGACGGCGATAACAAAAGACCTTTATGACTGCTATTTGTAGATAGCACCGGTTTTGTAGGACATACGGCTATTCATTCATTCAATTAGCCCAATGGTCAAAATAATGAAAAAAAAGATTTCTCGGTAAACTTAAGGTTTTTTTTTAAACTAGTCAAATAGGTTTTAGGTAATTAGGTGTTCTACCTTTCCCTTAAGGTTGATCCATTATTTACGGGACATCTTGTATATTGTCAACAGCTTCTGAGTAAAATGGCGTAAAGATACGATGTAACGTCAAGGGCTTTGGTATCATTCAAGTATTACGTAAGCAAGGGGAACGGGTGGGTCTTTGCTTTGTCTATTTTTGACGACATGGGGGATTGGGGGGATTGAATGGCGAGAATATTTATTTATTTTTCGTATTAACTATGACAGATACATTAGTTTTTTCCCGCTTTTATGGTTCTCTTAATTTTATGATATGATATGATACGACTATTATAGATACTTGCTCATGAATAACAATAAAGAAACTTGAACAGATTTTGTAGAAATTATATCAATGCTTACGTAAGCACAGGAAGGAAGGATTTAAGAGCTTTGCTTACTTTCGCTAACAAGAGGGAAGGGGATGTGAAAAATGACTAAAATTCTGTTTACGTAATACTTGAACGCTCCCATTTGAATATTTGCAGTGTCGGACTTCAGGGAGAACTTAGTGAGCGTGTCGTCCCTGGACAAGGAGCCGCAGTTCGCAGGCCTGGACAGCAAGTGGGAGCAGCTGCTAGCGGGCCCGGCGGCCGCGCCCGGCCTGCCCGCGGCGCCGCCGCACTCGTTGGCCCACCACAAGCTCGCGCAGCCGTCGAGGCCGAGACCGCAGTCTTTCGCGCAGAAGTTGCGCTCCACTGGAAAGAGCGTTAAGGGTAAACTTGGTAAGTCAAATCTATTGCTAGTGGTTATTGTTTTGGAAACATGGCTTGTTTCTTGTTTGGGCTTGGGCTTGTTTCTCAATTGTTATCGAATGTCAATATTCATGGTTATACCACGTTATACAATTATCATTAATATATTATGATATAATAATTATTTAATATATATGATGTAACGTACCTTGTCTTGCCAAAAATATTGTTATAAGGAAAACATTTTTTTTATATTACATAAAACGTTTGTAACTGCAGTGTGCGTTAGTTTATACATTAATATAATAGCATTTTAAAAATATAAAACTTGTTCAAAATGGCCTTAATACAATCCTTTAAACGTTGTGGCTAGTTATCGATTGAAACACGCGCTTTCTCAAGGGGAAAATTCGCCACTGCCAATCTTACGGAATGTTTCAGAGACTCCAAATTGTCATGGCGTTTAGAACGTGCCATACTCTTTAAAAGAGACCATAAATCATAATAAAGTGGATTAAGATCAGGACTAGATGATGGCCAGTCTTTAGCTCTAATGAAGTCAGAAAATTTACTTTCCAGCTACGCTTGTGTGGATTGAGCGTTATGACTCGGTGCTGGGTCTTGCTGAAAGGACCATTCTTGGTTATGGAACATGGTGTTGTTAAGAGGCTTAACTATCGTCGAGGCTATACATCTGTGTCGATATTATGATACCTTTTTCTTCAAAATATGGCTCAGTCACACCATGATAGCTAACAACTCACCAAACCATCACTGAAGCCGGATAATGCCCACGTTGTACCCTACTGATTAATTGTGAAGCTTCTCTAGAGCTTTGAGCATAAACTCTGTCATTCTGCTTATTAAAATGTTGCCCAATAGTAAAAATTTTCTCGTCAGTAAATAAATTTTTCTGTAACTTCCTTTTGCATGCCGCCTAAGAAGTTGTTTTGATTATACCACCCTATTCAGTTTTATATTATTGGTTAAGTAATGACCAGTCCATCTCTTATAAGCTGCAACTCCTAACTTATCTGTTAAAATACGCGACATGGTTCTGGGTACTATATTAATTTCCCTAGGTAGGTAAAATCTTTTGCTTTCGGACAGGATTTTTTCAGATTCTTCACTGCTTTGATCGCCTTTTTAGTACGAATACTACGTGTACGGCCAGATCTTTTTCTGTCACAAATAGAGAACTTTTCATTATACCTATCAATAGCTTGGTACACAAACATTCGACTAATACCAAGCGAATGGAGTTTCAAAAATTGCATTTGCCTTCATACCTACTTTGTGTAATGTTATCACAGCGGTTTTCTTTATCACCCCGCTCCATTTTAATATCACAAAGAATATTTAACAAAGATTGACGTGAAAATGAGTAAACACCGCGAGAATGACAAGTTCCAAATTCAAATATAATATTATTGTTTTTTTTATTGTAACAAAATTTATGGCCAGACTTTTTAGAATGTAGAGACATTTTCGTACTTTGGTGTTGATTAAATTTTTTAGATATTAAGTGCGATATCTAAAATTTCTGCTATGGTAGGTATAGCATACGTAATCTTTTTGATGTGGTCTTAATTTACGTGTTGTAGGGTACAGTTCGCTAAACGAGGGTGCGCACACGCCGATGATCGTGACGGAGGGCGGCGCCGGCGCTCGCCCCGCCCCCTCCCCCGCCCCCGCCCCCGGCCCCGCCCCCGGCCCCGGCCCGCACACGCCCGTCTGCGCCACGTCGCTGGCCTCCACCGAGCCGGTACCGTACTCGTGCATTCACACTGCTTTAGTACTTTCTCGATTGGGTTTTATATCGACCTGATATATCAGGTCAGCTTAGATGGTCTGGGAGAGGATGGAAAACAATGTGCCGGCTGCTTATCTATCTACGTTACTTTATATTTATGAGGAACAAGTATAAGGCACTCAAATCAACTTGCCACCATCGGATTCACACTTGCAATATTCTAAACTGACATCTCTGCGAGATATTTACGAATTTTGAGATTATGCTGTTTTTAAATGTCAACTCAAATCTCATTTTTATTTTCAAATATTTGGTAGAATCTGGTAATATAGAATATTGTAACTTTAGTAAATTCTTCATATATATTGTCGCCTAATCTCCGTTTTGGTGAAAAAATTAAAATTGCGATGGGTACATTACATTAAAAAATTCAAATAATACGTATTTTTTTTTAAATAGTATTTCTTATATCACTTTCTATTACTAGCTTTTTCTTTGGGTTGTATCTGCAAACTGCGTGCGAACATAATCGTTGACGAAATGTTTGCAGGCGGACAGCAAACTCGCTCCAAGATGTTGGCGAACAGTATATCAGCTGTTGGATTTGTACGCCAACATGCCAGACACAGACACCATCACACACAGGTTTGTACTTATTTAAAACGAGTGAACAGATCCTCCATCTGTTTCCTATTAAAAGAGTTACCAAACAGCCGATACCATATAATATATTATGTAGTAATAATTAATTTATATCTTAACGTTTATATTTACAAACTTAAAACTAAACATTATCTTAAATAATAAACTTCCTCAACGTTGCCGCTTAGAAAGCTCTCATTGCTTAGGATGCCTAGCAGACTGGCAGAATTACATCTTTGACCGAGTTCTAAGCTGCCTACCTCGACCTATTGTTAGTAAGTTAGTAACACTGGAATGAGCGTCTATGCAAAAATGTCCGTTCAACTTTTACATTCTTGTAGTATCCAAAAATATCGGTCTCGCCTTCTGACTGTTTCTGAGGAATCAGGACACTGGTTGCAGGTAATATCTTAAACTTCGTCTGGCGACCAGGATTAATTTTCCTTACACCTTCCAGTCAGTATTTTTTGTGTTATTATGAGGTTTAGTATATCACTCCAAGAAATCTTACGGTTCCTGACTGTGGTGGGATTTGGTGGTGCTTTGTAACATAAGAGATGATAGATCTCTGTAATGGCTTGTATAGTCACTAATATAAAAAAATTCTGAAGTTGAAATAAAAAGGTATGACAGTCTGTACACCTCAAGTCAACTGGGTGTAAGGTGCCAACCGGGTGCAATCCGAAGATTTCGTTGAGAAGAGAGATATGTGTCGAATAATTAGTTTGGATTTTGACAGAATATAATTAAAAAGATATGTAAACTAAACCATTAGGGATATTCACAAAAAACACCTGTGTCAGTGTTTATGAGTTTTTCCTTATACAGGTTCTCCGTGTCGACGGAATTGCCAGAACAGTACCGGGCGCGGACGCCCGGCGCGGCCGCAGGCGTGGGCCGGCCCAGCTCCCGCGAGCAGAACACCAGCAGTTCCTCCGCCAGTAACGCTGCCATGGGCATTGTTGTCGTCGGTGTTGCCAGGTAATGTACACCAGTTTATTGTCTGTGGACTTGTCAAATGGAATTTTTTGACTTTAGAAATGTGTCTCTTGCGGTCTCTAGTAGCCTTGATGGTAATTTATGTTAATGAAGTCGCACTTGGGCGCCTACTTGATGAGTAATCCAGTGGCATCTATATTAATTGTATACGTTTCAGTCTTTTCGACTATGGCTAAATATGCATAGATCAGAGATATATGGCCAGAAATTCTATATTCGGTTGGCCTTCACCGCCAATGTACCAATTAGACATTCATTGGCATGTTCGTCGTCAGAATCCATCGCACACGTCTGTTGGCGTCTCTATCCGGGCTGAAGCTGGAGGCGGAGATAACGTCCCTGTCGTCATCCCTGTCAGTATCTCGCGCCCGACAGTGGTCGCTGAGCGGCAACCTCGGCAGAACCACTATTGTGCTATTGGAAGGACTCGCGCCTAACCACCAGTTAGTATTAGTTAAATATTAATATTTTGATTCAAGCGCACTATTCTACAAGTACTTCAGTAAATCTTTAGTAAAATTTAATGAAGTGCTGATAGCGTTAACGTCAACCGGTTAATACCGGTTGTTGCTATATAGGGGCATATATTAACAGGGGTGTTTGTTGTCGTATAGGACGGTGGTCCGCGTGAACGTGGGCAAGTCGCAGGCGCTGTACTACTGGGAGGGCGGCGGCGCGGCGGGCGGGGCGGGCGCGGTGGGAGGGGCGGGAGGGGCGGTAGGGGCGGGGCGCGCGCGCGGCTGGGGCGGCACCGTGCTCGTGAGCGTGGGCGGAGTGCGCGGGGACCTGCCGCAGCACCCCGTGGCATTACACGGGGTCATGACGCGCTCCAGCCGACACCTGTCCACCACGCTACAGGTACGACTTTGCGACGTCACAACTCAAGTAACCCTATCTCCCTCTAGCACATCCCACTCTGTTCCCACTACTAAAGCTTAAAACCCTATAACTCAGTTTTTGTCAGTGAATATCGATTAGTTTTATCTCAATTGTATTCGAAATGTTTAATTGTGGTAATACAATATATAAAATACACCATATTTATGAGCAGTCATCTAGCCTATTGTCTGTAGTATTATTACTGGTTCGGTGAAGATGAACCATGTGTTAATGTTTGTGTGTGTGTGTGTGTGTGTGTGTTAGGAGCTGGGCGTGACGCGCACGTCGTCGCGACTATCGCGCGGCGCGGGCGCGGGCGCGGGTGCGGGCGTGGCCGCGGCCGAGCCCGGCGACGACGAGGGCAGCCCGCTGCCCGCGCCGCGGCCCCCGCCGCCCGCGCCGCCGCCCGCTCCGCCGCTCTCGCCTGCGCCCGACGCGCTGGCCGACCCGCTCCATCTACAGTTCAACATCGTCGTGCAGGTACGTGCGCACGCGCACCATTGACGGTCCGTGTTGACATTGATGTCGCTATTGGCCCTCTGTCGTCGGTATCTGATTAATAGTGCGATGAAAACATCGATTTTTAACCAACTTCAAAAAAGCATAACTTTATTTATGAATCGACTTTAATGATTTATGGTTCATGGTTATGGTACATGGATAATGGTTCAATAGATAGTAAACGAAACTAAAATGCCAAGGCCACCTTTGTTCTTAAAATTAATAAACAGCAACAAAAAATCTATTAATTTTGTAAACTTCTAATTTACGTTAGTAAGTAATTAATTTGTGCTTCTATTATGATATCAATCGAAGTTCTCGATCGTTCATATATTACGTGTTATAATATACTATTTGTCATTGACAATATTGTGCCCTTAAAATTGACAATAATCAATAGTTTGAAAATCTTTCATTATTTTTTTTAGGAAATTGGTCATATAACTCGTACTTTTTGTTATGCAGAGCCTCAGCATAACCGCAGCACTGCTGCCCTCGCTGCAGGCGCAGTACAAGATGGAGCACGTGCACAGCTCGGGCGTGACGGGCAGCAAGGCCCACTTCACAGTGGACTTACCCCAGCACTCGCTCAGTTTCGTCACCAAGTTGCAGGTTTGTGTTCAACCAGCCATAATGGAATGAACTGTTATAATTCACCGCATGACTTTTTTGAAGATCCATACCGAAAGATATATAAACGAGAGTATTTCGCGGGATTTTACGGGGAAAGATTGCGGTTTTATTTTAATTATTTGCAAATGGTTTCTAGTAGATGTTGTGATGTAAAATTGGCGTATTTTTGCGTCTCAAGTATCTACGCTGTTGTGCTGTTATATGAAATTTTTTCTTATTTAGTAGAGTGATATTGAAATTTTTTTAGTGGCTTAGTCTGCCTCAGCGGATCCTATTAGAAAGACTGCCTCAATACATTTGTCGTCAGAAACTCCAAGAAACATCTGAAATATTTTACGTCGACATTTTGATTAAATAATATGAAGACGTTATCTATTTATTGCTGAAGACGTTGGTTGTATGGGATAAGATCCCTTTACCTTTCCTCCTAAGGGAGAATCGTACTACTACTAGAAATAAACGAACCTATGTTGTAAGATTGTGTCCGTCAGTTATTAAGAGAAAGTGTGCTTAGAACTAGATACAGTAGTATTATATTAATTGTGTAATAATTTTTAACCCATGTATTTCGCCTTGGTTAATAGAGATGAACACTGACGGTCGAATTTAATTATCTAATGGTGGCTTGCACCAACTATCTACACTCGATTTAAGGATTTAGTGTCTCGCTTGCACCAACTATTAAATAATTAGTGCAAACGAGACGCCAAGTCCTTGAATCTAGTTTAAATAGTTGTTGCAAGCCACCCTAATACTAAAAAACGGTTGCCTATTAAATGCGATTATTTGGTAAAAAACAATAAATTATAAGCATATGGCAACACTAAACCACATTTTGGTTTGTTTTGTTGCCAAAATTTCTATTACTGCTTTGTATACATACTTGATACGAACAATCAATCTCCACTTCAATGAATTAAAAGTTGAATTTGAAGTAATACGAGGGCTGCTATTTATGTATCCGGAATAACAAAGTGAAACAAACATATAGCATTTATTATAGTTTTATTGCTTTTCAAAATATTCACCATGGTGATTGATGCACTTTTGCATGCGTTGGAACCAATTTTCGTAGCGCTTTTTCCATTCGGATTGAGGTATCTCCAAAACGTGCATTTTGAACGCATCAACAGCCTCTTCACGGCTCGAAAAACGTTGACCACGTAATTTATTCTTCACGGTTGGGAATAAATAAAAGTCGTTGGGGTCCAAGTCGGGGCTGTATGGCGGATGACCCGTTAATTCCATCTTTTGATCTTCCAAATACCGAGTTGTTTCGGCCGATGTGTGGCAGCTAGCATTGTCATGATGAAGAAGGATTCTGCGTTGTCGGTTATTCTTGCTTATTTCACCAAAGACTTCTGGCAAACAAATGGTCGTGTACCATTCAGAATTAACCGTTTTACGATACTCTAGTGGCACTGTAGCTACATGTCCATTTATACCAAAAAAACGAGCGACCATTTGCTTCAAAGTGATTTTTGAACGAATGACTTTTGTTGGGTTCGGCTCATCTTGGAACATCCAAACCGTTGACTGTTCTTTAGTTTCAGGATCATACGCATATATCCAAGATTCATCACCTGTGTAGATATTATAGACAGCTTTTAACGCACCCTGATTGTACTTTTGTAACATTTTTCACACCAATCGACACGAGCCCGTTTTTAGTCAATTCTCAAGTTGTGCGGAATCCAACGTGAACAAATTTTTTTTACAGCTAAATGTTCGTGTAATATTTTATATATACTCGTCAGACTTATGCCCAGAGACGCCTCTATCTCGCGATATGTAACATGACGATCTTGCATTATTAGTGTCCGCACAGCATCAATATTTTGAGGTACAACAACCGATTTAGGGCGACCCTCTTTAACTTCGTCCGTGAGCACAGACCGCCCACGATTAAACTCACTAAACCAGTGATACACAGTAGTTTTCGATGGTGCTTCGTCCCTAAAAGTCGAAGTGAGTTGATCGATTCACTGTTTTTGAGTTAGCCCTCGCCGAAAATCGTAATAAATCATAGCACGAAAATTTTCACGAGTTAAATCCATGGTGATAAAGACTCGCAATTTTCAAAATGACGCCACAAAGGATAAGCAAATGACAGCTACATGAAACAAATTGTATTCTTCAGCCAAAGAGTTCCATTTTTAAATGTTATAATTACTTTTTTAATATAGTTCTGTAACTGGCCAGTTTCGGATACATAAATAGCAGCCCTCGTATAAGCAAAAAGTGAAGATCACATTTAAATCTTCTTTTTAGTTGAATGGCACTGTGGCTATTGCGAATATTGCTAATGTCACGTAGTATGAGTATAACAAAAAAGGGGGCTAATAAAATGATGGAGTGTCATGGGGTACCAGTTAGGAACGAAGTTCCTTCGGATAATATAGAAGCAACACAATTTGCAAAAAAAAAAGTAAGATTCGCCATCTTGGATTTGAAAATGAACATCATTTTCGTAATTAACACCCCTAGAAACCTAGAATATGATACCTATGTCGATTTATCCAAAAAAATAATAATCGCCATTTTGGATTTGAAAATAAACATAATTTTCGTAATCAGCACCCCGAGAAACCTGTAATGTGACACCCATATCGATTTATCCAAAAAAGTCATTTTTGCCATCTTGGATTTGAAAATGAACGTCATTTTCGTAATCAGCACCCCGAAAAACCTAGAATTTGATACCTATATCGATTTATCCAAAAAAAGTAATATTCGCCATCTTGGATTTGAAAATGAACATCATTTTCGTAATTAGCACCCTTGGAAACCTAGAATATGATACCTATGTCGATTTATCCAAAATAATAATAATCGCCATCTTGGATTCGAAAATAAACATAATTTTCGTAATCAGCACCCCGAGAAACCTATAATGTGACACCCATATCGATTTATCCAAAAAAGGCATTTTCGCCATCTTGGATTTGAAAATGAACTTTGTTTTCGTAATCAGCACCCTGAAAAACATAGAATTTGATACCCATATCGATTTATCCAAAAAAAAGTATTCGCTATCTTGGATTAAAAAATGAACATCATTTTCATAATAACATGAAGAATATATCAACACATTACTGAAGACATCGGCTGTTATGAGCATATATCTCTTTGCCTTCCCTCGCAGTGGAAAATCATACAAAGAATAAGGAACTTCGTTCCAAATACGACTATAGCACTTCCGTTCAGAGAATGTAATACGAATATTACTACGTAACTTCCGTTATATATTTTTCTTACGGTTTTAGTCACATTTTTTCAGTTCGGTCGCGCAGCAAAATCCCTATCTCCTCCAAGCCTGCCGTAAGGAACTATCTTTATAAAGATTCCAGCAATTGAAGTAGGAATATATACGATGGGGATTTACATATTATAACCTTCCTTTTGGTTTCAATTTGGAGACTGGAAAGTTGAGCCGAAATCCACACTTAAAAAGGATTAGAATAAAACAACATAGAGCGCACTCAAATACTCATTTGAGTGCACATTTGGTTCGGACATTTTTGGAGAGTTGATTGTGTATCTAGTTTTTTATTTGTGATCGAAGCGTACCATAAATAAAACGTAACAGATAGCCTTCAAATAAGCAAACAGACTTTCGCATTCATAATATTAGCACAGATAATTAGTATATTAGTGTAAAATATCGGTATGGATGCAAACAAACGTGGATTGCCACTTTATTTACGCAGATGACAGAGGCGAACATCCCTCCGGCGGCGTCGGTGGCGTTGCCCGGGGTGCACGTGGCGGCGCGCGTGGCCGACGACGGGTGCACGGGGGGCGCGGGCGGCCCTGGGGCCCCGGGGGGCCCGGGGGCCGCGGGGGGCGCGGCGGCTGGCGGGGGGCCCGCGCCCGCCGTCGTACTGCGCGCCGGCCGCTACCTGTCGGCCACGGCCCATATCGGCCTATTCGAGCACATGCTCTCCACGGACCTGCTCAACCACCTCGTCTTCGTGCAGAAAGTCTTCATGAAGGTCGGCCTTTGTACCCTCTATCACACCGTTATATAACCTGCGGGGTGTTTCCCTCACATTAATTATTTCTGTTAGTATGTTCCGCCGGAAGTAACATTGAAACAACAGCAGCCGATGAGCGTCTTTATTGCACTAAAATTATTATATGTAAATCGCATGTAAATCACGGCGTGAACTGCATACTTATAACTATGTAACATAAGTATGTATATTTCATATGACTGTATATAGAATGTCTCTACGGTAGCTCGTAACTCCATAACCAATTTAAAATTAACTAACAATAGGTAAGTAATATTGCTTCTAATCGAAATTCAACAAAAATTTTTTTAATGTTATTAAATTCAACTCATTTGATTTAGAAAAAAAAATTATGTCTTTATTTTACCTGCCTTAAATGTAACATATTATGCGCATATCTTCATAATAATATATTACGTTTCATTCTTTTTTTATAATCAACAAAAGAAAGAATGGTGGCAGAGCATCTGCTTTCCAAGCCAGGGCCCCGGGTTCTATCTTCGGTCAGGTCAATTTAGGAAATGAATTTTTTTAAATTTGCTTGGAATGTGGCTGTTGCTAGGAACCCAAGTTCGTACGGTAGTAAACTAATTAATCTGTGCCCATAGTACAAGTCCAGTACGTATATTGTTGTCACGCAATTTGTGTAATTGTCTGAAGTATTATTATTATTAATATACATTTTAACGTAGGAAGTGAACGAGGTCGTGCAGAAAGTGTATGGCGGCGAGAAACCAGTGCCATTCTGGAGTGATGAGGAACCAACTGGTTCCGCACTCACGCGAATTCTGTTCACACTCGTCATCAGAATCAAGGTACTCATGTTGACATGTACATGACTCCATCCACACCAAATCGACACACCTAAACACACACACTTTGACACATAGATATGTTACACATGCACATTACACACTATAATTGTGTTCGAATTTTCTAAAAATATTCAAGTTTCAGTTCCATATATTTATTGTAATACTGTCGACAGTGTTTTGACTTCATAAAATCAATGTATTAAATATGATATTTAAGATAGATTTCTGAAATGCACATTAAAGCGTTTTCTCTCGCGAATATCCATATATATATAAAAGGTGTTACGAAAATATCCTATACTACCGAAAGAGGTTGACGTACCCATGAAACTGAACAACTTTCCCTAAGTAACATGGGTCAAAATATAAAAAAAAATTTTGATCGTCTCATACAAAATGAACGCTCAGCTGATGAAATTAGTATGAGAGGTCCAAAATTTTTTTTTATATTTCGACCCATGTTACTTAGGGAAAGTTGTTCAGTATCATGGGTACGTCAACCTCCTTTCGGTAGTCTAGGGTACTTTTGTAACACTTTGTATAGTCTGATCAGAAATAATGTAGTCAGGCCTAATGTGTAAATCAAAGAGAGTTTTTCTTACAATGTAGCAAGTGTTTTCAGATGAAAATCAATGAACAAATAAGCGGTCTCCTCATGATTACTCTCCTATATTTTTCGCCAGGTTTTGCGCAAACATAATTAGTACACACATATATAAATCATACATATATATATAACAATCCTACACCATGCATACAATCAAACACATTCGAAGGGCATGTTCTAGGAAAATATTTTTATTCTAGCGAATTCAACTGACAGCTACAACTCCGAGCAATTCTGCCGTACGTTTAGAGACAGGCGCGGTGGAATTTGAGATATCCAACCGCGTACAAAATGTACCACAGCCGACCGAGCCACACGGTGTCCGACTATTCGCCAGAGCTCAAGTAATGCTTTTTTTTCTTAATTTTTATTTATTTAACAACTGAGTTTTGGATGTCAAATCTACCAATAAGAAATTCAGATAATTAGTTACCCCTTTTTTAAAACCTTTTTACAATGTATTAAAAAGCATATTCTGTAGCAATTGCATGTACAGAGAATAGTATTTTTAGACTATAGTTTTGTCTTCGAAGAAGTCTTTTTATGGTATAATTTTTCTATCAATGTTTGTTTTATAACAAGGTTAAACATCCTTTCTGTTACGCTTCGATCACAAATATATAACTAGATTCACAATCCTTTATAAAATTGGAACAAATTATTGTCTGAATTGACATATACATTTCTAATATCGTATAGTATTATCTCAATATTGTGTTAATTTAAAGTAAACTTTACTGTCAATGCATATAAAGGTTGTAAAAGCTTGTAAAAGATTCTCCCATGGCATTGAAACGACGTTTGTTAACAAAAATATATTTAAAATTCAATCTTACGCTTCATGCTTAACGTGTAATTCACGTAATTTATTTGTTTCGCTATTTACGTCATTATAATTTGTTAGATTAAAGTGACAAGGATAAGACACATAGAAATTATAATGTTAGACAAAGAATAAGATGTTGCATGTCAGGCAATGACATATTCGGACGCAATGTAAGAATAGAAAAAGGGAGGAAGCAGCATTGTTATTAATATTTTTTTATTTTTGGTTCTTCGATCACAAATAATAATTCACAACTTTCTTTAAAATCTAAATACATAATTACTGTCCGAATTGACATACACATATTGAACATCTTACAGTATTATTGGTAATATTCTTTTAATTTAAAGTAGACCTTAAAGATATAAAGTTGTAAAAACTCGTTTAGATCCTTGTAAGGCATTGAAACGAAGTTTGTCAAAAAAAAACTTACGTTTCGTGCTTAAAGTATTGTAGGGACATTGTAAGTGTGTTAGAAAAGACGAATCAGCAGGAATATCCTAAAGTATAATTCACGTAATATATTTCCATTGCTGTTTACATCATTTTGGTTTGTTACGTGGATGTGACAAGAATAAGACATAATATTTAGATTAGGCGAGACAAGGAAAAAATGTTGGATATCAGGGAATGACGTAATCTAGGAATACAGAGTGAAATCGCAATAAAGTGCTGATATTTTTTTAATTTTTCAATTGGAAATCGTCTGCTAGTCATTATTTAATATAGACATACATATTAACACGCCGTATCCCTAACGGGGTAATCTGAGAAAT